>CM034542.1:11782172-11842762 GCA_020002185.1 Paraescarpia echinospica
CAAAGAACAGTCTAGAAAACTGTTCTGAAGCTGGATATAAATGTGTTTGTTTAAATGCAAGGAGTGTAGTAAACAAAAGAAATTAACAAAACATTATGGTAGAAGATATTGACCCTCACATAATAGGTATAACCGAATCATAGGCAACCACCGATATATCAGATGCCGAATTGGGACTGACAGGATATGTAATGTTTAGGAAAGATAGAATAGGAAGAAGGGGAGGTGGAGTTATTTTATATATTAAAGAATCTATCCAGGCTTATGAAATAAAATTAGAAAGAGAAGCAGATTGCGAAGAAGCTGTTTGGTGTAACATAGTTACAGGAAACTCACCGTTAACGGTTGGATTAGTTTATCGAAGTCCAAACATAAGCATAGAAGAGAATGAAAAAATACAAAACGCTATAAGGGAAGTGAGCAAACGGGACTGAGTTATTAAGGGGGATTTTAACCATGGGCATATAAAATGGAAATCTCTACAGAGTATGGGTAGTGAGGACTACAAGTTTTTAATTTTAGTACAAGATAGTTTCCTTTCTCAGCATGTGCTAGAACCAATCAGGGGAGAGAATATGTTAGACATAGTTTTGTCCTCACAGAATGAATTAGTTGACAATGTCAGGATATGTGAGCCACTGGGGAATAGTGATCACAACCAGATACATTTTACCATCAAAGTAAAATCAGAAAGGAATAGTAAAAAGCAGTACAGGAGAAATTTCCACAAAGGAAAATATAAGGACATAAGGAAATATTTAGCAAAGATAGACTGGAATAACACACTGAAGAATAAGACAGCAATAGAATGCTGGAATATCTTAAAGAGTGAAATTGGATACATCATCGTCAAATTTGTTCCCTTAAAAAACACGGGAAACGGTCCAAAAAGAAACACTTATCGAAAGAAGCAATTAGAAAAATTAAGTATAAACAAATGATGTGGAAATCATATAGACGTACTGGAAATGACGAAGACTACAACATTTATAAAGAAGCACTAAACCAAGCTACACCTGAAATTATAAATTCAAAGAGAAGCTATGAACATAAATTAGCTTGTAATATAAAACATGACAGCAAGAGTTTTTATGCGTATGTTCGAAGCAAACAGAAAGTTCAGGATAAGGTCGGTCCTCTAGAAGATAGTGCTGGAAATATAATATCAGAAGGATTCTTAATGACAGAAGACCTGAATGAGTATTTTAGTTCAGTGTTTACCAGAGAAGACACTAGTTCACTGCCAGTACCAGAGGCTAAGTTCAAGGGGGCAGAATCAGACTATTTAAGACAATTAATTGTAACCCCGGAAATGGTAGCTAAGAAAATAAGGGCTATGAAGGATAATGAATCACCTGGAGTGGATGGGATTCCACCCAAACTACTAGTGGAAATTGTAGAACAAATTAGCATACCGCTTGCAATAGTTTTCAACTTGTCATTAGAAGAGGGAGTGGTTCCTTTAGAATGGAAAGAAGCAAACATTATACCGTTATTTAAAAAAGGTTCGACAAACAAGTCAAATAATTATAGACCAGTTAGTTTAACATCGGTGATTTGTAAATTATTAGAAAGACTAATTAAAGATCACATGGTGGATTTTCTTGTTAAACATAACTTGATAAACCCATCTCAACATGGGTTTCTAAAAGCGAGGTCATGCTTAACAAATATGTTATGTTTTTTGGAAGATATCACTAAGTGGGTAGATGATGGATCACCTGTAGATATCATCTACTTACTTTTTCAAAAAGCTTTCGACAAAGTGCCACATCAAAGATTACTGCTTAAACTAAAGGCCCATGGCATAGGAAATGGTATAATTAACTGGATAGAAAAATGGCTGATTGACAGAAGACAACGGGTAGTTGTTGACAGGGAGGCTTCAAACTGGAAATCAGTTTTGAGTGGGATTCCACAGGGATCAGTACTGGGACCTATATTATTCTTAATATATATAAACGATTTGGATGATGATATAGCTAGCAAGGTGTTGATATTTGCAGATGATACAAAAGTGTTTAGAAGGATTAACATTGATGGAGATAGACAGCATTTACAAGATGATCTTGACAGGTTGATCAAATGGTCTGAAAAGTGGCAAATGTTGTTCAATTTTGGGAAATGTAAATGCCTTCACACAGGACATGGGAACGAATATGTAGAATATGCAATGGGGGGAACTGTACTAAGTACTACTGTAAAAGAAAAAGACTTAGGGCTGACAATTAGTGCTGACATGAAGGTTTCAGAGCAGTGTGGAATTGCAGCTTCAAAAGGAAATCAAATCCTTGGATTGATTAGGCGAAATATAGCATATAAAGAAAAAGAACTAATAATACCGCTGTACAAAACAATACTGAGGGATCTTAGTTATGAAAAACGCCTAAAAGAATGTGGTTTAACAACACTAGAGACCAGGATATTGAGAGGAGATCAGATAGAAGTGTTTAAAATATTGAATGGTTATGAAAATATTGATAGAAATATGTTTTTTTCAGTTAAGAAAGATAGAAAGACTAGAGGACATTAGTAAAGGAGCAGTGTAGATTAGACGTAAGAAAGTTCTCATTTTCACAAAGGACTGGACGAATGAATGGAACAGATTATCTGATGATTGTGTGGGTGCTAGTAGTGTGAATATGTTAAAAAATTAAATCGACACATACCTTAGAAGGGCTGGATATATGTAGATAAAAGGGTTGGACTCTCGATAAGCCAAAGGGCTTCCTTGTCCACCTGCCATCTAGAGTTAATTCTCTGGATGGCAATCTTGTTAAATCTTGTTAAAACCAATGTAAAATCTCTCTGGCATTCAACATGTGCTTCGAATCAGACTCATGCTTCACGCATAATTAAATATTGGTGTAATACAACCTGTCTAACAATATTAAGGCATACTATCTAGATTTAAGTACTCTTTTATGAGACTGAACGTCAATCTAACGATTGATACCTATTGGCGGTTCCGGTAATCACTGGTGTAATTTTACTGTGGTTTCGCGACGTCGCATACAACTACCTTACTCTAGATATTATGCCGTCATACTGCCAGACAGGTTGAATTACATTAATACTTAACTATACACGAAGTATATCAGTCTCATATGCGAAGCACACACCGAATGCTAGAGAGCTTTTACACCGGTTCTGTCTTGTTCCGCAGTTTACAGAGGCCCGTGACTAAGTGACTGTCTGATTGTATGATCTTAATTCGTGTTTTCTATTAGCTGCCTTCATAGCCTCTGACTTCTTCAACAACTTGTCCTGTGTTTTCTTAATTTTTCTTGCGATATTCACGAAACTCCCCCGAACCTTACATTCGGTTTTTACACAGGTTACACGTTTGAGCGACAAATGTTGCTGGATAGGCATACCTTGAACATATCACAAATACTCCAATACAATATTCAACATGTTCCTATTGCTGACGGAACAGTTTCGGCGACAGGCCAGAGATTTGGGAGAGTGATAACATAAGACGTTAATATTCTAACCACAATACACGCACACACCACACGCGCACACGCGCGCACGCGCCACACGCGCACGCACGCACGCACACGCGCACGCACGCACGCACACACGCACACACGCGCGCGCGCACGCACACACGCACACACGCACACACGCACACACGCACACACGCACACACGCACACACGCACACAACGCACACAACGCACACACGCACACACACCTTTCTACAGACTAGTCGGTTAATAATTTCCGAGTGCTGGAAAGAACTAGAACCAGACTGTGGGTGAGGCTAGCATTGGCAGGAAGAGTTATGCGCACGTTGACACTAAGTTGGTGGGTGGATATCGTAAAAAAACAGGTAGGTGGGAGATGGGCGCTCATAAATGTTTGGAGGTGGAATTAAAGTTGCCTCCCCAACCAATGAGAGATGGGAGGCTAAGACAGCTCTTACAATATGCATATCAATGTTACAGGTACTTCGCTAGCAGTTGGTGTTCTTTCTTCCAGGGCAGCATTCTCGGGGACTGCTGCACCACAAGCATGTGTCCGTTATGCGCCATGTGCCAAATCAAGCGTCAGTTTGACCAAAGCAAGGAGTGATCACCAGTGGTCGCAGGATCTGTGTTGTGTTTAATCGCCAGCTAAAGGGTTATTCATTGGCGATAGAGCGTTGTTGGGGTGTGGTGTTGTCCACGAGACTGCTCGCTAACGATCGACACGTTTAAGACTGATGCTATTTTTCATTGTGTACCAATGCAAACGTAGTATATTTGTATAAATAAAGGTGGACGTATTTTTGCAATGCCTTGGCTTGTTACTTATTTCAGATATGGTGGTGCCTGGCTATGATGGACATTAATTTAATGTAGTGCATACACAAAGAGACCTATCGAGATCCACCCGGGGTTTCGGAACACCGTCTAAACATCTGGTTTAAATGAGAGGAATGTGATCTAGATCCGGAGCATTCATTCACCAGACACAACAGTTCTATGCAATAGGCACTCGGGCAACGTTTCTACCAGAAACAGACTATGAAATTTCCACGTAAAAGTTCCCAACATCGTGTGTGTTTGTATGTGTGTGCGCGTTCGTGCGTGCGTACGTGCGGGCGTGTGCGCACGTATGCGCGCTTGTCCGCCAGCGCGTGTTCTTGATTTTTCGCGTGCATAAGCATGCGCGTGTACATACGTGCGTGTGCGTGTGCGTGTGCGTGCGCGTGCGCGCGTGCGTCTGAGCATTAACACGTTCCCTCCGCAATAAACAGGACACCGCTATTAATACACAAGTACGCGGTAACGTCTGCCGTGTAAACAACAGTTGAGTTGTTTACTGCGTGTTTGACTCTGGGCGGCAAACAGACACAAACGCAAGGGCCGATCCAGGCATAACATTTGACAGGCTTCCAACTTTCGCAGTTAACGCATAGTGAAACGTCACATTCTCATAACATGACCTTGCTCACGATCCACATGCAGTGTGTTAAGCATTTCTTAAAAGAAAAACGTTTTTAGTCGTGTTCCTGCATATGGCCGAAATCCCCTTGACGTACTGCTCGCAACCCAGAACGTCAACTTTACCGGGCGCTGGCCAATAAAAAGACGTGGCACACTCATTCATTAACTAGTTAATAAGCTAGTCAGTCACCTGGCGGACCGATCCCTCAGTCAATCAATCAGACAGTTAATTGAAAACTATGTTCCAATAATACAATGCTACAAATAGACAGATTTAAATTCGCGTGGCACACGAGGAGAGGCTGACTGTTCCCCGGTTCGATAAGGGCACGCTGACCTTACCTTACCTATTTATTTCTTGCCTCGTGGCCCGTAAGGCTGCAATGCATCTTTTCCAGTTCGTCCCATCTCCGGCTGCCCGTTTTGATTCTTTCCACGTTTCCGCCCTAGTTGTCGCCTTTCTGTAATGATTAAGCCGCGCGCACACGCACACGCATACGCACACGCACACACACACACACTCACGCACGCACGCACATGCACCACACACACGTGAATCACTCGATCACTCGTCATATCATCATGTTGCGTTGCGCTGTGTATATATTATGACGTCATATAACAGAGATTATTATTTAACATAACTTTCATAATTATTTATTAACCGTTGTTCCAACGACAAAATGTAAACGAGACGTTTGTTTCCACATGACAGTTTTCGAATTATTATTATTATTATTATTATTACATATATGTACATAAATATATATATATATATATATATATGTATACATTATATATATATATATATATATAACATATATATACACATTATATATATACACACACACACATATATATATATATATATATTTACATACATACACACACAGACATATATACATATATATATATATATATATATATATATTATCATGATTAACAATTCACATAGTTACAAAAACGTTAATATCTAGCAGCTGAGTTTCAGGTTCGGAACATAGGCCACTGCCATTACGTACTAATGTATACTTGTATGCAGTAGCTGGTCAACGCTGTCGTCAAACTGCAGATGCGACGTTGAATACACCAACGCGTAATTATTTATGTTGTATAATTATACCATTAATACAGTTCACGCATGCATTGGTCATCAGAACATTGGACAACCACCAACAGTAGGCCTGCATACAGGGGTCTGTTTCGCTGAGGTCAGAGAGCTCTTTGAACACTGAGTTACCTCTTCAGAATGCAGCGTTATAATGTATGCGTTTCTGAATAAAACTAACTGCTGTTCTAAGATATGATGTTAATCTGATATGTAATCCGACGACCTTCCGCTCTCTCTGACATGTTGTAATCAAACCTGGTCGCCTGCAATTCACCATGAGCTTCTTTTAACCTATTTGCCTCTCCTGATAAATATGTCCTGTGGAGGACGTTCAACCATACGCGAACAATTAGTCCACTTACCAATGTGTTACGTGAATGATTGGATACAAGGGACGCCCCATACGCAACACTAGAAAGCCTTCACGATGTATCACATGTGTGTGGTGTCCTTGTGATTAGTATGTGGCAACGCCTTGACGTTGACTCGAGTTGGCAGTGACAACATACATCACCGCCATTCCATAGTTATTAATGGGTCGTTCGTATTTGCCAACATTTACCTATTCACAAAGAGCGTAGACCTACTAATTCTCAGACCCCTTCACCCTGAATTAGCACTTTAGAATGTCGATAATGTTCCAGGTTGAAGATCGCATGGATGTATATTTACACAGTGTTATGACACGGTACGTGTAAAGAACATATACCAACAACTATTATTTCTAATTATTACACACTACGATTATACAATTCACATGCAACCGACATTTTGTTAATTAGTACACGGATCTTGACCTCCATTTCGTACGGTCTGTGCGAGTGGATACAGGCTGTACATGTATGTCCACAATTACGAGCAACCCCCTAAAGCGACCTTGTGTGTTCCGTTGCACCTAATCACCCTCTTCGGCCTGGTATGGTAATCGTTAGCAGGAAGTTCGCTGAACCACTCGTTCTGAAAGTGGGAACCACGCGAGCGGAATGTTTTGTGTACCGTCTGAACGTGCATTTGAACTGGGAACGGTGTTCAGAGCTGAGTAAACACAATTTGAGGGGCACCAACCCTTCACCATAGTGATTTCAGCATTACGTATTTGATGATATTTATAAAAATGAAGAACAGGCAAGGTCGGTTTAATATTGTACAAGGAAGCTCCTTGTCATCTACTTCAGTATTGGGTCAACGACAATGGTGGTTTACAAAACTGGATTAATACTATGTGTGTTAGAAATACAACATGGACCCATTGTCGACATTTCACATATATTCAAATATAACGGCCAAAGTGCCGGACGCAGATATCTTGAGTTGAGCCGTATATTTACAAACGAATTTGCGTCAAATTTAGTTGATTTACACAAATCTAAAAGTCAAATAATAATTGCAGGAGATTGCAATATTGATTTGCTTAAAATTAACGAAAAACTATAATATGTGAATATTTTGACACAGTCGTTTCACATGGTTTCTTCCCTAAAATTACTGTACTAACACGACTTTCAGAATATCATGGAACACTCACTGATAATGTTTTATGCAATTTGTCAAAAGGATTCTTCAAATCCTCAGCTGGTATTTTAATGAGCAATATTTCTGATAATTTTCCCGTATTTTTTAAGTCTGGACTATGTCGAAACCACTAATGCGATACCAAGGATTATACGAATAAAACAATATAATCCCGACTCACTCAATAAATTTAAAATTTAAATAATAAACTCAAATATTTATAATAAACTTAACATAGATACTCATGCGGATCCGAATGAAAACTACAATATCCTCGATGAAATTGTTACTGCAGCTATGGATAAATTTCTATCTATTGAAGTAATTAAATTTAACAAATATAAACATAAAAAACTCGATGGATTACCAAAGGCATTATTATGTCAATAAAGTTTAGAAACAAATTGTATTCGAGAATGAAACAGACTCCCATAAATTCAGAGCATTATCATAAACTTAAAACTGACTTGCACACTTTTAATAAAATTCTTAAAAGTAATATTAGATTAGCTAAGCAAATGCATTATCAATCCAGTTTTGAAAAGCATAAGCTTGATGTTAAAAAGACACGGTGTGTAATGAAAGAAATTATTGAGAAAAGTCAAAAGAAAGAAAAATGTCCAGATTTGTTCACAGTCGATGGGGAAATGATTAGCAACAAATGCATTATTGCAAACAGATTTAACACGTTTTGTACTAATGCTGGTCCTATTCTAGCCTCTAAAACAACTACTAGTGGAGGTAAATCATCGTTTCATTCGGTTACCGTTGTTGGTAATTGTCACATGGCAGCAGAGTGGAGGTAAATAATCGTTTCATTCGGTTACCGTTGTTGGTAATTGTCACATGGCAGCAGAGTGGAGGTAAATCATCGTTTCATTCGGTTACCGTTGTTGGTAATTGTCACATGGTAGCAGAGTGGAGGTAAATCATCGTTTCATTCGGTTACCGTTGTTGGTAATTGTCACATGGCAGCAGAGTGGAGGTAAATCATCGTTTCATTCGGTTACCGTTGTTGGTAATTGTCACATGGCAGCAGAGTGGAGGTAAATTATCGTTTCATTCGGTTACCGTTGTTGGTAATTGTCACATGGCAGCAGAGTGGAGTTAAATCATCGTTTCATTCGGTTACCGTTGTTGGTAATTGTCACATGGCAGCAGAGTGGGGGGATATCATCGTTTCACTCGGTTAACGTTGTTGGTAATTGTCATATGGCAGCAGTTGTAAGACTATCGGCAAGGCTGTAGGCGGAGAGAACATCGAGTCATCGAGGACCATAAATATCACAGCCAAAGACGCCACGGTGTCTGCCAAAGAGAACAACCTCTGGCGAAGAAAAAATAGTGAAGCGGTTGAGATACGGGAGAGACGACCAGCGATCAAAAGAGACACCGGTACAATCTTTCCGCGATCTTCTCAAGGCTGCTGTCAAGTGATAATTACAAACAACGTCACATGACAACCGAGAGAAGCACACACAAACTTGATGAAGACACCGTGAGGTTGAGCAAACAAGGGATTTCGACAGATACGTTATCAACCGTATCAGGCTACGTTCTTGGACTGTGTTTTACGATGCGGTTTAGCGTATCGGTCCATTTCTTCGTGATAGTCCTCTGCTCCCTGGCGCTGTGCTCGAACATGTTCCTGCTGATCCTCCGCAGCTCGAAGGTGGTAATTGTCGACAGTCTTCGGACCAGATCTTCGACGGACGTAAACTTTACCACGTGCGGCCATCGGTAGAAGTCTGACTGGTGCAGCCAATAAGAGACGGTCTCCTGCCGCGTATCATCGTTCGGATCCGGGAGGGAGATGGCGCCTTTGATGATGGACCCGTCGCGGTTGGCTCGCTGAGAGGCGCCCCGGGTCTTGCCAGCGACGACCGAGTGTCGTAAGTGCCATGCCGTCAGGAGGTGGACGTCCGGCACGAACATCGGGATGCCGGCCCGGTAGTGCTCCGTGAATGCGAGGTAGGACGGCTGGTGCGGCACGTAGACAAGACCCCGATGTCGCGCGAGGTCGACGAGACGGACGCGATGCCCGTAGCGGACGGAGACGCGCTCCAGTTGGACGTCCACCTTGAGGGACGCGGCGGACGACGCGATGTCTTGCAGGAGGATATTCTCGAAGAAACCTTGCGCCGACGGCATCAGGAGAAACTGCGGCCGCTGTGGGTTGTAGAACGTGTTCACGTAGCCGCAATGGTACGGTATACGAGGCGGTGACATCAGGGTGAAATATTGCACATACTGGCGATCGTATTCGTTCGTAACGATGACGGCATTCTTAGGATCAGACGCTATTCGCACGAGGTGCGTGTTCCAGGCAGTCCAGCGAGTTGGCGCCTCGCGGCCGAGTTCGAAGCGGTCGTCGATGACTAAGATGACGCTCTTGTTGAACGCGGCGAAGAGCTCGCACTGGGATGGCGGGTAGACGCAGATGAAGGCGTCGACGTCGGCGAAGCGCACGTCGTTGGCGTAGGCGGTGTGGAAATCGCGTGCGAACAGGTCCGAGAGGTGCCACATCTTCAGCCGAGAGATTGCGTCGAGGTTGCGCGCGCACGTTCGCGTGACGTCGCACAGCGGCGAGAGGCTCTGGTCAACGAAGACGACGCCTAGCGGCGAGAGGACATGCTTCAGCGCGGCCACCGGACCGACCCTGAAGTCTTGACTCCACACAACGAATCGACGCAACGGTTTCTGCGTGTCACCGACGGCGACACGCTGAGTAGCAGCGGGGGTCGCCGGGACGTTGACGTCGCCGCTGAGAACGTACGGGTTCTCGAATGCCTCGTCCAGTGCTGGTCTCTTCGCCTTAGATTGCTGAAAACGCGACTTTTCCTCCTTGCGTTCGTTCGGTTTGATGACGATCCATCCCTGTTCGTCGGCTTCATTCTCGTCGCTCATGTCAGGTTGCTGGTGATGGCTGATGTATTCAGTTACAACCTGTGGGTGATGCGTGATGTCGCCGGTACCCAATGCAGCCTGCGGGTAACCTCTGACGTCACCCATGGGCGGTCCATCGTGGTGTTCCGACGAGCGTGGCGTCTTGAGCAGGAACAGAAGCAGCGCCAAGTTGGCGGCCGGGATAAGTAAGAGCAGCAAGAAAAAGTTTCGCTTTCTCGTCGCCATCATAGGATTCGTGCAATCACAAAATGCAGGTGTATTTCTTAATGTTCCAATACCGTGCACCACACAACATCACACGCCAGCGTTGCGGTCATCAACGATGAATGCAATTTAGTACTGCCTAAACTTCAGTGCCTTACTTCGGCTACGGCGAGGTGCATCGACCGACGCGACGGATATTGTATATACATTAACATTGTAGAATATTTATAATCCTTGGAGGAGTATAGCATAACTGGGGCTAAATTCTGGAATCTCTCATGAACCGAGACGGAGCAAGCTTTTGGTTGAAATGTCCCCGGTGCCGTAGACATTTTGCTGTCACCTTAAGGCGACGGCACCCGTGTGTTTAACACATCCGGTTGCTCGACGCAATGTGGAATTAGACGTCATCACTCTATCGTTGTATGACGTCAGTTCGCACTGGAGAGGAATAATTTCAGTATAAATAACGGCTATGATATTTATTTTAATATAACAAGATAATACAAAAGTCTACTTAGGAGACGGGTTTGTCAGCTGCGACAATGTTAACAAGTGTGTGTATGTATGTATGTGCACGCGTGCGTGCGTGTGCGCGTGCGTGTGTTCGTGCATGCATGCGTGTTTGTGTGTGTTTGAATGCATGCGTGGGTATGCACAGCGAGTCGTGTGATATATATATCGCATGCCAACATATCACACATATTGAACGTTTTAATTACGCGCGCTATGTAAGTGTGGACTAATTATAGGCAGGCACACATACATAATGCACATGACAATGTCATTGTGCAGCCATGCATCAGTAACTAACAACTAGTGTCAAGTATCGTAATATATGTGGACTTGGTGAAGACACCTTTTTAAGAAGTTCATTATTCATGACCACGAGACCACAGCTTGACGATGAACTGCCTTCATACAACACAGCCCCTTGAATACTTTGTAACCGTAATGTCTGCAATAAAAGAGTAATATACTAGATACCCTACAGTGTCTCCTTTATGCTTTTGATGATACGGCAGTATTTAGGTCAAATGGAAGCTGTGGCAAACTTAAACTTATATACAGGTGTATTGTAAAATACGTACTGAAATGTAGCAGCCTTGCCTTCAGCGACATTTAAAAGGGTAGCTCACGGAAAGAACATCAATACGTCCCACGACAATTAGGGTATGTGGCAAGGTGGCAACTTATGTGGCAGTGCTAGCAGTAAGTCTTGTTTTGTGAGTTAGGTCGGTTTCGGCACCCACGTGTACTGAACGGCCCACGGATGTCCGGAGCGATAGTTACGTTAGTGTCGTCAACGACCATATATACACATGCACACATGCACACGCACGTCACACGCACACAAACATGCATGCATGTTACACACACACGCACGTACACACTTACGCACGCAAACACGCACTCTCGCATGCACACAAACAAAGACACAAACTCACACACACACACACACACACACACACACACACACACACACACACACACACACACACACACACACACACACACACACACACACACACACACACACACACACACACACACACACACACACACACACACGCATGCACGCACGCACGAACGCGCACACACATACACATACGCGCGCGCGTGCAAATTAAACAGCCTACACTCACTTTAGAGTGTTGTTATTCGTTGTCCAGCGAAATAACGCCTACAGCCACGTACGGTGCATTCCTAAAGGCGTCACGCTCGTCAACCGCCGCGGTTCTAAACGACCGATGTACCCCGACCGACACCAGTCTACGCTAAGAGTTGAACTGTAACAGTCGTCACGCTCCACTGGCTCCGAGTACCTTACCAGCACGCATAATGATTCACAACGTACGGCAAACACTCACCGTAGCGGTTCTAATTCCGCGCGCGCGCGTTCTCTCTCTCTCTCTCTCTCTCTCTCTCTCTCTCTCTCTCTGTCACTCATGATAACATACTCATTGAATACGATGTCACATATGTCTTGTTCTGTGATAACGCCACGAAAAATGTCATGGGGTTGACATGGCCGTGATCTCCTGCTAGCCAAATGATATCGCTGTGCAATACACATACGTTTTCCCTGGTGTGAAAGTCTAGTCACGGTTCAATGCGGGGTGCGTGGACTCGAGGCGAGGCCGCGACGTTAGACACCAATTCGGGCAACATCATAAATCAACGCCGAAGCGCGCGATGCGTGGTCATTAACAACACACAGCAGGCTGCCCAGTGGGTATTTGTTCGCGTCATGATCAGCACTCAGGTACACGCACTGGGTCCGAGCCGTGGAACCGGCGGTCAATCGAAACGGCTGACCGACATATTTGTGCAACTTGCAACTGTCGCTGGTTTGTGGAAGGAGTTATATTGTATTTACGTGTTACGCAACGATGACGCGTTATGATTATGATAATTAGTGACATACTGAAACTTAGCCTTCACTGTTGTTATGACTACATATTATCACGCTAACTTGGGGACATTGCAACTGTATCTCCCCCCCAGGCGCTCGACTCTTTCTACGTTCCCTCGTTGACCCAGTCGCCTCTCATATATCAGTTGGCGATGGATTTAAAAAACGAGACGTTGTTTATTTATAGTTATTTACCCATGTAATTATTTACCTCCTTGCTTATAAATGACTTAATTTTAAAACCGACTGTTTGTTATATTTAGGACGGACATATATACATTTATTGTGTAGTGATGATTCACTAATTGTTCTAGGGATTTTCATCTGTTTATATAAGTTAAATAATGGTTCAAATTATTGCATAGGGTGGCTCTTACGATGGCGACTATAATTAATCTTAGTAGGAGTCTCCCGTCCCTTATATGACATAATCCTTTATTTCCTTATTTCCTATTCGATTGCAATATATTGAATGGTCTGTTGTTGTTTTTATAACGATTATTTTGTTGTATTATGTATTTGGGACAAATAAACATTTCCTGTTCCTGTTTGCGACATGCTGTGCTTTTCAGAGGGCCTTTCCCCTACCGGTCATAATTAAGTGATGACCAATTTTCCAAATTTTTATGCAATACAGTGGGACTTCGCTGTTGAGGTCACCCACAGGGCTGGACCAATGTGACCCGAATACCGAGGTGACCGTATTAGCGGAACATATTCTTATACTTTACTGTTACAGAAATAATTTGGGACTGTCCCAGGGTGATCGTAATTGCAAGGTGGTTGTAATACTGAGGTGACCGTGCAGCGAGGTTCGATTGTTTGTTTTAGCAGCAGATGAAATCCTAAAATCTACCAGACGAGCCAAGGCCTCTTTTTCGGAGTGTCTCAAAATGAGTACTGCGATGATGCAATAAGAGGCATTTAGTTGTGGAGGGGGGGACATATCAGAGTACACTTGTATGTGTGACAACTTATCTCGCGCTCAGATTGTCAATGTTTATGTTTGAGTGCTCCAGACCTCGGAACCGGACTGAATGAAACGCGGTGTCAGCTTGCAGCCTAGCTGACACTTTGTTCCGCACGAATTGTTTCGATGAATTACGCAGCAACGCTACATGCAACCGATTCATTTATTGTCGTATCATAGGCTACTGGGTGAGTTACCCGATGTTGCCCGGGGGTATATGGCAGCCATAAGTCTTTTTATAATCATTACAAATACATTTGACATTTTCGTATTTAAAACAGCATTGACCGCTAAATGGCAGTTCTATTGCGACACACCCGATACAATATCATACGTTATCGGACTATTCGTAATGATTATTCCTTCCGCAAAAAGACGCCATCGTTTTGAACACTTCCAGAAATGCTTCTATGCACTCGAAAACATTTAAATGCAAAAACATCACGTTGCTGTTTGATAATTGTTTTGGTGATCATTATGAATAGCCATTCCGAATTTTCGACGAATTGGCAAATCCAGAGAGTTTTTTTTATATTGTCAAGTTGTTTTATTCAGTGATGATCTACGAAAACAATCTTAAGACGTGAAATATTTCCGATTACAAAAAAAAAAAAAGTTATGTTGGGTCTATTTTATTATGCCTCTATTTCACCTAGTAGACCCAACATAACATTTTGAACTCTCTGGATTTGCCAATTCGTCGAAAATGATGCATGGTTTAGCTGCTACAATAACCCACAATGTAAACAACGTTGCACGTTAAAGTGTTAAACATAAAATACAGCTGCGCTTAGCTGGCAGAACTGGCGCGTGCGTATTGATGTTGGCAATGGTATATGACGTCATACAACGTCAGCAATGATCTCCACGTGAACAGTTGTTCTACTGTGTTGAGTTGTGCGTGGGTGTCTGTTTCGATTACACCATAAGCCGCAGTAAGAAGACAACCACTTCGAACCGACTGCTATTTGTTGTTGAGCGAGGCATCTTTCCAATGGTGTCATGAGACACTATATTGATGGACTGGACGAGAGACTACTACGCACGAACACTAAGCTTTCTTGTTGCCGGGCTTCTGTTGATTGGGAAGCAACGGGCACTTGTGTGTAAGTAAGACGATTTCAGTAATAAATACTCGTTCAAACCGTTAATTATATAACTTCAAGAACACTCTCTAAGACAACATCCTCATATTTATTTATATTATTGTTTCTTCTATTAAAACAACTCCATTCTGTAAATATGTGTGTTTCCGTGCTTGCGTGCATGCATATGTGCGTACATGCGAGAGTGTGCATCAATGGTGAGTTTGTGTTGCTGTTGGGTATGTGTCTAGGTGGCAACTTATGTGGCAGTACTAGCAGTAAGTCTGGCTTTGTGAGTTAGGTCGGTTTCCCCACCCACGTGTACTGTACGGCCAACGGATGTCCGGAGCGGTAGTTTAATGAGGTACGCCAAGTTAATGTCGTCAACGACCATATATACACTTGCACGCACGCACGCATACACACGTCACACGTGTGTGTGTGTGTGTTGTATGTGTGCGTACGTACGTGCGCGCGCGTGTATTTCAGAAAATGCAACGGAAGTTATTTAGAGCAATTTAACTACGTGTTTTAGAAGCTATACTTGACCGGTGGCCATACTCATACCTGACATAATAGTGTAATGTAAACGATTGGTTTGTTACTCCATTTTAGGACAGAAAAAAATGGAGCTTTTTGGGATGGCCATCTTTGCGTCACTCGATCATTATCATATTGTGGTATACTTTCACGATTTTTGTTCTTTAAAACATAACTGTCAGATTTCACTTTTTCAAGTTTTTATATTGGCAAACACCTCAATTTGTTGGTCATGACTTCATTGTAAACAAATCTATTATCACCCAAAGCATCACAACTGAATATGTGTCTAGAAACAAACATGTGTATATAAAAAAATTAGCAAAATTCATAATTGATTCATTGCTAAGAAAGCGTTGCGAAATTTGCATTCTAAACGCGATGAGTTGGGATGTCTTTTTTAGAAAGAAAGAACAATATATTTGTTTGTATTTTTTGCTGTTAACAACCAAAGGGGCACTCGCACGAGTAACTGCAATTGGAGAATGCGTAGGTCGTTGCATAGTTTAACTACAATGGTTAATTCATATAACTAAAAGACCAGTCATGCGATAAAGATGGAAAGAACATTTTGAGGAAGTCCTCATTAGACCTACGCATGATGACCCCTTAATAGATTTCGAGTTAGACTTCGTTAAAGAGGAAATTCGCAGAGACGCCATGACGGACATACAGATTACAGCCGCACCGAGGAAATTGAAAGGAAAAGCCGGAGGCAAATGTGACATTACAGCAGAATTGTTGAAATCAGACTTGATGACAAAAGAGAATTGGTTTATAAGCTTATTCAGAACAACGTGGGAACAACAGAAGGTACCAAAGACATGGAAACAGGGATTTATTGCTAAAATACAAAATGAAATAAAGGTAACCGTACAAACTGCGGAAATGTGAAAGGTATTATTCTGACGTCTGTCCCCAGTAGAGTGTTTCGAAAAGTAATAATATAATGAATAAGAGATAGAGTTGATAACAAGTAGTCGTTTTTATTTTAGATGGACAGATTGAAGCACTGTGCAACGTGACCAATCTGCCTATACAAGGAGGAGACCTGCTTATTGGTAACGTCAACGAAACATTTCCTGTTGGTAGGTGTAATATGTGGTTTATGATTTGAACACAATCAGTTGTGTTATCTATCAAACACTACCTGTTGGTATATGATAAATATGTTGTAACCTGTTGGTATATGGTAAATGTGTTGTAACCTGAACACGACATATGGGTATCTTCATAAGTGTGTTGCGACTTTAACACAACGTTTAGATGCGTATTATCGAAAATAGATAAGCGAGCGAAAAATGAACAATTCAGAACACGTCCAAAACATGAAATTCTACGGTCGCTAGCACCCCCACGACTCGTCCTGTCCCGGCGATCTTGGTATCATTTGAAAGGATGCACTTTTGTTATTCTAGCGTCATATAGATTTCCCGGTAACCGTTTAAAGAACACTGATAAACGGACGTACAATCACGCCGTTTTCGGTGTTCTTGTACGGTTCCGAACGATGTTGGCGGCGGGTACTAAGTACACTAATCTTCCGATTGCGGCGCTGTTTTCCTCATTTGCATAGGTTCAGACATGCACACTTCACCATTTCTTGATTTAATGTTATAAGCTCCACCCACTTTTAAACCGCGGCGAAATTGATGTGCTTTGATCGCAGCGAAACCGATATATCTCTACGTCGGCGTGACGTCACAATAACGTACGCCACCAAACGGGACTAAATTCGTTGCGTTGGTTGGTTGATATACGTGATTGTGACGTCACGCCTACTTCGCGTATGTCATTTTAGCAGCCGTTTGAAAGTGGGTGGAGCTTATACCATGAAATCTAATAGTGGTGCCTCAATCGGTAGATTGATGAACTATGTCGACGAAACAACATCGTTCGCAGTGTCTAAGACACAGGAACGGGCCCGGTTGTAGGTCCGTTTTTAGTTAATTTTAGGAATGATTATCAGGATACCATTTATATGTTTGAATAGCAGAAAGCTTAAACTGTCAAACGACATCAATATTGTTGGGATCCGACGAACCGTAATTGTACTAGCAGTCGTTCAAAAGGCGTTTTTGGAACGTGTTTAACAGTTGTTCATTTTTCGCTCGCTTGTCTATTTTTGGTATTATACATGTATTGTGACGTGAATACAATGCGTGGGTGTATACAATAAGTGTGTTGTAACTAGAATAAAACATATGTGTATATAATATAGGCGTGACGTGACTTTATACACTAAAGGTAAGTAAATTAAAGGTAAGTTCTTACATAGCGCAGAACCCATTCCCCAGGACTGCTCAAAGCACTTTACACCCTGGCAGACCTGTTCAATCGAACACCATCTCGACTTCTCTGGGAAGCATCCAGTCACGCTGCATTTAATGCATGAAGACTATTCGTACACAAATATCCACCACTGAATGAATTGAAGCAACGTATAGTGAACGAACTTGCCCAAGGTTCGACACCGCCGCACAGGATTCGAACCCGGGTTCTCTCGGTTGAGAGTCCGAAGCTCTTGCCACTGCACCAAGGCGCTACACTACATGTTGGTATATTAATATACGTGTTATGTGACTTGATCACCTACTTGTGGACAAGTCAATGGTTCCTCTCAGTCTCGAAACCGGAAATATACTGATCAACAAAACTAGCTACATAACAATGGAATTTCCAGCACCCCTGGTCTGGAGGTTGGCGGCGTTTCTCTTAGACCGCGAGCAGAAAGATATCATCGGGGATGCTGCGTCACATTCAGGCCACCTAATGGAGGATTTCCTCGGGGAACTTCATCTGAACCAAAATAATCTTTAGTTCATGTAAACAATTTACGAACAAGTTTCCCTATTTAAGAATATGTTAATGACAACAAGATAGTACTTGAGATATGCAACTAAAGCAGAGTACCAGTTCTACAGGATATGAACCGGCTAACATTACTGCACAGCGATCTAATAATAATACTGATGTGCGCAACAATACGTATACGACAAAACATGGTTACATGCTTCTGTAAAATATAAATATATTTACGGTACACTCACACACGCGCACGCACGCACGCTCGCACACACGCACGCACACACACACACACACACACACACTCACACACACACACACACACACACACACACACACACACACACACACACACACACACACACACACATACATAATGTCAAACTATGTCGTGCTATGATCACAGGTCTGTCGTGTTATGGACGTATGACCTATTATGGCAGGCCATGTCGAACTATAACGTGTTATGACCAACTTATACTACGGGAGCTGCATCCAGTCTAGATGACAAGGTGTACTGTGACCACCTAACGACAGTGTTGCTACCATTGACGTGCTGCAGGAACGGTCATCAAGACGCTTATATTCGGAGGCAATGACACGGGGTTTCAACTGGTGTTGACCAGAGACAACCCGTACTATGGGTTCGACACGAATACGAAAACTGTGACAGTCATCAAACGGATCCACCTGAAAAAGAAAAAGGACAAGACGCAACGAATGGAAATATCATGTGTCGTAGGTTATGACTCGGTACGAATTTAATAATATATTCTACGGTAACCATACCACCATGAACTACTGTTACTACGTTTGCTGCTATCTGTACTGATGTTGCAGCTGCTATTGCCACTACTACACTGTATATATATATATATATATATATATATATATATATTTGCGTGTGTGTATAACGAGCCTGTTCATAGTTCTCTTACTCCGGTATTGTTCGATTGTTGCCGTGCAACGTGGAACGTGTTATAGGTTCGCGTGCCTCTAGTCATTTCCGTGAGGGACGAAAACGACAATGTCCCACGCTGGAGACCAGAACCACCTTGGCACAGTTTTGTCAGCGAGGTGGGTGTCTCATCATCATGGATGCGATGGCTTGTCTACTACATACAATGTGTGAACGAATCTTACCGCACTAACAGGTCATGTGCAATATTACGTCAGACGCAAAGCATTGCGGGCTTAATGATAGTCAAAAACTCGTTTTGACTGTCATTACGCCCAAAATGATTTGCGGAGGGAATTCCGTGACGTTATAGCTTACCGGATTAACTTCACTCAGCTGTGGGTCATTCCACCAATTCGGTGTTTATTGTGCCCTGCTTATTTGTCCCCAATTGGCTATGAATTTGCGTAATATAGAACAAAGAGAAGCATGCCTCCTGATGTATAAGTATTTTA
Source organism: Paraescarpia echinospica (assembly GCA_020002185.1). Taxonomy (NCBI): domain Eukaryota; kingdom Metazoa; phylum Annelida; class Polychaeta; order Sabellida; family Siboglinidae; genus Paraescarpia; species Paraescarpia echinospica. Next base: position 11,802,072 of record CM034542.1, read on the forward strand.
CCTTTATTATTCAGTATCATTTCAGCGCCTTTAGTTGTCTTGTGAGGTGTCTGTTTATAAGGGAATTTAACTATTACTATATGCCGTGATCAAAATTACCACGTCCCCATGCCGAGTAGCTAGCCATTAGCAAAACGTTTAGGGGAATTGTTTTTAAAAATAATGTCCTTCCTCTAATAAATCGTTTCAGTTATTAATTATGTCATGTCCGCGAGTGCATAGTCTATTTTGAGCAATTTTTTGTTGTCCCTATAGTACATGTTACTCGTGCAAAATCGCTGCTGCTGAAATGGAGGAACGTTATTTTATATGAAACCACATTAATCATCATATGACATGACAAGATTACCGAGTGGCTTGGAGGGAAGGTAGGAATTAGTTGATCTACTCCAGGCATTCATACCTTTTATTGAGATGTTCCTACACCCATATAGGAGTACTGCCCGTCTGTTTGATCCCAGTGCTGCGTTTGACACGCTGGATCATGCCATTTTGCTGCAGCGACTTTGTGATATTGGTCTGAGTCAAACAGTACTCACGTAGTTTACGTCATACCTGGTGGGTCGAACAAACGCCATCAAGATAAGACAAAATACATCTACTCGAAGAACAACACAGCACGGTGTTCCGCAGGGGTCCGTTCTCGGTCCCACGTTGTTCAATGTGTACTGTCTACCAATTGCCGATATATTTAAACGTCACAACCTTCAATACCACCTATACTCTAACGACACTAAACTTTATGCCGAATGTCCACCATCCCAACACGGAGATACACTTCAACGCGAGTTGAGACAGTGGTTAACCAACAACAAACTTCTGTTCACCGATCATATTTTGGTCGTCAAGTGTACGGTCGCCAACTGTCAACTCTGTCATTAGTGTTTGCGGCGCGACAATTCCATTAAAGATGGTTGTTCGCAATATATTGGCGTGTGTCTTGACAGCCACGTAGACATGTCGGCCCAAGTGTCAAATGCTTGCCGTGGCGCGTACTTCCACCTGTTTAGCATCGCCAAAATACGCGCAAGCTTGACGACTACGGCGTGGAAGACTCTAGACTCTAGTACACTCGCTCGTGACGTCACGACTGGATTACGGCAATGCGATGCTCTGTGGCATCACTGACCGCCATATGCATCGCCTAGGGATGGTCCAGCGCGCCGCAATCAGAGTTGTCCTTCAGATCATGCGGAGTGACCGGCAACAGAGCCTCACCGGGGGACTTAAATGTCTTAACTGATTACCGGTGAAGTGGCGCATAGAGTACAATATATTGATCCTGGTGTTTAACGTCATACACAACCAGAAACCCGCTTACCTTGCTTCACTAATCACTCGTTACGTGCTACGCCGGTCATTTCGATCTGAGGACCGCGTCCTTCTGACTGTGCCGCAATATAATCTGGCGCGATATGGCCGGCGATCTTTCTCTCGAGCCAGGCCATTTCTGTGGAATGCGTTGCAGGAGGAACTGCGGCTGATCACATCAATGAACGTTTTCAAAGCACGCCTCAAAACGCACTATTTAAAGCTCGCTTTTAATGTGTAATATGTTGTTTTAAAGGTATATATCTTCCTATTCATTGCACAAGCTATTTTAATTGAATTTTAATTTGGTTTACAACTTTACTATCTTAGTCTCACTTTTAATAAGTACGTAGTCTTTTCTTTTATATATATATATATATATATACACACTGTATATATATATATATATATATACAATATTTGTAGCCATGTATATTTTAACGACGCTATTTTTAAAAGTATCAGGCTAAATTTATGTTTACACCACGGAGTCTTATGTATATATATTGTTTTATTTTAGCGACTCTGTACACACTATTGAACAGAGTTGTACTCTGGAGATTAGTGTATAAATAAAGTTAATAATAATAATAATTATTATTATACAACATGCGCATGTCAACACTGTTACCTCTATGTATCAGTGACACGTTATAAACGTGAACATTTCTAATACGTATGTCGTAAGATAAGGAGAAGAAACAGCACGTCACGTGAATGAGTATTAATGAGCAACACAATGGCAGCCCACACAGCAGGTATCCTCTGTGGCATCCTCTTACCGTCACACTGTTACCTCGGGCAATAACGTCTGGGCAACAGGGTTGCTTTTTTTGGTAATGCATCTTGCTTTTCATAATTTTCATACACCAAAATGTGTTGCCAACCATAACATTATCCAGTAGGGTTAACTATTACTATGACGGACTAAACAATTTCAGTACTGTCGTGCGAACGTCGGACATATTTCTTCTACGTGCCTAAGGCTGAGCAGAACCAAGAGATTGGAAACATATAGCATTGTTTTAAAACACGTCATTATGATCTTATGATTATTATGAATTCAATAATGCATTATAATTGAATTCATTCTGATTGAGGGTCAGTTATGTCACCAATTGTCAACCCAGTTATCAGTTGTCAACTCCGTTACCGTCCAAAATTACAATAATTATCCTGAATCTGATAAGTTATCAGAACTGGTGACTGACTTAGATAATACGCACTACCTTGTTTATTGCTCAAGAGGTGTTGTTATTGTCTTTTTATACCAGTGACATAACTAATCAGTAGCACAGAGTGTATTGCTATGAGACAATAGTAACACTAACAAGGTGGACGAGCCAAATAATTAAACAAACAAGCTATATTATAATTATTTCTTATAATTATTTATATTAAAAGACCAGAGGACACATATAAGTCACCTGTTTGTCTATAATTAAGGATCATTTGTCTACTGCGTATGGGAATGTCTGTAACAGAGTTAACAAATGTTTTTTAAACAAATGTTTTAATTTTTTTACTTTATGCCGATTTATCTGTAAGGCTGCATATTTCCATATCCGGTTACTCAAGCACGATACATTGAAATAAACATTGAAAGAAAACGTTTGTTGATTAAACTAAATTGTGGAGTTGAAATTATACTGGCTGTAGACAGTGATGACTATTTCTGTACAAATATTGTTCGCGTAGTATTTGCAGCGTGGCTAAATGCTTCCCAGAAAAGTCGAGACGGTGTTCGAATGAACATATCTGCAAGGGAGTGAAGGGTAAAGCGCTTTGAGAAGTGAAGTCGTAAGGACTAGTTTCCACGCTACATAAGAACATATCTTTATATATGTTTAAAAAGTTCACGAGACAACCACAACAACTATATTTATGTTCTACCGGCTTACGATAATATTGTATGTCCTATGCCCCTGGCATACGTCCATTAGGACAAACATCTTCCGTCAATGCGTACGTCATCACATGATGTTATATTTGCTACAGTACGACAGGAGAGGAACTAGGATCGCAGTGGAATTCGAAGCGTACGATGTTGATCCCGACACCATTAATATTACCTATTCACTGGCTCCCATTCCTGGAGATGCCCGGATGACGGCTATGCGGGCAAGTGTTTGATCAAGTTGTTCTCCAAGGATTGCTAATATTGACAACATCGCCAGTAAAGTAATTAACCGTGATCAAAAACAGCTGTCCAGGCTAAATAATTCTTAATAATGTGTGGCTGTTTAACATATTGTGTGAGTGTGTGTGTCTTACGAATGTTATTATTGACAATGTGGGATTGGATATGGAAGATAGTGTTCATGGCTCCAAGATTAAATTTTAATAGCAAGAATTACGCTTACATTGGAGCTGTAATTGAAACTCGCAACGTTTCGGTCCGTCTAAAGCGGATCTTGATCACGCACTAATGTCATGTGACATCATCTACGATCAGATCATTCCGCCAAAATCTGAGCCGCGTCACATGACATCAGTGCGTGATCAAGATCCGCTGTCGACGAACCGAAAGGTTACACGTTTCAAATACAGCTCCCATGTAAGCTTAATTCTTGCTATTAACGTGGGACTGGATGTATTATCTCCTCTTTCTCCTTCTCTGTGCCCGCTTAAGCCTCCTCATTGCAATCTACCTATTTGCTTATGTCCTCAACTTAATGAGGTATTTCCTGTGGTGTCTGTTTAACATGGGGTCAGCAAGATCAGCCGCTCTCAATGTTTCCCAGAGTCCTGTTAGGGCGACTTTTCACCGAGGGCCCGAGGATTTACATAGAAGAACTTTGTTTGCCGTTTTGTCACGGCCCGTCACATATAACAAGCCAGACAAAGGCGGTCTCACGATATTGGAGGGAGATCCACGATAGGGTGCCGTGCAATCCCTGGTTTGGTGATGTGATCGCAGATTTTGCGTAGTAATCTTGTACACGACTGTCAAATGTTATCTGGAGTCTCTGTGTTAGTGTTCTTGATTCGCAACCATATATGAGGATCGGTTCAACCGTTGTCTTGAAGATTGAAATTCGTTCCAACTAACATTCTTTTTAGGTGCTTCTTCACTCTATTCTCGTTTTACAATGTAGACATTCACCATCTTATACATACATGCCTGCTAATGTTTGTACAAAATAGTTCGTCACTGTTCTAGACTCACTTCTTTATTCCAAATCCCCATGAACCGAGGATACTTCTGGAGAATGCGATCGACTTTGAGCAAGCGTCCCAAGTCATTCTCTTTGTGGAAGCAACGGTCGGTATAACGTTGTATATATATATGTGTGTGTGTGTGTGTGTGCGTGTGGTGTGTGTGTGTGTGTGTTTGTGTGATATATATATATATATATGTATATATATATATATATATATATATATACTATAGACGCTTTCAATAATTGTGTAACTGACTTACAATTTAGCGTCTTTTGAGGTAATTTCGTCACCGCAAGTCGGCGTTATTATCAATTATTTTGTAATAAGTTATTTTAGAAACAATTAAATGACCATAGCGCGATGTGTCTTTTGAGTGATTATGTAACTTCAAGTAGTGTGCTATTAAGGGAATGATACAGTATGTGTGGACGTCACGAGAATGTTACAGCCAGAACAATTATGCCGCAGGTAAGTGTGATTTCTATCCGGCACACTCAAGTAACGTCTACAAGTCGCTTGTCATTCACCTTATGTACTCGCAAATTAACTGTGTAGCTATTGAATGTACATATTGACTAATTACCTTTGTAAACATGCAGGTCTTGTATCACAGCAACCTCTTCGCAGATCGCCGTAACTGTCAGAGACGGCGTCCACGTTTGACGGGATTACGTATCTTTGAACTTCTGTTCTTAACGTTAGGCGTGTCCTCCACGAGTGCTCCAAGCTACGTATTCCGTCCATTGGTCAGAAGCAGTTCGTTTTTTGGGTCGCAGATAGCAGGTAGCCCAAATGACGGGCGGATTTGCTGGCGTATCATTACTGCCAAGTAATGTGCATTATCCTCCAGCAGACTATGCATTATCCCCCCAAGCTGCTGAACAGCGGACAAGTTCTGAGAACTTACCTTAAACACAGGGCCTACGTTTTTGCGGATACCACCATGCTTAACTACAAGTTGGTTTCTTTATTAGGATCAACATCCCGGTGACAGGAATAGATCAACGATTGGAATACTGTACGTCCGTGTCAATGACGAAGATGATCTCAACCCGAGTTTCATAGAGTCCGTCTATCACGCTGAACTCGAATGCAACCTTTTTCCGGTAGGGGAACAGTATTGCATTGACATCTGGGCCTGGTCGGTATTTTCCCAAAAGACTACGTCGGGGATATTTTACACACATGGCGCCCGAGTCATCGCGGTGTTTATACATATAATAGGCTATTTTGTATAACAAACGTCTTTCTATTTATCAATTACATATACCGAAAGGTGGTTACGTAATGATTTTAATTCTGTAAACAGTTCAAATAGTAATAACAAAGCCTAACATATTGAGTTGTTTGCGGGACCACAATCGACGTTTTGTATCATTGCTGACAGCTTTTGTGATTAAACAATACTTCAGAGTTGTTTCGTACAGCTACGATGTTTGATTAATGAAAATAGCACGGCACTTGTATATCATATTTCCCTTATCTATTGCTTTACATACACAGACGCAGAAGAAGGTTCACTGAAGTATTGGTACATGACGTTTAAAAAACATGACGTAAATTTGAGTATTTTTTTCACATCGATTGTTTTGGGTGAACTATAATCGGTGGACTGTATACCTCGGGACAATTCCAAGAAACACGCGTAACGTTATGAACTATCGCTTATCGTCAATCAAATGTCAGCTACAAAGAGAAACCCAATATACACACATGCATATACATGCATATATATATATATATATATATATATATATATATTATACATATAATATATACATATATATTATGTATTATATATATATATACGCACGTATATACGCGCGCACGTACGTACGCACGCACGCACGCACGCACGCGTAAACAACACACACACACATTTGATTGCAGTTACATGTTGTGTGCCTCAACATCATTAATCAAAGCGTGCATTAAATTATATCATTCCATACAATATTACACAATATTTCGTTGGATGGCACGATTTAGGGCAGCGTTAACGCGCTTGCAAAATGAGAGTTATAAAGTGCATGTTCATGCAAACGGGAGCATTGTTGGAACTTCGTAGTGCTGTAGACGTAACATATTGAAAGATTACATGCCTGAAGCGATATGGAATGATGGAATGAACGCACCGCAGTGTCAAATTAAAGCACACTGGTTATAATGACGGAAGAGTTTTACAGTACACGTATACGTGCGTCTTCACGACTATGATTGCAGTTTAACCAAACACCCATACTCGTTGCTCGCAGGGTACCGAAGTACTTTTCCGAGAGGGTGACCTTGAAGCTGCCGACGATGACCTCTCGCTAAGTCCAGTGTACTATTCACTTGATGAAATGAAAGGTTTGGACATTGCTAACCGCATTCAGCCTTTGGCACCTATTGCAATAATAATCGGGTATATTATTTGAATGCTTATGCTAAAAAAATAATGTTGGCTATATGAACGAATTCAGACACATACATTATTTAACAGTTTGCATATACCCTGCTCAAACCCAGGGACAGTTCACTTCATCCCTTGGGCGGGATGGTCGTATGTGTGTCATGTCCACAGTCAGTTTTCAGCAGCCATGTCTGTCTTCTGCGGAGTGCAGCAGGATCGGTAGGAGTAGACTGGTTCGTTTCGTTATGTTGTCTATCAAGTTTTTCTTCTGGTGACACCCTCTTCTGTTGCTATCACGGACACCATGCGTAGGCCTAGTAGTTTTTGAAATGGTGTTGTAACTATTTATATGGTTACAGAGTTGTGGAGCGCAGTGGCGCTGTACATAGAGCATCGGACTCTCAATCCAGAAAACCCGGGTTAAAATCCGGTGCTGCCGTGTTGAACCTTAGGCAAGTTCGTTCGCTCAGCTGTATGAGTGAGCACCTGGCTGAATGCAGTGGTGGATATTTGCGTACGAATAGTCTTCGGGCATTAATTGCAGCGTGGCTAAACGATTCCCATAGAAATTGAGATGGTGTTCGGTTGAACTAGTCTGCCAGGGAGTAAAGTGTACAGCGCTTTGAGTAGTTCTGAGGACTGGGCATTGTGTTGTTTTACTGTTTACTACAGCCACTCTTGTGTTCCAAAGAGGGAGAAAACATAGTCGTTATTTTTATGTTCTGTGTGTAAAATAAATAAAAGTCTTCTAAAGCATTTAATTTCAAATGACTAGACTCATCTCTATGTTTCTGCTGTCCTAATCCAGGTTTCGCATCCATAGAGGAAGTTGTAAACTACAAGTGTTCGGCAAATCTTAATCTTGACGGGACAGTTGATACATTTGATTTTCCATATGATGCTTAGCTCTGGTGCACGGCTTATGTGATTTCGTTTGTTGAAGTGACATGTTTGCCGTGGTGGACCCGAGTTATTTAAGACGGTCTACTTCCTTGAGGGTTCGGGTTGTTCGTCACAGGGTTTTGACGTGTGTGCTAGTATTATTTGCATTGTTTACAAGTAGTTCTCCTTTCTATGGATTGACCCGCGTTCCTCCAGCTATTGTTGGAGTCCATTGTCGCTGCTTCCCACTACGGCGGTGTTGTTTTCAAAACAGACATTACAAATTGGCTTATCATGAAAAGGAAGGATTGGGAGAGGAGTGGAGAACGAGAGCGAACGATACAGGGAAATGGAGACAGTTGGTGCAGAAGGCAGTGCAATATCAATGAAGGAAAAGAAGAAGAAGAAAACAGAGATAACTGAAATCGAGGAACGGAATCGATGTCAGACTCACCCCTGACGACAGGGAATCAAGAGGAAAACAACAAAACAATATTGCAGTTTTGAAGATGGTCTCAAGGATTATCTTGAAAGGAACAGTCAAAATTGGGGACCCATGCCTACGAGATGTCTACGAAAGGTCTCCTAATTTGCTGTTAAGACATTCTGCATAGTCTGAATATTCAGTGAGTGTACGACTTGTACAGGATCTTCATCAAAGTTGTAGTTTCTCACGAATTCCCACAAACCTTCGTCCCAGGTGCGGTCGAGAAGTCAGTGAAGATGTGGAGTAGGTCTTCGTTGTTATGGTTCAATGAGAAGGAATACTATGATTGTAAATCAGACCAACTCGCAAGTGCAGCGGTAAACAACCCGATCAACTCAGACAACCTGAGTGGGGGATGATCACTTTGAATGAGGAAATGCCATCTAAACGCAGAAGAGTCAAGCACATTGACCATCAGCAACCGTAATCACGAGTCGTTCGTCGCCTAAAGGAATACCACCAACACACATACAAATAAAAACACGCGCTCACATACACACAAGCATAACCTTACAATTATGTTGTTTTAATATTTATACAAGATGATTGGTTGTGGACAAACGACAGTTGTGGTGCCACAGCAAAATGTGTATTAACTTGCAAAGTTGAGAAATTGAGTTTTGTACCTTTTTGGATTCCACAGATCATGAGCTTTAAGATGATACCTCATTTGTTCAGCTGTCTTCAGTTTTGTTATATATATATATATATATATATATATATAACATATATATATATATATATATTGGTAAAGTTGCAGCAAATTATATAACAAAATAACGTTTTGAGAAAAACGATCGTTAATTTTTTACTCGTGTTATCTATTGTTGTTAATATATGGGTTCGTAAATGCAGGTGTTTGATTAGTTTAGGATTGTTTGTCAAGGAAAATAAACTGGAGGTTATAAGGAATGCATTTCTGATAAGATCAGAACATTTATGGAACATGATCTCGTGTGCAGATTAGGCTGGTGCGACTTCAAACCCGGCTCGCTGTGGCGGGTCACATCTTTAGATTACACGTTATGTCGCCTATACACGCACATATGCAGTACGTACGTACGCACGTACAAACTACACACAACGCCCGCACAACGACACGCACGCACGCATGCAAACACGCGTTAATTACTTTGATATATCACGCAATTACATTATGTCTTGCCGAACAAGTTGATTGTACGTTGCGATACGAAAGATCACGTCTTCGGAATGTCTTATAATGGTAAATGTTTCTGGCAGTTAACACCGACTACTTTTCCATCAACAAGTATACCGGAAAGGTGTTCGTCGTGAAAACGATCATGCCTCTGGCAGGAACTCGAGTTCAACTGCTGGTGATTGTAAGTTCCACACAAGTAATCATGCCATATGTGATGTTCATCTCAGTACGTCCACCAGCCAAGGGGGTTAGGGTTAGGGTCTCAGTGCATATGGGGTTTAACGATATAAACGTACTTACTACTAGCTGAGATGCCCAGGCGTTGCACTGAGAGAAACTGAACCTATAATGTGATCTAGATAAAACTGCGTCTAAATTAAATAATTCATTATAACGAACATTATATCACCGTCCCGGTGATATCATGATTTATTACTGATGATTTAATTGGACGCTAATTAAATAGGCGATTGACATCTCCAGATCAGCGTTACGAAGCTTTGCACTGTGATCGGTGGATCTTTGAGTAATAAATATGCAAAATTCATACACATTTCGGCTGAACTATAAGCGTTACCTAACGATTAAAGACAAAATGTGTTAGCAGGTTTAGTTGCATAACTTATATATACATATATACGTATACACACATACATATATACATATGTATGCATATATATATATATATATATATATATACATATATATACGCATATATATATATATGTGTGTGTGTGTGTGTGTGTGTGTGTGTGTGTGTGTGTGTATGTGGGTGTGTGTGTGTGAGTGAGTGAGTGTTATATAACTAATTAGCACAGTTTCGTTTTTAAAAGAGGAGTCTGTTCCTAGTTTTTAATTTATTAATTACTTGTGTGTGTGTGTGTGAGTGTGTGCTATATAACTAATTAACACAGTTTCATTTTTAAAAGGGGATTCTGTACCTAGTTTTTAATATATTAATTACTATAATGATCTTAAGACTATACTAATTCTGTTGAAGTAATACTACCCGACAAATTATGTTTAGTAAGCCTGTAAAAACGTTCGTAATTTGACGGTACGACTCCGGAACATGTTCAAATAGGAAACACAAACCCAGTTTCAAAACCAGCCGTATTGGCATTAAGGCCGAGTCGGGCTGAATTACCTGCAACACCCTTTCATGTCCAACGATGTCCCATTTTACACGTTCAACACACCGCAGATATCCCGTTTTAAATTGCTACGCCCGCTTATTCCAAATTGACTGGTTTCCTTTAATCGTCACTGTTTGGTAGGCGACACAACGAGACAATGCCAACCGCGTTGGAACAACACACGCGTTTATCGACATCAAGACACTTCACCCCCGGTCGCCCGCCGTCTCACAAATTATCGTCAACGTGCCAGTGATGGAGAACGTACCAGTTGGCACAATAGTAATGACATCCAAAGCCAAAGCCAACAACCCGGTGAGAATCCGCATAAGGAATTACATTATTGCAATGTAACATAGGATAGAAACGGATAGGAAGCCTGCCGGGCGGGAATGGATACATTCTGCTTTCTGGTTTTGTCCCAAGAGCCTATTACTCACTTACTACTTACTTACTTACTTACTTATTGTTATCACATCTATATGTACGTGTCCAGAGGTGTCAGTAATCTTTACTGGAGGTCTTTATGGAATAAGTTTAGAATTGCTCAACTTGTCCTTTAAATCCGATATTCCTTATATGCAAGGACAGACTTCCTCTTTCATATGGAATCAGTCACTCGCTGCCCTTCACGTCTTTACACGCCTACCTAACACCCAACAATATATCGTATGATGAAATATATCATTCTGATTCACTCACTCACTCACTCACTCACTCACTCACTCACTCACTCACTCACTCACTCACTCACTCACTCACTCACTCACTCACTCACTCACTCACTCACTCACTCACTCACTAACCAACCTACCTACGGGTGTCACAACGCACAACACATGGTATTAAGTACTGAGAGCGTTTACCAGAAATTAGTCCAGTACAGAGTACATGCTGTATCTACGGCGCTATATAAATGTATGTATTACATATAATTTAATACGTAAAGGAGCATATACAATTGTAAAAATCAGGTTACAAACTGACATAGTAATCGTTGTTTTCGCTGCAATAAATAAACAAATCCGCATTTCAGGGTTCGACGCTGAAGTTCTATTTCTATCACCAAGAATGGCAGAAACACACAATAAGCATTGCAGAATTTATAATCAACCCTGAAAGGTAGGTGTGTATGAAAGAAAATGTACATGTGTGTGCATGTCTGTGTGTGTGTGCGTACGTGCGTGCGGTAGAGCGAATGTGTGAACTATAGTATACATGTACTTCTGTTTTTACGCGCTATTCAAAACCACACAATAATCATTTCAAACTTTAAAAAACAAACAAACAGAAACAAACGATCACACACACACACACACACACACACACACACACACACACACACACACACACACACACACACACACACACACACACACACACACACACACACACACACACACGCACACACAGACACACACACACACACACACACACACACACACACACACACACACACACACACACACACACACACACACACACACACACACACACACACAAACACACATACAAACATATATACATACATACATACACATACATACATAACACGTACGTACGTACGTACATACATACATACATACATACATACATACATACATACATACATACATACATACATACATACATACATACAATAAAATACATACATACATACATACATACATACATACATACATACATGCATACATACATACATACATACATACATACATACATACATACATACAATAAAATATATACATACATACATACATACATACATACATACATACATACATACATACATACATACATACATACATACATACATACATACATACATGCATACATGCATATTGCATACATGCATACACGTATACACGCATACATGCATACATGCATACATGCATACATGCATACATGCATACATGCATACACGCATACACGCATACATGCATACATGCATACATGCATACATGCATACATGCATACATGCATACATGCATACATGCATACATGCATACATGCATACATGCATACATGCATGCATACATGCATACATGCATACATGCATACATGCATACATGCATACATGCATACATGCATACATGCATACATGCATACATGCATACATGCATACATGCATACATGCATACATGCATACATGCATACATGCATACATGCATACATGCATACATGCATTCATACATGCATACATGCATACATGCATACATGCATACATGCATACATACATACATACATACATACATACATACATACATACATACATACATACATATATAACATTCCCTGTAGACACAAATTATTACCTAACGGTTTGATATACGTCACCAATTTCATTGAAACTAAAACGTTATCTATACCTGAATTTACTGTCTGTTCATTGTCTACAGTGGTATCATTAAGACGTCTCGCCTTCTCAATTACGAAAAGAAATCGTCCTACGACTTCATTGTCGTGGCGAAATCCGGAAGTTACGTGAGTGTAATTAATGATTTTCATTGCATACTTGTTGGGCTGTTAATAGTTGACATAACGCGATATGTATAATATTTATGTGGTGAAACGTTATTTAATTGCAAAATCTTTAATTTTAGTATTAAAACAAAAACATCACTATAGCAGTATTGTTTGTATCCGTGTGATTATAATCAACAACAATTTCAAAAATATAAAAGCAATGTGTCAACGTGCCTTAAACAGGTTCCGTTCTAATTAAAACAGAAACCAACTACAGTTAATAATATTATTCCAGCAGCTGTATCCCGTCAACACGGGTTCATATTGCTGTCTTCATCCAGAAAAGTCCAATCAACTTGAAGATCTCCGTCATCAACGTGAACGACAACAACCCGGTCTTCTCCGATGCTTACTACTCGTTCGCAGCTGTTCAAAGTGCCAGTCTGATTGACAAGTTCTCGGTGAGTCATTGTCACGTTGAGGTGTTAAGGTTGTTGTCATAATTACTTAATCACTAGCTTGTTTACAGTGACATAAATGTTGATGATGGTGGCTATGATGTTGATGAATGTGAAGATGATAAGAATGATAATGATGGTGTTGATGGTGATGCTGACAATGAAGATGGTGATGATGGTGATGATGGTGATGATGGTGATGATGTTTATAATGGTGATAATGGTGATGATGATGATGATGATGGTGATGATGTTTATGATGGTGATAATGGTGATGATGATGATGACGGTGATGATGACGGTGATGATGGTGATGATGGTGATGATGATGGTGATGATGGTGATGATGGTGATGGTGGTGATGATGGTGATGATGTTTATGATGGTGATGGTGATGATGGAGGAGGTGATGGTTATGGTGTTGGTGATGTGCAAACACTCCCCATCATCATCTGATAATATTTTATTATTGCTATTATTTTGGTTTTCTACTATTATTTTATAATTATTTATACATCAATATTTATTGTATATATTAATCTGATTTAATTTAATTTGATTTGGTTTACAATTTTACTACCTTAGACTTATTTTTTATATTATTATGCAAGAGTTATGGCTATAATGTTTTATTTTAATGTACGCTATTTAAAAGTTATTTAAGACTGAGTTTACATCTACATCACTAAGTCTTACGTAGGTGTACATACTACATTTTTTTACTGTAACCAGTTTTTATTGTAAACTCTGAAAACACTATTGAACAGGGTTTTACTCTAGATACCAGTGTCCAAATAAAGTTCATTATTATTATTTATGATAGTGTTGGTTATAATAATAATAATAATAATTATTATTATTATTATTACAGTGGTGATAATATTAATTTTACCGTAACGGACATATTAAATTTATAAATAAAACCAGGAACAAACACAACTATTTATATGTTGTAGCTGACGTGAAGTCGAGGGCGAGATCCCTGTCTTGTTCCGACTGCCATATATATATATATATCATGAGGTTTTGGTTTTGATGTGCAGGTCACTGACAGTGATGGCGATACGAATTTTACGTTCTCCATACTCGGCGGAGACAAGTAAGTTTATTATTGGTCATGAATGAAATATATATTTCTACGGTTTTCCGACCAGTCGCGATACGGTGTAAACTACCCGTGTTAAACGCGCACCAAACTCTTCCGCGGCGAACGCGTTATGCTGTTATCTTTTAGATAACTGAACAACGATTGTAGCACTGTAGATAGCTAAGCAAGATATCAATGGTATTCATTATGACCATTAAAATAGCTACAACTTAAACTCATTCCTATGGACATTTGATTTCTGCTCTCTCCAATTTCGATATTGCATGCAGCAGTTAATCATGTCCTGATAATCCAGACACAAGTAGCGCCACCTGGATAATGGCACCACTCAATTTGTCTAACGAAAAAAATTAATAACTACATACATCGTTAATTGGTAGATCAGAGGCAAATGGTTCAAGGACTTGGATGAACACAGAAAGACAGATGTGGACCTCGGTGCTTGGAGTAGATCCACTTAGAGCGCTTCACCATTAGCCCATTTATGTATAGATAATAATACTTAATGTATCATGCACAACAGTCATTTCAGTAAGCTGCACAAGTCACTACACAAAATAGTATTAAATGCAATATTTTACATATAGCATAAGCCCACCTTAAGGGGCAAAGGCTACGGAATTGATTAATGTTGGTAATTTATTTAGTGAAATTTCGTTTACTGCGTATTAAATACTATACTATTTTCTTCAAGACCTGATGAAGCAAAATGGGTCAAATACCAAAGCAGAGGATGTGATGGACAGCATGTCCCCTCAGTTCCGGCGGCGGAAGATCCAGTTGTATGGACAACGGCGGCGAGCACAACTCAGTACGAGTTACTGTTCTTTGGAGTAAACCAAATCAAAAACCGGCAGAAGGCAATGGGAAACCACTGCTGTATCTTTCCCAAGACAATCATGAGCCACAAACCACAGAAAATAATGTTAACGGCGTGAACAGCTGTTCTGATAGACAGGACCACTTCGCTCGGTAGGGATAGTCATGTGCGGCAGTTGACACCAGATCGTCACCCAGCTACTGTGCGCAACAGAAAGATTTTGAATATTGCTACATGGAACGTATGTACTCTATATCAGAAAGGAAAAAACTAGATAACATCAAACAAGAAACGACAAGATTGAGGATAAACATAATGGGAATGTGTGAAGTTAGATGGACAGGGGCAGGACTAATTACATCAAATAATTACACAATCATTTACTCAGGAGGCGATAAACACGAAGGAGGAGTTGGAATTTTGTTGGATGAAGAAAGAGCAAAATATTTACTAGGATACTAGACCATATCGGATCGCATCCTCTTGATGAAACTCAGTGGCAAATATTTAACATTAACATCATACAAGCGTATGCACCAACCGCAGACAAATCTGATGAAGAGCACGATACATTTTATAATGATCTTGAATTAGTAAAATATCATTGCAAATCACAGGAGATTGTAACAGTTATGGGAGACTTTAATGCTAAAGTTGGTGGGGAAAGATGTGAAGACATAGTTGGACCACATTGCCTGGGGAGCAGAAATGAAAGAGGTGATGAACTAATAGAGTGGACAAAATCTCATGACATATTTGCAGGAAACCCCTGGTTCCAACAACACCCAAGAAGACTTTGGACTAGGCAAAGTCCAGGAGACCGCACACGAAATCAAATTGATTACATTTTAGTCAATAAAATGCCTTACTGGTGGGCGAACCACATTCTGACTGAAACTAAAGAAATTAAAAAGAGCAACAAGGAACATTAAACTGGACATGAGTGTACAGATTCAGCGATGAAAGAGAAATTCAACGTAGCAGTTCAAAACAGTTTCAATGTTCTGAATGGCATTCAAGATGTGGACGCCCAATGGGAACACATAAAGGAATAATTCACACAGACTGCAGAAGAAACTATTTCTAGGCAGTGCAGAAAAGCAAAGAAAAATGGATGACTGACGATATTCTAAATTTGATGGACGAAAGGAGGAAAATTAAGAAAAATCGGGATGCGTAGCAATAAACAAAGATATAATGGTCAAATGTGATCTAGCGAAAGGAAGTGGCTTAACGAACAATGCAAAGAAATTGAACAGAAGCATAAACACGACACAAAATCCACGTATGCTAAAATAAGATAAATCACAGAGAAAAGAACATGCTCCGCTACAGGTTGCCTGAAATCTAAAGAAGAAAACATAATAATGGACATAGTCAAAATACTACAAAGATTGTCAGAATATATTGGTGAACTTTACAATGATGAAACGGGTGAAACACCATCAATTAAGAAGAACTTTGATGGTCCTCCTTGAAGGATGAGGTTCGAAAAGCCATTAGATCAATGAAAAAGGGAAAGCTACTGGACCAGATAATATTACAATTTAAATAATTGAGTGTTTTGATGAATTTGGTATTTCTGTAGTAATAGAACAAAATATATGAGAGCGGAAGAACCCCAACTGATTTATCAAGATCCATTTTTGTAACAATACCAAAGAAACTAGGCGCGATTGAATGTGAACTACACCGTACAATTAGTCTCATGAGTCACTTCACCAAGATGTTGCTTAAAATTAACATGGCCAGGATGAGAAACAACATAAAGCCGGAAATTGTTGAAGAGCAATGTGGATTTGTAAAAGATAAAGGTAAAAGTAATACAATATACATCCTATGAATACTGATTGAGAGAGCACTGGAAGTGTAGAAAGATCTGTATGTATGTTTTATTGATTACACAAAGGCACTTGACAGAGTTCGTCATGGAGAAATCATATCAATACTGGAGAGTTTGAACATTGGGAAAGACCTGAGAGTTTTGAGAAATCTGTACTGGGAACAAACAGCAGCAATACGAATAGAAAATGACATCAGTAAATTTCAAGAAATAAAACGTGGTGTAAGACAAGGGTGTGTCCAATCCCCCGATCTCTTTTCATTATACAGTGACATCATCTTACGTACATTAGAATATATGCCAGGTATTCAAGTATGGGATACAACAAGTTGAATCAGTTACGATATGCAGACGACACGGTACTGTTTGCTGAAAATGAAATATATCTACAACAGATGCTAGATACAGTAATAAGGGAATGTGAGAAAAAGGTCTGTCCGTGAACAAAAAGAAAACAGAAATCATGGTCATCTAAAAAACAATTACACTCCAACATGCAACTTAGTAGCATATGGCACTGTCTTGACGCAAGTCCGAACGTTTAACTCTCTGGGATCACTAATAACATCCGACGGTCGATGCAACGATGAGATCAAGATACGAATTGCACAGGCCAAAGCAATTTTTCACAACATGACATTTTTTTTTAACAAACACAAAATATTTCACTTGAAGTGAGAAAACGTGTACTGCAATGCTACATAGAGCCCATATTGCTATATGGATATGAATTCTGGACAGTAGCCAAACATTCACAAAAAAACATAGAAGCCAATGAAATGTGGTTCTTAGGAAGAATGCTGCGAGTCCATGGACTGCAAAACAAAGCAATGAAGTCATCCTTAGGACAGCCAAATCAAAAAGAAAGATCTTAAACAAAATTATCACGATTTATGGACCACGAGAAAGAAAGATAGAACATATAGTAAGTAACAATAAGAAAGATAGAAGGAAAAAGATCCAGAGGACGCCAGAGAATAAATATAATAATTAGTCTGTCAACATTGTGTGGAAATAGCACAACAGAATTGTCACAAACTACAAAGGACAGTGCGGTTTGGAAGGCCGTGATCGCCAACGCCTGTGACAGACATGGCACACAGAAAACAAAGAGAAGTAAAATGCACATTTCTTTGTCTATATGTGAACAAATGATGCTATATAGGATCACCTCTATTGCTGAGATTTCGAAATGTGCATACGTGATAGCTTTTGCAATTGGGTTGGCTTGAATATATTTCTATTTTTATTTCAATAATTACTAAACATCACAAATGAATCTGGCATATTGCATACATTTTTGTACGACAATTGTTATATTACACATCGCTGCTGAGAGATATATATACATATATATATATATACACACACACACATATATATACACATATAAAATAGAAAGTCCTTACCGAAAACAAGCACTAAAACAAGATGGCCGCCATTTACAAAGCACCCACGTTACAAAGAACATTTTTCAGCAGATTTATTGGATATACAACCGTATTGTCATTTTCTGACAGTGTTGGTGTATGGTAAACAAATTGGTGTATTGTGATTTTTTATCATGCGATACACATTATTGAGTATGACGGTGGTACTGGCACGTACTAAAACTTGTTAACATATCGCGCTCATGAAAAAATTATGTTTGCGTGACATTTTGCTGATGTGTGCTTTAACAGAATGCTTTGGAATGGGAATGTCCTGTGTTTAGACAGACAAGAGATTTCAAATGCGTTTTCTCTACGTTTTTTTTTCTTCACATTCATAAAGTTGCCACGTAATATTTCACCCACAACCATTACATATTTTTCAATTTTGTTTTCGCTGGGATAGTTTAAATATTAGTTATTACAACGTGTCAGAAGGAAAAGTGCAAACGTGTAACAGTTTTTGAAGTTTTCAATTTGAATCTTAAAATAGAGAGAGAGAGAGAGAGAGATAGAGAGAGAGAGAGAGAGAACGAGGGAGAAGAAGCGAGGGCGAGGGAGAGGGAGAGATAGAGAGAGGGAGCGAGGGAGAAGAAGAGAGAGGGAGAGATAGAGAGAGGGAGCGAGGGAGAGGGAGAGAGAGGGAGAGGGAGAGGGAGGAGAGAGGGAGAGAGGAGAGGGAGAGGGGAGAGGGAGAGGGAGAGGGAGAGGAGGAGAGAGGAGAGGAGAGAGAGAGAGGGAGGGAGAGGAGAGGAGAGGGGAGAGGAGAGGGAGAGGGAGAGGGAGAGGGAGAGGGAGAGGGAGAGGGAGAGGGAGAGGGAGAGATAGAGAGAGGGAGCGAGAGGGAGAGATAGAGAGAGGGAGCGAGGGAGAGGGAGAGAGAGAGGGAGTGGGAGGGAGAGGGAGGGAGAGGGAGGGAGGGAGGCAGGATGGGAGGGAGAGAGAAAGAGAGAAAGAGAGAGAGAGAGACAGACAGACAGACAGACAGACAGACAGACTGACAGACTGACAGACTGACAGAGACAGAGGGACAGAGAGACAGAGAGACAGAGAGACCGAGAGACCGAGAGACTGAGAGACAGAGAGACAGAGAGACAGAGAGACAGAGAGAGGGGGGGGGGAAATAGAAAGAAAGAAAATAAATGAAATATGTAAATTGAATATGGCTGCAGCATATTTGCCGTAGACAACACAGGACAGCTGAAAGTAGACCCGCAGCCGCCTGGGAGGAAAATTACTGAGTCATCGTACACCATCGCCATTGTCGTGAGGGACTCCGGTATACCACCGAGGGAGCAGATGTGTGTCGTTAAAATAGCTTTCTCAAGAAGCGAGTCCATTAGCTACGGGTGGGATATGCTTTTGACATCCGTCCTCTTCGTTGGTATCGCGGCTGTTGCGTTCGTTGATATCATACTCTTCATCTACATTATGAAAATGTAAGTGCCAATCGTCATTCAGTACATGTCTTGCTTGTGCCACACATAAAAACACCATCAGAAAGGAAAGTTCGGAAATGTCATAGCATTCATAAACTTTTATTTGTTTATCTTATTAAGGAAGGTCAACTGCATGTGTGTGTGTGTGTGTGTGTGTGTGTGTGTGTGTGTGTGTGTGTGTGTGTATGCGTGTGTGTGTGTGTGTGAGGAGGTATGTTTGTGTGTGTGTGTGACTGTGGGTCCGTGTATACGGGTGCTCGCACGTTTGTGTGCGTGTGTGCGTGTTTATTTGATTGTATAAACATTATGCATGCATTCATGTACATACTAAGTATTGTTTATTTTTGTAGGGGAGGCGTTCCTATCTTCGTAAATCACCAACGTAAGTTCTGGCAGATTTATCCTGATATGCACACATACATGCACATGCACATATGTTTGCACGCCTCATCCCGATTACGTACGCCTCGTCCCAAATACGTACTCCTAGTCCCGATTACGTACGACTGGTCCCGATTGCGTACGCCTCGCCCCAATTACGTACACCTCGTCCAGATTACGTACGCCTCGCCCCAATGACGAACGCCTCGTCCAAATTACGTACGCCTCGTCCGGATTACGTACGCCTCGCCTCGGTTACACGTCTCTGCTGTGAATGGCCTCCTCTAAGCCACGCACGGCCAACGTCTTTATTATGCACACTCTCACACAGAGCGCCAACGTGGGCCATTGTCACATTTGATGGATATGTTGTGTAAGGTAATGCTAATCAACGAACACGAGTAACATGAGCTATCACACGTTTTAGCTTTTACATGTTGAGCAAACATGTAATAAAACGTTGCTATTTGGAGACCGTGTTGGATTTTTGCACATGAACTATTCACGCGTTCGCATCGTAATGTATTCCAAAAGTATCACTGTGTCCAATTCTGCATAACACAATTTAAATTTACTAAAATATCTTGTATGACCGCAAAGACATTGCATGATATGGAGTTGTTTCGGCAATATTGGATTTATCCAAATTACCTACTCACCTAATTACATTTTAATTATTTCCAAATGCAACATTATGTCCACAACCCCATTCTAGTATTTCAAAGTCCTCAAATATGTCATCTACCAGCAAAGACATGACCATGTATATGGAATTGTGTCGGCCATATTGGATTTATACAAATGACCTACTCAGTCAATCACATTTTAATTTATTCCAAATGCATCAATATGTCCAAAACCCTATTCTAGTATTTGAAATTACTAACATACGTTATGTGACAGCAAAGATATAACAAAACATACATTTTTGGCGGCCGTATTGGAATTACGTACGCTAGTTGTACACATTTTTGCTACTGAGATTTCTTAGGACTTTTTGTATGGTGTTTTGATGGTAAAACAATTTCGTTCCAATTTCATCCAAGTTTAGTGAACAATTTTGCTAAATTTCCTCCGGTATTGGAGCACTGCAATCAAACGGTGGTTTATTTTTTATGTTACTCGATTTGACATGGTGCGCCGATTGCGTTACCCGACCTACATGCCCATGTAAGTCAAACTGTTATTCCGTGTAATTGTTTCAGTGGCAAGACTGGCGGAATTCCGTGACCGCATGGTGGAACGGGTGAGAAACTATCAGTTACTCCGGAGGATGCAACGACAAGTTGACAAAACACCAAAGGGAGGAAACGCGCCAACAAAGAAGACATTACGTGAAAAAAAAGGAGAAGAATCGAAATTCGTGTCCATGTTGCCCGGGTTCTTCCGTACGTTGAACTTTGGTGGTCTGCGGCAGACGCCAAAAGCCAGGCAAGGAAAAACAAGGCAAACAAGGCAAACAAGGGTAAACAAGCCAGACACAGAAAAAGTATCCAGTCAGACTACGTAGCATTGATGGAAGACGTTGCAAACAATCAAGCCAAGCAAGGTATACGCAAAAAAAATGTCCAGTCAAACTCCAAGGCAGTGACAGACGAAGCTACAAAAGATCAAGCCAAACAAGACAAACACAAAAAGGTGTCCAGTCAGACGCCAAGATAACGTCGGAAGACGTTACGAAAACATAACTAGAGTCATGCAATTACTCCGGGCGAATGGAGGGTAAGGAGTTTTTTATTCTACGAATAGAACAAGGTCGTTGGGATTGTAGTAACCTCCCATGTCCCTCCATTTTGAGAGAGAGAGAGAGAGAGAGAGAGAGAGAGAGAGAGAGAGAGAGAGAGAGAGAGAGAGAGAGAGAGAGAGAGAGAGAGAGAGAGAGAGAGAGAGAGAGAGAGAGAGAGAGAGAGAGAGAGAGAGAGAGAGAGAGAGAGAGAGAGAGAGAGAGAGAGAGAGAGAGAGAGAGAGAGAGAGAGAGAGAGAGAGAGAGAGAGAGAGAGAGAGAGAGAGAGAGAGCCATAAGTATAACTTCCAATGCCTGCCACATCATTTCACTATTGTTATTACTATGATGTCCTAATTTCCATGTGTGTTACTGTTTACCCTTTAAGCACACGCAATTGTTTGGCGTGACGATATATTTCACGTTCCAGCGAAATGTGGGAATTTAAATATTCAGCGCTTGCACAGGCGTCTGTGTTGTCAATAAACGTTCCAAATGTAAAAGTTCTATTTCTCCATTGGTGGCAATGTTTATGTTTGTTAGTGTGGCGCAGCAGTTACTTTTGGAATTATCCGCGATTGGGATATGTTAATAATTAAGCTACTATGAAAAACTCATCCTTTCTGTATGTCTGCCCACCCCCCGTTAAAACCCCAAAACGTGGACACCTATTTGCACGTAGATTTGAATCACAGCATGGTTTGCAGCAATGAACTATTTCCGAAACATGTTATACAACATTTGAGTTCCAGACACCCCAAACCCATCCCAAATGTGTCCAGCCTACCCGCATTAATAAATTGTAACTGGTCACCGGCGAAATGCTTACGTGACCAGCGACATATAGACCTGGTGCATGTTAAGTTCTGTGGATTTTCAAACGTCAATAACTGTTCAAAATTTCTGCATACATCCAGCGACATATTTGTAGATGGCATAATTATCTTTACGATGATATAGAAAACATGACATTTTGCGGCTGGAACTCCACGTACAGCCTTTTAAAATATTGAGTTCCCAAAATCGTAATTTCTTATACCCCCGGACGAATTACGAAAATGTCTAAATCTACGAACCATCTCAATGGGCCCGGTAGATCACATGCAAAATTTCAGCCCAATACATGCAAAACTGACGGAGATGTGGGTGCACATACAAACAGAGAACGAACTGTTTTATGACATAGAAGCCACCCAAGTATAACATGTTTATCACATATATAGCTGTAGTCCCGAACAACCGTACACAAACTGTTATCCCACAACATTACGGTATACTTCACCGGGAGATCCCTGCGTAACCATGTCAACCAACTCTTGCCTTTTCTTTGCGATTTGCAGCCAAATTATTGTTTCTGTAAAGCATTCGATTTTGCGTAATATGTAAATATTGTACAAATGTCAATATCTAGGCCAGGTTATTAGAGGATGTGTCACTTTGTATTTATCAATTTGTGGCAATGTTAACCTGTGTCAGTGTTGTACCCGTACTTACGTTTTTGCTTATCTGGAAATTGGAAATGTCAGTAAATATTATTTCATTAAGCTGCTAGGAAAAAATCGTACTTTCTTATATTTTTCTCAAGATGTTCATCATACGTACGTGATGTTCCCCGTCAAATGTAGTCCGACATAACCTGTTTCTGTCTCCATACGCTGGGGATCCTACCGCTATTGAAACATCCATATGCTCCAACACAGCAACAAGAAAATTAGCTTGCTGTACAGCAAACATTTTATTGTCCTTAAATATGTCAATTTCCATGTCCAAAAACATTTGTAATGGCAACAAAAGTGGGGCACCATCTCATAATCACAGGCATTTTATTCGTATATTCCGAACCCGGAAGTAAATGAATGAATCGTCCAACAATTTAATGGAGCAACATATTGCCAAAGGGGAACCTGATCACACTATTCGTCTCCACCTGCTCCCTGATGACGTCATGCAGCAGTCTGTCCATATTTCGCCTGACGTCATCTGGATGCGTGCGCAGCTGATAAACTCATTGCTGTGACCTGTAGTACATATTGGCCCTTCGTCAAATTTACTGGGCTGTGTTCCTAGAATAATCCTGGAACCACTTCAAGGGCACGTATATTCATCGCATATGCTTATAACAACGTAGACGCTTTTCTACAATTACAATATGTCACACGCACTCACGAGGTCACATGCACACAAAGAAGAAGAAGAAGAAGAAGAAGAAGAAGAAGAAGAAGAAGAAGAAGAAGAAGAAGAAGAAGAAGAAGAAGAAGAAGAAGAAGAAGAAGAAGAAGAAGAAGAAGAAGAAGAAGAAGAAGAAGAAGAAGAAGAAGAAGAAGAAGAAGAAGAAGAAGAAGAAGAAGAAGAAGAAGAAGAAGAAGAAGAAGAAGAAGAAGAAGAAGAAGAAGAAGAAGAAGAAGAAGAAGAAGAAGAAGAAGAAGAAGAAGAAGAAGAAGAAGAAGAAGAAGAAGAAGAAGAAGAAGAAGAAGAAGAAGAAGAAGAAGAAGAAGAAGAAGAAGAAGAAGAAGAAGAAGAAGAAGAAGAAGAAGAAGAAGAAGAAGAAGAAGAAGAAGAAGAAGAAGAAGAAGAAGAAGAAGAAGAAGAAGAAGAAGAAGAAGAAGAAGAAGAAGAAGAAGAAGAAGAAGAAGAAGAAGAAGAGCGAAGAAGAAGAAGAAGAAGAAGAAGAAGAAGAAGAAGAAGAAGAAGAAGAAGAAGAAGAAGAAGAAGAAGAAGAAGAAGAAGAAGAAGAAGAAGAAGAAGAAGAAGAAGAAGAAGAAGAAGAAGAAGAAGAAGAAGAAGAAGAAGAAGAAGAAGAAGAAGAAGAAGAAGAAGAAGAAGAAGAAGAAAGAAGAAGAAGAAGAAGAAGAAGAAGAAGAAGAAGAAGAAGAAGAAGAAGAAGAAGAAGATGAAGAAGAAGAAGAAGAAGAAGAAGAAGAAGAAGAAGAAGAAGAAGAAGAAGAAGAAGAAGAAGAAGAAGAAAGAAGAAGAAGAAGAAGAAGAAGAAGAAGAAGAAGAAGAAGAAGAAGAAGAAGAAGAAGAAGAAGAAGAAGAAGAAGAAGAATAATAAGAAGAAGAAGAAGAAGCGAAGAAGAAGAAGAAGAAGAAGAAGAAGAAGAAGAAGAAGAAGAAGAAGAAGAAGAAGAAGAAGAAGAAGAAGAAGAAGAAGAAGAAGAAGAAAGAAGAAGAAGAAGAAGAAGAAGAAGAAGAAGAAGAAGAAGAAGAAGAAGAAGAAGAAGAAGAAGAAGAAGAAGAAGAAGAAGAAGAAGAAGAAGAAGAAGAAGAAGAAGAAGAAGAAGAAGAAGAAGAAGAAGAAGAAGAAGAAGAAGAAGAAGAAGAAGAATATTAGAAGAAGAAGAAGAAGAAGAAGAAGAAGAAGAAGAAGAAGAAGAAGAAGAAGAAGAAGAAGAAGAAGAAGAAGAAGAAGAAGAAGAAGAAGAAGAAGAAGAAGAAGAAGAAGAAGAAGAAGAAGAAGAAGAAGAAGAAGAAGAAGAAGAAGAAGAAGAAGAAGAAGAAGAAGGAGAAGGAGAAGGAGAAGGAGAAGGAGAAGAAGAAGAAGAAGAAGAAGAAGAAGAAGAAGAAGGATTTGTTTTATTTGACCCAGACATTTCAAATAATTCATACAATACATCCATGTCAAAAAAAATTAAATAATACAAATACATAACCTTATAGTAAACATTGCATAATGTATGATAAATAACGAAAAGTAGGGTCAGGAGACTCCTCTAAGACTATGGTAGTCGCTATCGAGGAGCCACATTTTGTAATAAAACTTTAACTGAATCAATACATCACCTAATCAAATTCTTCCAGAATAAGAAGAAGAAAAAAAAAATGTATGCATGTGTGTAGTGTGAGCAAGCTTACATGCTTATTGACTTTTGTTGTTTAGGCACTGTTTTGTACTGTGTCAAGTTGACAGGTGGTTGTCGGTTCTTAATTTTGCATACATATATAGCAGTTTTGCCTGGTGCATGTTTCTTGATAGTTTTGTAAAAAATTAAGTTTAACATACTTGGCAAATCCTTGTGAACTGTGTGTACTAAGTTTTTTCTTTGACAATATCAGGAATGTTATTTAGTAAAAGTGGTAAATTATGCCTAAGGCATTTCTTAGCAAATTCATGTTTAATTTTATAAATGTATATTTTATTCTTGACTCTTGTATCATGATTATGTACCTCATAGTTAAACATTATCCTCCAGTTTTGTAAATAAACTGGTAAGTCATTGTGTAAATATTTATAGTAAAATTTTAATTGTTGTAATTTAAGAATGTCATCTACTTTTAACAAATTGAGTTTTTTGTGAAGTGGTTCTGTGTGGGAAGTATAATTACATAAGGTAATAATTCTCAGGGCTAGTTTTATTATTCTATTTGATTGAAAGCCCCACGCCATGATGCAATAATTAATGTGTGGCACTATTAAAGAATTATATAATATTATTTTAATATGAAGAGGTAACACATGTTTCAATTTATTTAAAATGCCAATTTTTTTAGAACAAGCATTTGATATTTTTTCAGTGTGCTTTTTCCAGTTTAGATTTGTATCTATAATTAAACACAACAAATTAAATTCTTTGACTTGTTCAATATTTACTTTGTCTATCTTCAGAGTAAGTGTCTGTATATTTTTCTTTGCCTTTAGAAATGTCATGTATTTCGATTTTGCTATGTTTAGCGATAATTTATTTATTTTGAGCCATTCTTTATTTTTAAAAGTTCTTCATTTATTAAGGATTCTAAATTTTCGTCATGTATGTCAACGCTGAAAGTGTTTAGTGTACTTGATAGAGTTGTATCGTCAGCATAAATTATGAAATTAAACATTTTACTGGCTTGTGCAAAATCATTGATATATATGATGAATAACAGAGGTCCTAAGATTGAACCTTGTGGTACACCTGTTGTTATTGATAACATATTTGATTTTATATTGTCAATTTCCGTATATTGTTTACGATTTGTTAGGTAACTGCTGAATAAGTTCAGATGTGTTCCATGTATATCATAATATTTCAATTTGTCAATTAAAATTAAATGGTCAATGGTATCAAAGGCTTTGGAAAGATCTAGGTAAATATTAATGTGTATTTCATCCTTATCCAGTTTGGTTATTATTCTATCTATTAATTCTAGTGCTGCGTATTCAGTTGAATGTTTAGGTCGGAATCCATACTGATGGTCAAAAAAAGCTTAGAGTCTTTTAAATAAGATGATAATTGGTCAAAAATAATTTTTTCAAGTACTTTTGAAATAGCTGGTAGAAGAGATATGGGTCTATAATTATTGAATACTGCTGGCTCACCTTTTTTATAAATGGGAATTACCTTAGCAATTTTTAGTTTATCAGGGAATATTCCTGTGGTTAATACTTGATTTGTTAATAAAGTTAAAGATTTGGTTAGTGCAGGTTCAAGCATTTTTAGCAGTTTGGTAGAGAGACCATCACATCCACAGCTATTTTTGTTGGGTAGATTAATTATTGTTCTCTTTATGGTATCTTCTTCAACATATTTAAATGTAAAATTACAGTTTACTATTTTATTTAGATCATATGAATGATCATGAATGCCTTTGTATTTAATATCATTAGCCAGATTACTACCTATATTGGTAAATAATGTATTTAATTTATTTGCAATTTCTAATTTGTCTGCCACAATAGAATCGGATTCATTACAATATTTTGGATATGATTTATTAATTTTATGTTTAGACAGGATTTCGTTTATAGTTGTCCAAGTGTTTTTTATATCAAATTTAAATTGATTAAAACACTTGTCAAAATATGATTGCTTTGCTTTGCGAAAACTTCTTTTCAAAATACTATTTTATGTTTTTAGATTAATCAATAATACGCCATATTCAGAAGATTCAGGGTTTATGATTTTTAATTGTTTGTAAAGTTTGTCTCTGTATCGTATTGAGGTTAGCAAGCCTTGAGTTATCCATGTAGATTTTTTATGTTTATATTTATTAAATTTCACTAATGTGCTAGTCATATATTTATTTTAGCTTGATTTATTTCATTGATGATAATGTTATAATTATGGTTTGGATCAGCATTTGAACTTGTATCTAATTTTTTATGTATTTCAGAAGAGATTATATCATTTCTGACTTTTAACATAGCCTCTTTATTTTGTACATTAACTCGTATAAATTTGCACACGTGCGTCACGGACGCACGCACCCGTGCGTCACGCACGCACGCACACACACGCACACACACACACGCACACACACGCACACACACGCACACGCACGCACACACGCACACACACGCACACACACGCACACACACACACACAGACGCATACACACATGCATATACATGCACTATCCATAATATGGTATCGTGCCAATTTTTGCTCTACAAACGGCGGTACGTGTAACAGAACGAATAGGCCCTAAGGAGGAAAAGACCGGAAAGATTTCAAATAAACAATAAGTTTACGAACATTGTTATGGAAAACTAAATATCATATAAACTTGGTTCCGCAGACAGTAGGGCCTATTTTTGGTTCGACCAACAATTTCTGTGAACATCCCCTTCCTTTCGATACGCTCCCTAGCATACTTTTAGGCCGTCTCGGTGTTGGCGTGGTTTGGTGAATCGGGTATCCGAACGACGTAAGTAAGCACTGGGAGATTGATAAGGCGGCGGGGCAGTGGCTGTGAACTTTGGCCACGTTTGATCGGGGGAACAGCGGGCGAGATTGTGTTGTGCTACTCCCGGGGCGGAACTCGACTAACATAGCAGTCACAGGAAGTCGTGCTAAAATGACAAGCTCTCCGACATTCTCGTAGACTCCGGGTTAATCGGCCGCTGTCCCCAGTAGCGAAGTCAACAACGGCTATCGGTGAGTGTACTGGTGAGGTGTTGTGTTATATCAGGCAGTCATATACGCTGTGATATCAGTGGACTGCCCCCAGTGCCCGTTGAACCTGCTGTGTCGTGTGTGATAAACGCGCTGATTAGCAAATTACATGTATCAGTGAAGTTTCGGTGACACTTGAGGTACAAAATGGATTATTACGAAGGATCACGTGACATGGTATAAATACAGCTCAAGGGGACGCACAACATTGTGTTACGACATCAGTGGCTCCAACCTCAGACGTCCTGGCACCTGGCGATATACGTAACACTCGCGTGCCAGTCGACTGCAGTGCGTTATGCGCCCGAGAAATAAGGATGTTTACAAGTTCGTCAATAGCTAAAATACCGACCAAATTCATTCCTGGCGCCCGCCGTGGAACGATGTATATATAATATATTATGATGGATAATCCAGTTTCCCACCAGAACGGACATATACAGGCACGAAACGATTCAACAGCGTCGGATTTACTTTAAACAATTATGTCCTTGTAGATGCATTGGAAATATTTCTAAGTGCACATGCATGCAAATCCAAATCTGCTCGACAAATAACGAACGAAGTCGGCGTTATTTCTCGAGCAGTTCGACGAATAAGAAAAGTCTTCATTTCCCATCAGAAAGGACAAATACAGGCACGAAACGATTCGATAGCGTCGGATTTACTTACGAAAATTAATATGTCCACGTATATGCCATGAAAATATGTTCAGTGCAAATGCATGCACTTCCAGATCTGCGACAACAGCCAGGCCTCGCGTTATTTCTCGAGCTGCTCGACAAATAACGGACCGAGTTCGCGTTATTTCTCGAGCTGCTCGAGAAATAACGATCAGATTCGGCGTTATTTGTCGAGCAGCTCGAGAAATAGCCTGAGCCTAAAAATAATATATTTTTTATATACGTTTTTGTGTAGGAACCGCAGGAAGTAACATTTTAATTAAGTCGTGCGTGTGTGTGTGCGCGCGCGTGTGTGTGTGCAAGTGTACGCGCGTGTTTGTTGTGTGTGTGTGCATGCGTTTGACTATAGTTTGTTTGTGTGTGTGTGTGTGTGTGTGTGTGTGTGCGTGCGTGCGTGCGTGCGTGCGTGCGTGTGTGTGTGTTTAACTATGTGTTTGTTTGTTTGTGTTTGCATGGGTGCGAGACTGTGTGTGTGTACACATGTGTTTGCATGTGTGCATTCGTGTGTGTATGGATATACTGGCGTGCGTATATGCATGCGTGCTCCCGTGCCTGCTTGCATTCGTTCCATCGTTCATCCGTGACGTCCGTGTGTGCGTGACGTCCGTGTGTGCGTGTAATATAAAATAAACTCAATTAAATTTTTCATTCACATAATAATAATTACTATACAACGTAATTCAAAACAAAAATTCATATGAGGACCAGATATGTTTAAACGTATCGGGCTGGTAGCGCGTATGTGAACCGCCGGTGTGATATTATAAATGGTCCCCGTTGGTAAATGGGCCATTTACTACGTAGAGCCTAGACCCTCTGTGAAAACATGATGTTATAAGAGAGTTCGAAGTTGTTCATTGTTGTACGTGCTACAATAAAAAAAAATCTATGCAAACATATGTACAAACCTTATTGGTATAAATCAGTGATAGGCATGTCAACTTCTTTTACGGTTATTAACATTGTTTAATATTTTTATTGGCATATGTTTGCCTTTAACAACTGTACGTTTTAGTTTTAGACACCAGTGGACCACTTCTATAATTTGTGAATCACTGAACACATAAGCAGTTACATTTTTCACTCCGGGGTGTCCAATTACAATCTCACCCCGGCAGGTGTCCCCTTGTTATCAGCCGTGACTCTGTGTATCCATGTTTCAGTGTGAGAACCGCTGTTAATTAAGCGTAAACATGACGCAGTTATAGTCGTGACCCGTCGCGGGGGTACAAGGTTTGCATAGCGATAAGGGATACCCGCACACTCGGGCCGAGCACTCGTGTTTACTGGCCTCGGATTGTTGCTCTATGAACGATTCTGCGATATTCCTCCGACGTAAACATTTATATATGTATCAATACGCTAACTTTGGCGCGTTGTAAGTGTATTCATCCTCCCAGGCGAAGGAGTCCACACATTTCACAACTATTCCATTTCTCAACAGACCTGAAAACGAACCAGAAAGACAGGACAGGTACGGAGTATACGTTGAGCTGCTGAGTTTGCAGAACGTTTTACAGATCTCGGAGCTCGTATTTGCTCTTATTTTACAACTCGTTATAGTCGACAACGCACCGGAAGCTGTGTAGATAAAGTTCACCCAAATGTAGTGTGGATCAGTGGCTCTCAACGTGATATTCGATGAGGTGTGTCTTGCAACCAAACGCATTTGCCGTCTGGACAGTTTCTTAAACTATCACACACGCCAAAGTCACATGGACGTGAAGCATTTGGTCACATTTTTTTGCATGACGACAACACCAACCTTGAATAATGTGTATTTTTAACAGTAAATTGTTCAAAAATTAATCAATCGTATTTCATAATAACAACAACTGTACATCTATGCACTGCCAAAATATGTAAGCTGAGCTTCACCGCATATGAGCTAGACTGCCTGTATATGGATACTATCTACGAAATGTACCATTTCCACGAAGATTGGGCTAGTGATAATCAATATTATGGAATAAATGTGTGGCCCGCTGACCTAGACCTAGTCACTTATTTGGTCCTCCATTCAAAAGGTTTGCCGGCCCTGGTCATGGCACTTCACTCCCTGACAGAACGATTTAATCGAACACCATCTCAACTTTTCTGGGAAGCATTCAGCCACATTACGATTACCGCGCGAAGATCCACCACTATATATGGTACTCATTTATACAGATGTGTGAAATGAAGCAACGTGACGTTAACGAAATTGCCCATGCTTGGAAATGGCAGCAAGATAATCCGACCCCGGATCCACTCAGTTGAAGGTCTGATGCTGCAACAGGCACTACGCTACCGCGCACTACACATATTGTCATGAAAATCTGAACAATAAACAGCATTAATAGACATGTCCATCACGTGACATGCCTCCAAGCAACAGGACTGTCAAGCCATTACAAAATGGATGCCGAACATATGGAACGTTCACACATTCCGTCGAATATTTCATTGAAATGAACCAGACTATCAGGTGTCAATTATATATATATATATATATATATATTCAATAACTGGCAGCAATACGTAACGTCCGGTGAGGATTACATATAAATGAGAATGTGTGTGTTGTTATATAATTTAAGCAAATATTAACCGTATACTCTACTTATTTAAATTAGCAATGCTTCTTATGATTGCATTTATTATTTATTATTATTATTATTAGAGTAGTAGTAGTAGTAATAATAGTATATTTAGTACTAGTAGTAGTAGTAGTATATTTAATAGTAGTAGTAGTAGTAGTAGTAGTACTAGTAGTAGCAGTAGTAGTAGTAGTAGTAGTAGTAGTAATATTAATATTGTTATTATTATTATTAGTAGTAGTAGCAGTAGTAGCAGTAGTAGTAGTAGTAATAGTAGTAGTGGTAGTAGTAGTTGTAGTGGTAGTAGTAGTAGTAGTAGTAGTAGTAGTAGTAGTAGCATCAGTAGTAGTAGCAGCAGCAATAGCAGCAGCAGCAACAGCAGCAGCAGCAGCAGCAGTAGTAGTAGTATAACTATTAGTACTACTAATAACAATAATAATAATACTGTATTACCTTCTCTATTCAGTGACCATGCGTCGTCCCCGAGAGAGCAGCTGGCTGTTGCCACTCCTCACGCTTCTCTCCCGAATTACGTTGGCTAGCTTCCAACTTGATCGCCAGGCGGCGCTATCAGAACTCGTCACAGCCAACGGAAAGTTCGGCTTGGCACTGTACCGGGAACTGACCCGAAATTCTGACCTACACAACGTCCTCTTCTCGCCCATCAGTGTTTCTCTAGCGTTGGGACTAACTTATTCAGGCGCCAGAGGAAACACGGCGACAGAGATGAGCAAGGTAAATTTATAATTACATTATTTCTGAAAAATAAAGGAACATTGGTGACTTGTATATTGGCCAAAACAGGATGTGGTGGAACATTTATGTTTTTGCTCTGTATTCCAGTTTAACTGGAGAAGATTTTATATGTGTTACGTAATATCGGCTATTTAGAAGAGTGTGTAATTTACGACCAGTATCGCATTGACTCAACAATGTGGTTGTCTAGTAAAGACACAGGGCACTGTTCACTTTACAACTGGTGTCAGATTATAAGAAAACTATACCTGATAAAAATCCGACAATTTCTTCTTCAGCCATCATGTCATTGATGTGCTGGTCAAAAGTTGGCAAAATCACGAATCTGCAGCTCCTTTACGAAGCATGCGTGCACGATGCTCATCAATACTGACCAAACAGCCATGTCTTTCGGCGCTACCACGTGTGATATGTCCATAAAAATGACAAAAATATCACTCCGCCAACTACACTCTTTCAAGTATGCGTCACTTCACTGCTAATATATGCTAGCACTCAAACTGCTAAAGTTCATGATGTACTGCTCTCAATTCACATAAAAAGATTCTTTCACATCTCAAATGTCACCACTTTCTTTGTACTGTATTATTCTGCAACATTACAGGGAGGTTAACTGTGTTCTGACCCTTATCACCTAATACAAGATGAGGAGATAAAATGTTTCAATGAAAGGATGGATCGAGGGAATGAGAGGTAGAAATGGAAGATAGCGTCGGGAAAGCAGGAGAGAATACGGTGTCTGTACCGCCTCTCTCCCAAAGGGTATGGAGAAAGGTAAGACGACAGGATGAGGTCATTTCTGACAAACATTGGCGGAGAATTGGAAACTGACAGCGGATGAAGGGATACACGTGACAGAGCGTGGGTGATAAAGACCACAGTCTACTAAATCACGACTGCCGTCGTCTGCATAGATGATCTCACTACCACCGTCGCTGGATTTAGGAGTGTGGAGGCCCCCGGGTTGTGATTGTCCGGCCACCCCACCATATTACTTCTATTTACTATAGCATGGACTTTGCAGCACAACATGACGGTTTCCATGCATTTGGAACACAAATAAGCATCATACGCAAATCCGTAAGCCGGCTGGTACGATGGATGGGAATGCCCCTCCCGGCCGAGGTTGCATTATCGCTTGATATGGAGATGGGAGTTGTTTGATGTTTTGGGGAGCCCCAGTGAGAGTGCAATTGGTGGTCTCGAGGAGGTGTAGTTAGGTGATACAAGGAGGGTGCAGTCGAATAATGCACCCCCCAACCAAAGTCTGCTGATGCAGAAGTGACAGCCAACTGAGATGATAAAAAGGGGGCCATGACATAAACATATATTTTGTGGAGGCCCTCATAAAAAACTATTGTGGAGGCCCTTAAGCAGCTGCCCCGTCTGCCCTGCACGAAATCCGGCACTGACAGCCATCATCGCTACAATCACAACTGTGTGGTTATTGTATCCCGAACGAGCCATTGACGTGAAGCAGAGAGAATTGATGTTTGTAGCGACTATGGCAGGAAGAATACAGTTAACCTCGCGTTACAGTCACCTCAGTAATACAGCCATCTTGCATTTAAGGTCACACTAGGGCAGCCCCAAATTATTTTTGTAACAGTAACGTATAGAAAATTACCCCGCTAAAACGGCCACCTCGCTATTCATGCCACTTTTGTTTAGTCCCGAGAGTGACCTTAATAATGAGGTTCCATTATACTATTGAATGACACGTAATGCAATAAACCCGAAAGTGACAACGTAGTGAACATCAGCATAACGTAGATACATCTAGCGATCTTTTGTTTAAAATATGTGTTGCTAGCGTGGCACTTTCGGTGTTATTACATCGCTGCACACGCTTACCGTCGTCAAATTACTTACGCATCGCTCATTTCTCGTGTTAAGGTACTTCGCTTCAACGACGTCAACTCGAACGTGCACGAGCAGTTCCGGGAACTCCTGACGTCACTAAACGGCCGCGATAAGAACGCCAACTACACCCTGCGCATCGCCAACCGGCTGTTCTTCTCGCGCGTCTTCCAGGTGCGCCGTTCCTTTCGCACCTCGTGCATTCGCAACTACCGCGCCTACGCCAAGCGACTCAACTTCGCCGCCGACCCGGAGCGGTGCCGACGCTTCATCAACAAATGGGTGGCCAAGCGGACGGTGCAGAAGATCAAGGAGCTGCTGCCCAGGCACGCCATCGATCGTAGCACCTCCCTCGTGCTCGTTAACGCCATCTACTTCCGCAGCTCGTGGCGCTTCCGGTTCGACGAGCGCCGCACGAGTCGGCGGCCATTTCACGTGTCTCGCACGGAAGAGGTGGATACGGAGATGATGGACACGAAGGCAACGCTACGCCTCGGCCGGATACGGTCGCTCAATTGTAAGATCGTCGAGATCCCATACGCCGATGACGACGCCGCTATGTATGTGCTCCTGCCGGATGACATCGACGGGTTGCCGCTGTTGGAGGAAGGGCTGAGCGTGTCAGTCCTGGACGGCGCCATCGACGCTATGCGCGCCGTCACCAACGCGAGGCTGACGCTGCCGAAGTTTAAAATGGAGGAACAGTTCGATCTGCGGGCGACGCTCGGCGACATGGGCATCGGCGATCTGTTCACGTCGGCGGCAAACCTGAGCGGGATGAGCGAGACGGAAGGACTGTTCGTCACGAACGTCGTCCACAAGGCGTATATCGACGTGAACGAGCAGGGAACAGAAGCGGCGGCTGCTACGGCGGTCATCGTCTCCCGCTCGAACCTGCGCCCTCTCAGCCTCGTCGCTGACCGCCCCTTCTTTTTTCTCATCCGCGAGGGACTCACCCGTAGCGTCGTCTTTATAGGGCGCTACGTCCGTCCACCCACCGGCTAAATCCTACTACGCACATAGCACTTTTTAACTAGCGACAATTTGTTGTTGATGACACTGCATTGTCATCGCGTTGTAACGAGCCGAGAATACCCCGCATCAGAAGTAGGGATTTGCGGCTGCGCAGTGACCTGCCCCTTTGACCTTTGACCGTTAGTTGTGTTGCCGTGGCAACAATAGGTTCTGAGTTTTAGTTTCGTGTTTTCTTATTCTTATGATGATATCCTACAAATAATCGCACAAGTTAGTACACGTGTGGTTTTACTATGTAGTATGGCAATTAATATGTTAGACTGAAGCGGGGTATTAGCGCAAACCATCCGAGAAGCAGCGCCTGGATCTGGCACGGACCTTATAGTAACCTACTTCTGGTCCGGGATTACGCTCGGCACGTTACAACGGAACGCAAGCTTGCTTTTATAAACACCACTATGAACGAAAGAAAACTTCATAGTTTAACTACACATCTTGTTCTGTGCAACGACGGTTAGTTTTGATATTTCTGTTGCTCCAGATAAGGTAACAATCGTGTAGCAAGAACGACACATTTTCTGGCTCTTGCTTGTAAACGGAACAAGCAACTCATAACAACGACGAGTGAGACAAAATGATCACAGACAGCGTGAGGGACAAAAGATGTGTGTTTAGTCGCCTGTTTTGCGTTTAAGTAGTATGTATGCATATGTTTATTGGATATATGAACAATCTTTATGGGACATTGCATAATTAAAACTAAATGTGTTACAATCCTGATCTTTCATCATAATTAATAATTTCGAAAATTTAGGTCAATAAAATACCTACCTATAAATATAATCTAAAATGTTACACACAACGTTTATGATCGCGTGATTGATTCACTGTTGTTTTTCTCCATGATTGTCTGAGGTGAGGCTGGCCTCAAACAGTTGCTCGAATTCTCTTTTGTTTCTTGTGCTTCCCCCTCACTGTTCTTCCACTGCTGACTCCACCAACCGTCTCAGTCCCTCTCTATCTTTTGCTCTTTTCCTACACTCCTCTCTCAATCTCACCAAATCTCGTTTTACACAATCCTCCCATATCAGTCTTGGTTGTCGTCGAATCCTTTTATCTTCAACTTTCAGGACAACTACTTTCTTCGCTAACTGTTCTTGTCCCTTTCGTTCCACGTGTCCAGCTCACTATAGCCGACTCTTCAACATAGTCTTCTTGAACATTTCGTTCACACCACCCTCATCCATGATCTGTCAAATTCCCGTTTTATACATTTTCTGACGCTACAAGATCGTATACGGTGTACTTTCACATCGAAAATTGTAAAGTATTCGGTCATTGGACAGTAACTATACGGAACCCCCGAACTAATTATGTATCAGTTTATTAATGATAATCTGTTGAAATTCTATTTATGTAATTTGTTTGCATCGGTGGCTGTGACGAAGCAGATATCCACCGCATACATGCTCTGGTATTTCGGTATTGTGTGAAGTTTTTCTTGCACATTGCAACAAGTGACCATATTCGGTCATATATCCACATTCTTTTGAATAATGTTGTAAGAGTGCACTCACTTTGTAAGTATTATAATGTCAGTATTATTGACGATTTGTATGTAGAAGCAAATGTTTCTCAATAAAAAAATGTGCGTCAAGTCAGTGATTTCGGTGTGCCACTCCATTTCACGTTGATTGGCAGGATATCTGTTATGATGGGAGTGTTTAGATGCGAGTCTCGCCTCTGCAGTACCCGCTAGGTGAAGGTACTTATAAAAATCCTGCTTAGATAGTACATTAACAACCCATCCCCATGTGTTTAGATTTCTACACACGTTCCGGAATTCGTGACAGGTGATGTAACAAGTATCCCCATCTAGCGGCTAATGCTGCTACTATTTGTGACATTTTCGAAGATACTCGCTACCAAGTACTAATCTAGGCGAATTCCATATGGAACTTCTAATATCAGCACGAAGATGGCGCCGCCATGAGATTGTAGAGTACGCTTTAGCGACAGTTCCATTTAGTCACTGGTGTAACGAGGGGGGCGGTGGGGAACATGCCCCAGCGGTACTTAATTTGAGACGGCTCATAAGGGAAATTGTTTTTCTTAGACACAATTCATACATATTTATACATTGTGGTCCACACGAATTCTGAACACCTCGCTGTATATTGAAGTAATCATGCTTGAATAAACCAAATCTATGAAACTGAAGAAACTGGAATGCATGCGATCCCCTTAAATGGGTAGTGAAATAGGGACACGAGACATCGTTCCGGAACCTGCTCGTGTCTCTGAAGACCTTGCTGACTTGCGTGAGCGTCGCCTCCTGTAAGAGAAGCTTCGAGAAGTGTAGACCCAATACTTACCTTCGCTCAAGCATGGGCCAAGAGCAGTCTTGCACTACTGTCGATCGAGCGAGAGTTGATCAATGTCGTGGACTTCGACGGCGTAATTGCCGAGTTCACGTCACTAAAAGCAAGAAAGGTTAGGCTGTAGGAGAATTTGACGGAGCTTCTGCGGTCGGACCAACAAATCACTCCTGGTTTCATTGACCTATCATTGCCGTTTCGGTGGCAGTGGCGGGACGAGCTCGCAGTGAACATATATTGTGTTGACAGTTGTTAACTGTGAACACTGTGTATTCAATAGCTTGTTAGGTGACCACTGTTGAGGGTTTTGTTGGAAGGTTTTTATTGGTTTCATTGGAGATGTTGTGAATATCGTGTTGAAGTGTAACTCAGTGTGGTGTAGCTGCGCTGAATCATTAAACCGCGCCTATCAACACGCTCATATATGTTTGCTACTGTGGTGTTGGAGCAATGATAAATATCACTTGCGATAAATATTCCATTACTGCACTCTATTTTTTGGGGGGCGGCATTTTTTACTCTTGCCCCCAGCGGCACTTGGCCTCGTTACGCCACTGCATTCAGTTGTCATACATAGAACTGCATTACTGACGTTTAGCAGATAATGAAAGTGTTCGTATGTATTCAAGCCCAGTTAAATACGGTGCCAATGCAGTCACGATGCTCTTAGAGCTAACTGATATCGCGAAACTGGTAGATAATTGCATTGAAAGGGGACATATTTATCATAATAGGAAAGTGTACACGAATGTTTGGTTGTAGGACTAATAAGAATTTCCTTCGTTGAATCTTAAACGTCGGCGGGAACTGAACTGTCTTGTAAACGGGATCAATCAAACAAAGATCTGTGAAAACGGATGTATAATAATCACATACAACCAAATGCATAATATGCCTCTGCCCGGAAAGTGCTCTAAATGTTAACCCAGTTAGTGGAGCAAATTTTATGGTCCTGACTGTTAAACTTGATAGGGTCATCTGGGTCAGTAAGTGCTCTGGTAGGAGCGAACAGTTCATGAGTTGCAGGTACTCTATGGCTATGTGTAGCGTTTCCGAAAATATTGAATCTCTGACGTCAGCA
Source organism: Paraescarpia echinospica (assembly GCA_020002185.1). Classification (NCBI taxonomy): domain Eukaryota; kingdom Metazoa; phylum Annelida; class Polychaeta; order Sabellida; family Siboglinidae; genus Paraescarpia; species Paraescarpia echinospica. The sequence goes on from CM034542.1 coordinate 11,841,459, forward strand.
GTGACGTGAACGCCACCTACCGACTCTTGGGACAAACAATTAATGCGTGGACGGGTGTAAACTATTAGTATGAGCCCTGTCCATGTGCCAAACAGGCGGTAAACTTTAATTGAGTATTACATATATTATGAATACCTAATTTATTAGGAAAATTGAATAGTAAACGATGTGAATTATTACTAATCAGATTAAAAGAGGCATCAGTGACAGTTGTTTAATGTGGAACAAAAGGTACAAAAACACTTGAGACAATTTACCAATATTTTGATGACCTGGGAATATGTAAGATCGAACATGGTGAATGCTAAATGAATAAATAGTTGTGACAGTTTTCTGTCATTGTTTGACTTTAATTACACAGAGTTATTACAGTTTGGAGACGGATGATTGAAGCCACTAATGTTCGACCCCAGTGGCCGACACGAGTGAGAGAGTGATTACAGTTTCATCCATTAGTACCTCCGTCACCGCCTCCGCCACATCGACACATGCAACATTAATCTTATCCTACGACCCTCGATGTACAGTCATAAGTTTCGTCTCTCCTGCCACGCCCTAGCGCATTGTCAATAACTAGCAACAAAAGCAATAGCATCATTAACCATATGTACGCTCAATATTGACACGAGTTGCCAATTTATTACAATGATAAAAACTCATCCTATAAAATCTAATGATATCATGCCAGCACCTATTACTCGGACGCAACGATGAATATACCGTCATCATTGGACACATTTATTTTCCAGCCAAGGTCAGTCAATTGTTGCTGCTCTTCGATTTTCGCTCACTGGTCTATGACGTCGGCGTCACAGGTGTTTGCAGATGTATTCACCGCACTGTCCAGTCGACGAAGATACACTCGTTGATTAGTGTGTTTTTGTGTGGATTACGTAGAAGTTTGGACAGATATTGACTTCTATGACGGATAAAAAGAACGAAATTGTCCCGCCATATGTTGCGCTTATCGCTGCGCGTGAGGTCGTAAGCTGATTGAGATCGGAAGCAGATCCAACAGGGGTCGATAGGTGAGGATAATTTCTCTCAAGATAAGTTGCTCGTTCGTGAAAATGTCCGCGTTCGGTAGCGTATGTATCCGAACGAAATGTACATTGGGCGAACACAGCTGGCAATAACATGAACTTTGCCTTTGCGATGGGACAGATTAATGTAAAGCAAGGAAAGAATATCTCACATTAGGATAGCAGCGATTAAGCCTAAACGGAATGATACAATGTAACAAACATGAACAGTATAGCTTATTTATAGCGCCCAAATCATATGTTCGCTCTCCCCTCTATCTG
>CM034542.1:11843762-11856262 GCA_020002185.1 Paraescarpia echinospica
TAATAAAGTTAAAGATTTGGTTAGTGCAGGTTCAAGCATTTTTAGCAGTTTGGTAGAGAGACCATCACATCCACAGCTATTTTTGTTGGGTAGATTAATTATTGTTCTCTTTATGGTATCTTCTTCAACATATTTAAATGTAAAATTACAGTTTACTATTTTATTTAGATAATATGAATGGTCATGAATGCCTTGTATTTAATATCATTAGCCAGATTACTACCTATATTGGTAAATAATGTATTGAATTTATTTGCAATTTCTAATTTGTCTGCCACAATAGAATCGGATTCTTTAAAATATTTTGGATATGATTTATTAATTTTATGTTTAGACAGGATTTCATTTATAGTTTTCCAAGTGTTTTTTATATCAAATTTAAATTGATTAAAACACTTGTCAAAATATGATTGCTTTGCTTTGCGAAAACTTCTTTTCAAAATACTATTTTATGTTTTTAGATTAATCAATAATACGCCATATTCAGAAGATTCAGGGTTTATGATTTTTAATTGTTTGTAAAGTTTGTCTCTGTATCGTATTGAGGTTAGCAAGCCTTGAGTTATCCATGTAGATTTTTTATGTTTATATTTATTAAATTTCACTAATGTGCTAGTCATATATTTATTTTAGCTTGATTTATTTCATTGATGATAATGTTATAATTATGGTTTGGATCAGCATTTGAACTTGTATCTAATTTTTTATGTATTTCAGAAGAGATTATATCATTTCTGACTTTTAACATAGCCTCTTTATTTTGTACATTAACTCGTATAAATTTGCACACGTGCGTCACGGACGCACGCACCCGTGCGTCACGCACGCACGCACACACACGCACACACACACACGCACACACACGCACACACACGCACACACACGCACACACACGCACACACACGCACACACACGCACACACACGCACACACACAGACGCATACACACATGCATATACATGCACTATCCATAATATGGTATCGTGCCAATTTTTGCTCTACAAACGGCGGTACGTGTAACAGAACGAATAGGCCCTAAGGAGGAAAAGACCGGAAAGATTTCAAATAAACAATAAGTTTACGAACATTGTTATGGAAAACTAAATATCATATAAACTTGGTTCCGCAGACAGTAGGGCCTATTTTTGGTTCGACCAACAATTTCTGTGAACATCCCCTTCTTTTCGATACGCTCCCTAACATACTTTTAGGCCGTCTCGGTGTTGGCGTGGTTTGGTGAATCGGGTATCCGAACGACGTAAGTAAGCACTGGGAGATTGATAAGGCGGCGGGGCAGTGGCTGTGAACTTTGGCCACGTTTGATCGGGGGAACAGCGGGCGAGATTGTGTTGTGCTACTCCCGGGGCGGAACTCGACTAACATAGCAGTCACAGGAAGTCGTGCTAAAATGACAAGCTCTCCGACATTCTCGTAGACTCCGGGTTAATCGGCCGCTGTCCCAGTAGCGAAGTCAACAACGGCTATCGGTGAGTGTACTGGTGAGGTGTTGTGTTATATCAGGCAGTCATATACGCTGTGATATCAGTGGACTGCCCTCAGTGCCCGTTGAACCTGCTGTGTCGTGTGTGATAAACGCGCTGATTAGCAAATTACATGTATCAGTGAAGTTTCGGTGACACTTGAGGTACAAAATGGATTATTACGAAGGATCACGTGACATGGTATAAATACAGCTCAAGGGGACGCACAACATTGTGTTACGACATCAGTGGCTCCAACCTCAGACGTCCTGGCACCTGGCGATATACGTAACACTCGTGTGCCAGTCGACTGCAGTGCGTTATGCGCCCGAGAAATAAGGATGTTTACAAGTTCGTCAATAGCTAAAATACCGACCAAATTCATTCCTGGCACCCGCCGTGGAACGATGTATATATAATATATTATGATGGATAATCCAGTTTCCCACCAGAACGGACATATACAGGCACGAAACGATTCAACAGCGTCGGATTTACTTTAAACAATTATGTCCTTGTAGATGCATTGGAAATATTTCTAAGTGCACATGCATGCAAATCCAAATCTGCTCGACAAATAACGAACGAAGTCGGCGTTATTTCTCGAGCAGTTCGACGAATAAGAAAAGTCTTCATTTCCCATCAGAAAGGACAAATACAGGCACGAAACGATTCGATAGCGTCGGATTTACTTACGAAAATTAATATGTCCACGTATATGCCATGAAAATATGTTCAGTGCAAATGCATGCACTTCCAGATCTGCGACAACAGCCAGGCCTCGCGTTATTTCTCGAGCTGCTCGACAAATAACGGACCGAGTTCGCGTTATTTCTCGAGCTGCTCGAGAAATAACGATCAGATTCGGCGTTATTTGTCGAGCAGCTCGAGAAATAGCCTGAGCCTAAAAATAATATATTTTTTATATTCGTTTTTGTGTAGGAACCGCAGGAAGTAACATTTTAATTAAGTCGTGCGTGTGTGTGTGCGCGCGCGTGTGTGTGTGCAAGTGTACGCGCGTGTTTGTTGTGTGTGTGTGCATGCGTTTGACTATAGTTTGTTTGTGTGTGTGTGTGTGTGTGTGTGTGTGTGTGTGTGTGCGTGCGTGCGTGCGTGCGTGCGTGTGTGTTTAACTATGTGTTTGTTTGTTTGTGTTTGCATGGGTGCGAGACTGTGTGTGTGTACACATGTGTTTGCATGTGTGCATTCGTGTGTGTATGGATATACTGGCGTGCGTATATGCATGCGTGCTCCCGTGCCTGCTTGCATTCGTTCCATCGTTCATCCGTGACGTCCGTGTGTGCGTGACGTCCGTGTGTGCGTGTAATATAAAATAAACTCAATTAAATTTTTCATTCACATAATAATAATTACTATACAACGTAATTCAAAACAAAAATTCATATGAGGACCAGATATGTTTAAACGTATCGGGCTGGTAGCGTGTATGTGAACCGCCGGTGTGATATTATAAATGGTCCCCGTTGGTAAATGGGCCATTTACTACGTAGAGCCTAGACCCTCTGTGAAAACATGATGTTATAAGAGAGTTCGAAGTTGTTCATTGTTGTACGTGCTACAATAAAAAAAAAATCTATGCAAACATATGTACAAACCTTATTGGTATAAATCAGTGATAGGCATGTCAACTTCTTTTACGGTTATTAACATTGTTTAATATTTTTATTGGCATATGTTTGCCTTTCACAACTGTACGTTTTAGTTTTAGACACCAGTGGACCACTTCTATAATTTGTGAATCACTGAACACATAAGCAGTTAAATTTTTCACTCCGGGGTTTCCAATTACAATCTCACCCCGGCAGGTGTCCCCTTGTTATCAGCCGTGACTCTGTGTATCCATGTTTCAGTGTGAGAACCGCTGTTAATTAAGCGTAAACATGACGCAGTTATAGTCGTGACCCGTCGCGGGGGTACAAGGTTTGCATAGCGATAAGGGATACCCGCACACTCGGGCCGAGCACTCGTGTTTACTGGCCTCGGATTGTTGCTCTATGAACGATTCTGCGATATTCCTCCGACGTAAACATTTATATATGTATCAATACGCTAACTTTGGCGCGTTGTAAGTGTATTCATCCTCCCAGGCGAAGGAGTCCACACATTTCACAACTATTCCATTTCTCAACAGACCTGAAAACGAACCAGAAAGACAGGACACGTACGGAGTATACGTTGAGCTGCTGAGTTTGCAGAACGTTTTACAGATCTCGGAGCTCGTATTTGCTCTTATTTTACAACTCGTTATAGTCGACAACGCACCGGAAGCTGTGTAGATAAAGTTCACCCAAATGTAGTGTGGATCAGTGGCACTCAACGTGATATTCGATGAGGTGTGTCTTGCAACCAAACGCATTTGCCGTCTGGACAGTTTCTTAAACTATCACACACGCCAAAGTCACATGGACGTGAAGCATTTGGTCACATTTTTTTGCATGACGACAACACCAACCTTGAATAATGTGTATTTTTAACAGTAAATTGTTCAAAAATTAATCAATCGTATTTCATAATAACAACAACTGTACATCTATGCACTGCCAAAATATGTAAGCTGAGCTTCACCGCATATGAGCTAGACTGCCTGTATATAGATACTATCTACGAAATGTACCATTTCCACGAAGATTGGGCCAGTGATAATCAATATTAAGGAATAAATGTGTGGCCCGCTGACCTAGACCTAGTCACTTATTTGGTCCTCCATTCAAAAGGTTTGCCGGCCCTGGTCATGACACTTCACTCCCTGACAAAACTATTTAATCGAACACCATCTCAACTTTTCTGGGAAGCATTCAGCCACATTACGATTACCGCGCGAAGATCCACCGCTATATGTGGTACTCATTTATACAGATGTGTGAAATGAAGCAACGTGACGTTAACGAAATTGCCCATGCTTGGAAATGGCAGCAAGATAATCCGACCCCGGATCCACTCAGTTTAAGGTCTGATGCTGCAACAGTCACTACGCTACCGCGCACTACACATATTGTCATGAAAATCTGAACAATAAGCAGCATTAATAGACATGTCCATCACGTGACATGCCTCCAAGCAACAGGACTGTCAAGCCATTACAAAATGGATGCCGAACATATGGAACGTTCACACATTCCGTCGAATATTTCATTGAAATGAACCAGACTATCAGGTGTCAATTATATATATATATATATATATATATATATATTCAATAACTGGCAGCAATACATAACGTCCGGTGAGGATTACATATAAATGAGAATGTGTGTGTTGTTATATAATTTAAGCAAATATTAACCGTATACTTTACTTATTTAAATTAGCAATGCTTCTTATGATTGCATTTATTATTTATTATTATTATTATTAGAGTAGTAGTAGTAATAATAGTATATTTAGTACTAGTAGTAGTAGTAGTATATTTAATAGTAGTAGTAGTAGTACTAGTAGTAGCAGTAGTAGTAGTAGTAGTAATATTAATATTGTTATTATTATTATTAGTAGTAGTAGCAGTAGTAGCAGTAGTAGTAGTAGTAATAGTAGTAGTAGTAGTAATAGTAGTAGTGGTAGTAGTAGTTGTAGTGGTAGTAGTAGTTGTAGTGGTAGTAGTAGTAGTAGTAGCATCAGTAGTAGTAGCAGTAGTAGCAGTTGTAGTAGTAGTAATAGTAGTAGTAGTAGTAATAGTAGTAGTAGTAGCATCAGTAGTAGTAGCAGTAGTAGCAGTTGTAGTAGTAGTAATAGTAGTAGTAGTAGTAATAGTAGTGGTGGTAGTAGTAGTTGTAGTGGTAGTAGTAGTAGTAGTAGCATCAGTAGTAGTAGCAGTAGTAGCAGTTGTAGTAGTAGTAATAGTAGTAGTAGTAGTAATAGTAGTAATAGTAGTAGTAGTACCATCAGTAGTAGTAGCAGTAGTAGCAGTTGTAGTAGTAGTAATAGTAGTAGTAGTAGTAGTAATAGTAGTAGTAGTAGCATCAGTAGTAGTAGCAGCAGCAATAGCAGCAGCAGCAACAGCAGCAGCAGCAGCAGCAGTAGTAGTAGTATAACTATTACTACTACTACTAATAATAATAATAATACTGTATTACCTTCTCTATTCAGTGACCATGCGTCGTCCCCGAGAGAGCAGCTGGCTGTTGCCACTCCTCACGCTTCTCTCCCGAATTACGTTGGCTAGCTTCCAACTTGATCGCCAGGCGGCGCTATCAGAACTCGTCACAGCCAACGGAAAGTTCGGCTTGGCACTGTACCGGGAACTGACCCGAAATTCTGACCTACACAACGTCCTCTTCTCGCCCATCAGTGTTTCTCTAGCGTTGGGACTAACTTATTCAGGCGCCAGAGGAAACACGGCGACAGAGATGAGCAAGGTAAATTTATAATTACATTATTTCTGAAAAATAAAGGAACATTGGTGACTTGTATATCGGCCAAAACAGGATGTAGTGGAACATTTATGTTTTTGCTCTGTATTCCAGTTTAACTGGAGAAGATTTGATATGTGTTACGTAATATCGGCTATTTAGAAGAGTGTGTAATTTACGACCAGTATCGCCTTGACTCAACAATGTGGTTGTCTAGTAAAGACACAGGGCACTGTTCACTTTACAACTGGTGTCAGATTATAAGAAAACTATACCTGATAAAAATCCGACAATTTCTTCTTCAGCCATCATGTCATTGATGTGCTGGTCAAAAGTCGGCAAAATCACGAATCTGCAGCTCCTTTACGAAGCATGCGTGCACGATGCTCATCAATACTGACCAAACAGCCATGTCTTTCGGCGCTACCACGTGTGATATGTCCCTAAAAATGACAAAAATATCACTCCGCCAACTACACTCTTTCAAGTATGCGTCACTTCACTGCTAATATATGCTAGCACTCAAACTGCTAAAGTTCATGATGTACTGCTCTCAATTCACATAAAAAGATTCTTTCACATCTCAAATGTCACCACTTTCTTTGTACTGTATTATTCTGCAACATTACAGGGAGGTTAACTGTGTTCTGACCCTTATCACCTAATACAAGATGAGGAGATAAAATGTTTCAATGAAAGGATGGATCGAGGGAATGAGAGGTAGAAATGGAAGGTAGCGTCGGGAAAGCAGGAGAGAATACGGTGTCTGTACCGCCTCTCTCCCAAAGGGTACGGAGAAAGGTAAGACGAAAGGATGAGGTCATTTCTGACAAACATTGGCGGAGAATTGGAAACTGACAGCGGATGAAGGGATACACGTGGCAGAGCGTGGGTGATAAAGACCACAGTCTACTAAATCACGACTGCCGTCGTCTGCATAGATGATCCCACTACCACCGTCGCTGGATTTAGGAGTGTGGAGGCCCCCGGGTTGTGATTGTCCGGCCACCCCACCATATTACTTCTATTTACTATAGCATGGACTTTGCAGCACAACATGACGGTTTCCATGCATTTGGAACACAAATAAGCATCATACGCAAATCCGTAAGCCGGCTGGTACGATGGATGGGAATGCCCCTCCCGGCCGAGGTTGCATTATCGCTTGATATGGAGATGGGAGTTGTTTGATGTTTTGGGGAGCCCCAGTGAGAGTGCAATTGGTGGTCTCGAGGAGGTGTAGTTAGGTGATACAAGGAGGGTGCAGTCGAATAATGCACCCCCCAACCAAAGTCTGCTGATGCAGAAGTGACAGCCAACTGAGATGATAAAAAGGGGGCCATGACATAAACATATATTTTGTGGAGGCCCTCATAAAAAACTATTGTGGAGGCCCTTAAGCAGCTGCCCCGTCTGCCCTGCACGAAATCCGGCACTGACAGCCATCATCGCTACAATCACAACTGTGTGGTTATTGTATCCCGAACGAGCCATTGACGTGAAGCAGAGAGAATTGATGTTTGTAGCGACTATGGCAGGAAGAATACAGTTAACCTCGCGTTACAGTCACCTCAGTAATACAGCCATCTTGCATTTAAGGTCACACTAGGGCAGCCCCAAATTATTTTTGTAACAGTAACGTATAGAAAATTACCCCGCTAAAACGGCCACCTCGCTATTCATGCCACTTTTGTTTAGTCCCGAGAGTGACCTTAATAATGAGGTTCCATTATACTATTGAATGACACGTAATGCAATAAACCCGAAAGTGACAACGTAGTGAACATCAGCATAACGTAGATACATCTAGCGATCTTTTTTTTTAAATATGTGTTGCTAGCGTGGCACTTTCGGTGTTATTACATCGCTGCACACGCTTACCGTCGTCAAATTACTTACGCATCGCTCATTTCTCGTGTTAAGGTACTTCGCTTCAACGACGTCAACTCGAACGTGCACGAGCAGTTCCGGGAACTCCTGACGTCACTAAACGGCCGCGATAAGAACGCCAACTACACCCTGCGCATCGCCAACCGGCTGTTCTTCTCGCGCGTCTTCCAGGTGCGCCGTTCCTTTCGCACCTCGTGCATTCGCAACTACCGCGCCTACGCCAAGCGACTCAACTTCGCCGCCGACCCGGAGCGGTGCCGACGCTTCATCAACAAATGGGTGGCCAAGCGGACGGTGCAGAAGATCAAGGAGCTGCTGCCCAGGCACGCCATCGATCGTAGCACCTCCCTCGTGCTCGTTAACGCCATCTACTTCCGCAGCTCGTGGCGCTTCCGGTTCGACGAGCGCCGCACGAGTCGGCGGCCATTTCACGTGTCTCGCACGGAAGAGGTGGATACGGAGATGATGGACACGAAGGCAACGCTACGCCTCGGCCGGATACGGTCGCTCAATTGTAAGATCGTCGAGATCCCATACGCCGATGACGACGCCGCTATGTATGTGCTCCTGCCGGATGACATCGACGGGTTGCCGCTGTTGGAGGAAGGGCTGAGCGTGTCAGTCCTGGACGGCGCCATCGACGCTATGCGCGCCGTCACCAACGCGAGGCTGACGCTGCCGAAGTTTAAAATGGAGGAACAGTTCGATCTGCGGGCGACGCTCGGCGACATGGGCATCGGCGATCTGTTCACGTCGGCGGCAAACCTGAGCGGGATGAGCGAGACGGAAGGACTGTTCGTCACGAACGTCGTCCACAAGGCGTATATCGACGTGAACGAGCAGGGAACAGAAGCGGCGGCTGCTACGGCGGTCATCGTCTCCCGCTCGAACCTGCGCCCTCTCAGCCTCGTCGCTGACCGCCCCTTCTTTTTTCTCATCCGCGAGGGACTCACCCGTAGCGTCGTCTTTATAGGGCGCTACGTCCGTCCACCCACCGGCTAAATCCTACTACGCACATAGCACTTTTTAACTAGCGACAATTTGTTGTTGATGACACTGCATTGTCATCGCGTTGTAACGAGCCGAGAATACCCCGCATCAGAAGTAGGGATTTGCGGCTGCGCAGTGACCTGCCCCTTTGACCTTTGACCGTTAGTTGTGTTGCCGTGGCAACAATAGGTTCTGAGTTTTAGTTTCGTGTTTTCTTATTCTTATGATGATATCCTACAAATAATCGCACAAGTTAGTACACGTGTGGTTTTACTATGTAGTATGGCAATTAATATGTTAGACTGAAGCGGGGTATTAGCGCAAACCATCCGAGAAGCAGCGCCTGGATCTGGCACGGACCTTATAGTAACCTACTTCTGGTCCGGGATTACGCTCGGCACGTTACAACGGAACGCAAGCTTGCTTTTATAAACACCACTATGAACGAAAGAAAACTTCATAGTTTAACTACACATCTTGTTCTGTGCAACGACGGTTAGTTTTGATATTTCTGTTGCTCCAGATAAGGTAACAATCGTGTAGCAAGAACGACACATTTTCTGGCTCTTGCTTGTAAACGGAACAAGCAACTCATAACAACGACGAGTGAGACAAAATGATCACAGACAGCGTGAGGGACAAAAGATGTGTGTTTAGTCGCCTGTTTTGCGTTTAAGTAGTATGTATGCATATGTTTATTGGATATATGAACAATCTTTATGGGACATTGCATAATTAAAACTAAATGTGTTACAATCCTGATCTTTCATCATAATTAATAATTTCGAAAATTTAGGTCAATAAAATACCTACCTATAAATATAATCTAAAATGTTACACACAACGTTTATGATCGCGTGATTGATTCACTGTTGTTTTTCTCCATGATTGTCTGAGGTGAGGCTGGCCTCAAACAGTTGCTCGAATTCTCTTTTGTTTCTTGTGCTTCCCCCTCACTGTTCTTCCACTGCTGACTCCACCAACCGTCTCAGTCCCTCTCTATCTTTTGCTCTTTTCCTACACTCCTCTCTCAATCTCACCAAATCTCGTTTTACACAATCCTCCCATATCAGTCTTGGTTGTCGTCGAATCCTTTTATCTTCAACTTTCAGGACAACTACTTTCTTCGCTAACTGTTCTTGTCCCTTTCGTTCCACGTGTCCAGCTCACTATAGCCGACTCTTCAACATAGTCTTCTTGAACATTTCGTTCACACCACCCTCATCCATGATCTGTCAAATTCCCGTTTTATACATTTTCTGACGCTACAAGATCGTATACGGTGTACTTTCACATCGAAAATTGTAAAGTATTCGGTCATTGGACAGTAACTATACGGAACCCCCGAACTAATTATGTATCAGTTTATTAATGATAATCTGTTGAAATTCTATTTATGTAATTTGTTTGCATCGGTGGCTGTGACGAAGCAGATATCCACCGCATACATGCTCTGGTATTTCGGTATTGTGTGAAGTTCTTCTTGCACATTGCAACAAGTGACCATATTCGGTCATATATCCACATTCTTTTGAATAATGTTGTAAGAGTGCACTCACTTTGTAAGTATTATAATGTCAGTATTATTGACGATTTGTATGTAGAAGCAAATGTTTCTCAATAAAAAAATGTGCGTCAAGTCAGTGATTTCGGTGTGCCACTCCATTTCACGTTGATTGGCAGGATATCTGTTATGATGGGAGTGTTTAGATGCGAGTCTCGCCTCTGCAGTACCCGCTAGGTGAAGGTACTTATAAAAATCCTGCTTAGATAGTACATTAACAACCCATCCCCATGTGTTTAGATTTCTACACACGTTCCGGAATTCGTGACAGGTGATGTAACAAGTATCCCCATCTAGCGGCTAATGCTGCTACTATTTGTGACATTTTCGAAGATACTCGCTACCAAGTACTAATCTAGGCGAATTCCATATGGAACTTCTAATATCAGCACGAAGATGGCGCCGCCATGAGATTGTATAGTACGCTTTAGCGACAGTTCCATTTAGTCACTGGTGTAACGAGGGGGGCGGTGGGGAACATGCCCCAGCGGTACTTAATTTGAGACGGCTCATAAGGGAAATTGTTTTTCTTAGACACAATTCATACATATTTATACATTGTGGTCCACACGAATTCTGAACACCTCGCTGTATATTGAAGTAATCATGCTTGAATAAACCAAATCTATGAAACTGAAGAAACTGGAATGCATGCGATCCCCTTAAATGGGTAGTGAAATAGGGACACGAGACATCGTTCCGGAACCTGCTCGTGTCTCTGAAGACCTTGCTGACTTGCGTGAGCGTCGCCTCCTGTAAGAGAAGCTTCGAGAAGTGTAGACCCAATAAGACTTACCTTCGCTCAAGCATGGGCCAAGAGCAGTCTTGCACTACTGTCGATCGAGCGAGAGTTGATCAATGTCGTGGACTTCGACGGCGTAATTGCCGAGTTCACGTCACTAAAAGCAAGAAAGGTTAGGCTGTAGGAGAATTTGACGGAGCTTCTGCGGTCGGACCAACAAATCACTCCTGGTTTCATTGACCTATCATTGCCGTTTCGGTGGCAGTGGCGGGACGAGCTCGCAGTGAACATATATTGTGTTGACAGTTGTTAACTGTGAACACTGTGTATTCAATAGCTTGTTAGGTGACCACTGTTGAGGGTTTTGTTGGAAGGTTTTTATTGGTTTCATTGGAGATGTTGTGAATATCGTGTTGAAGTGTAACTCAGTGTGGTGTAGCTGCGCTGAATCATTAAACCGCGCCTATCAACACGCTCATATATGTTTGCTACTGTGGTGTTGGAGCAATGATAAATATCACTTGCGATAAATATTCCATTACTGCACTCTATTTTTTGGGGGGCGGCATTTTTTACTCTTGCCCCCAGCGGCACTTGGCCTCGTTACGCCACTGCATTCAGTTGTCATACATAGAACTGCATTATTGACGTTTAGCAGATAATGAAAGTGTTCGTATGTATTCAAGCCCAGTTAAATACGGTGCCAATGCAGTCACGATGCTCTTAGAGCTAACTGATATCGCGAAACTGGTAGATAATTGCATTGAAAGGGGACATATTTATCATAATAGGAAAGTGTACACGAATGTTTGGTTGTAGGACTAATAAGAATTTCCTTCGTTGAATCTTAAACGTCGGCGGGAACTGAACCGTCTTGTAAACGGGATCAATCAAACAAAGATCTGTGAAAACGGATGTATAATAATCACATACAACCAAATGCATAATATGCCTCTGCCCGGAAAGTGCTCTAAATGTTAACCCAGTTAGTGGAGCAAATTTTATGGTCCTGACTGTTAAACTTGATAGGGTCATCTGGGTCAGTAAGTGCTCTGGTAGGAGCGAACAGTTCATGAGTTGCAGGTACTCTATGGCTATGTGTAGCGTTTCCGAAAATATTGAATCTCTGACGTCAGCAGTGACGTGAACGCCACCTACCGACTCTTGGGACAAACAATTAATGCGTGGACGGGTGTAAACTATTAGTATGAGCCCTGTCCATGTGCCAAACAGGCGGTAAACTTTAATTGAGTATTACATATATTATGAATACCTAATTTATTAGGAAAATTGAATAGTAAACGATGTGAATTATTACTAATCAGATTAAAAGAGGCATCAGTGACAGTTGTTTAATGTGGAACAAAAGGTACAAAAACACTTGAGACAATTTACCAATATTTTGATGACCTGGGAATATGTAAGATCGAACATGGTGAATGCTAAATGAATAAATAGTTGTGACAGTTT
>CM034542.1:11858762-11871262 GCA_020002185.1 Paraescarpia echinospica
ATACCTATATATATATATATATATATACATATATAGGTATATATATATATATATAGACAGGTTTGGTTAGTTACCCACGCACATAACGAGTAGTAACAATAATTTTCACTCAAGAAACTCAACTCGTTCGCCTTGCCCTTAGTGTACCTAGCCTGCTGATTGTCGCCAGACTGCTAACGACGCAATGAATTGTAAATAAAGCCTAATGCCTATTGATAGTCAACGATGAATTTAAATGTTCGCTGTTGTCGGTGACCGCGTATGCGGTTAGTGCTACTAACATGTCCGTTCTGACCACTAATAGCATTGTGGCCATAACAGTAACTCGTGTTAAATGAAGTTAGAGATTGCAAGAGAGACATCGATCTATGTTAACAACGCGTCTGTCATATTTATGGAGCATCATCGATTGCTGGGCTGACAGATGTGCCCGCATGTGCCCATCTGGCTCTGTCAACATGTGCAGGACTTTATCAATAATATTGTTGTATTTTATATGTTTGTATATAACGTACATCACAAAAACACGTTGACTATGAGTTGGGATCTTATTTATCACTATTGCTAAGGTGTTTTTTATTGTGTAATGTATGCTATGTCGGATAGATCTCATTGCACCGTTTTGATGTGCTTTGCTTCTATGTAATTAATCGTGTCTGTATCAGTGCATGTTTTGGAATTATGGAAAGTATGACTTTGATGTAAAACAAAAATGTTATTTTTTAATGTAAATTTTAATAACATTTTCGTTCGATATTTGGTATGCTTAGTAAATTTAAACGTTTCAATACAAGTTAAGTGTGTACATTATATATATATATATATATATGGAGAAATAACAGGAACACATTTGGACCACATCTAAAAACGTTTGCGGAACTCTGCTGTAAATATACTTAATAAATAGCTACTCTTTTGTTTATTAATGTTAAAATGATACTACATAATACCATAATATTGCCACATTTCAACTATGGAATAATGGCATGGGTATTTAAATGTTACGTAATAATAACCCAAAATATTGTGCAATACATATAATAAATGTATATATATAGATATATATGTATATATATATATATATATATACATATATACATATATACATATATACATATAGCTACTCTTTTGTTTATCAATGTTAAAATTATACTACATAATACCGTAATATTGCCACATTTCAACTATGGAATAATGGCATGGGTATTTAAATGTGACGTAATAATAACCCAAAATATTGTGCAATACATATAATAAACTGTGAATGTGAATAACTTAACTAATTACGTCGGTGGTTAATCACAGAGAACGCGCTTAGCAAAGGTACACAGTTGCCTAACACGCGAAGCATTTAGACATTCCACATAAATGTTGTTGACATTCTGACATATTCCCATGTGTGTTTCTTTATGATACAGACATAAGACAAAATTGTTCAAGCAAAAGCTGCATACCCCACCCCCTCCCAGTCTTTCGATGTCATCATCTGACAGCGCGACGGCAGAGTGGCGAAGCGGGGTGGTGTTGAAGCTCCGGTGAAATGTTTTCTATAGCACCCCCCCCCCCTCCCTCCCTTCCCCGTTTTCCGATGTCAGAGGATCTGACAGCGAAGTCATGCTGAAGCTCAGCCCACCCAATACGAATTTGGTTCGGCCGCCAGAATCTCAACAAACTATACGATGAACTGCATGAACGCACCACGCATTCGGCATCCATTTTTGATGGCTTGCCGGAGCTACTGCTAGGCTACAGCTAGGTCAAGTGATGAACAGGTCATTTAACGGATTCGCTAGGTCGCAGTTTGCTTACGTTATAAATCACAAATATGCTCGTGACCTCTTTCAAGCTTTGTCTTTGCCACCGATGGTGATAAGAGTTATAAGTGTGAATTACATTACTATTGCGGCATGACATAGCTTAGATCAAACATGCCCGCAAGCATATGTCACTTTAAAAACGTTCCCTTAAGTTTTTGTCACAAAGAAAATCTTTGGGGGCCAGAATTTCAACAAAATCTACGACGCAATGTCTAATCGCTCCACGTGTTCGGCGTCCATGTTTATGGTTTGACGGAGCTTTTGCTAGAAAACAGGTCATGGATATATCAGTTGTTAGCAACGCTACGCGTGAAATCTACGATTAAATTCAAAATCACAAGCACCGTTCGTTGTCGCTATTATTTATGCAGCGCCCCCTCGCACGTAACATCGACTGGTTGCTTGGTAACAGCACGTCAACTCTCATACCAACACCAGAACAATACGGATATTATTTGACAATACGACACAGTTACAACTATATGGCCTATCGATGGACGCGAACTTCATTTTCTCTCCGCCCTTCGACATTCTGATCATTGATCTTTGGAATATGCTCCCTCATAGTGTTAGATCAGTTGTACATATTACACAATTTCGCCGTCATTTAAAACTTATCTTTACAACCTTGCTTATCCACTGTTAGCTCCCTAAGTTGAATAGTGCTTATGGATTTTGAGATTGACCAAACCTTTTGTCTTCATGTGCCTCTGAGCTTGGTTTCCAAGAATTCAGGCGCAATAAAAGATACCCTAGTATTATTATTATTAATACAGCATATGCGTGGCGCGATTGCTTCTGGTTCTACGTTTGACGTGCGCTGATACATGTCTGTGCAAGTGCATTATGGTGATTCCTAACATTTGTAAATATTGCTATCGTGACTGTAATGTTACGTATGAACTACCAAGTTATCCCGTTCGTAGGACGGGCATTTTTGTTAGATAGATAGATAGATAGATAGATAGATAGATAGATAAATAGATAGATAGTTTATTTTGTAATTGTACAGGGCTAAATCACACATACAAACAAGAATAAACAGCTGTAGCTTTCACAGCCCATAACCTGATCAAAACCTGATCTTCGCTCAATCTCTTGGTGTTTGATTTGGTAAACCACGTTTGAATGCGTTCTTTGTAACAAAGGTATCTCTGTTCTGGAATAGACGCTCTCCGCTATTCTATTTCTAGCCTATATATCCTTCTTATGATAGTATAATTAGTTATTTAGTTTCACGTCTAAGCTGCAGTGCACGCTCTGCTCTGACTCCGACACGTCAGCACTAGTTAGTAGATCATATACGTCCCGTTATTCTATGGTAGTACTTTGAACAATATCTCCCATTTACTGTACATCTTTGTAGCCATTTTATGCTGACCAACATTTAGTGACATCTGCCATTTCAGACCAATTAACTAATTTATCTAGACCGTCTTATATATATATATATAAAGAGCTGAATTTAAAATAGGACCTTATACTGATTCTTGTACTATAAGGCCTATATAGTATATATATATATATATATATACTCAAAACAGAGTTTCAATGTGAAGCCGTCTACTACAAACCGTTGTCTTCGGTTAGACAGGCAAAGAATTTACCAGTTGATTATGCCATCACTTATGTCACGGTTCTACACTTTATGTAGAAATCGTTCACGTGGCACTTTGTGAAAAGCTTTCTGAAAATCTAAGTAGGTAGCAGGCGGGTTTTTTCTGGACCAAAACTGCCACCCACTTTCCGTTTAACGCAAACATACATTGAAATAGTTCACATTCACTACCATTTTCGTCTCTACATCAAGTTGCTTGTCAAACCACACGACTGTGTCCGCATCACGTGTAGGCGAGTGGACGTGGGCCTTAATTGTTAGAACTTAGCGAGGCGTGTATCGACTGGGTAAGTAATGGTATCTGATGCGAGAGAGGTTACGTACTGTGGGTTGATAACTGATACAGCCAACGTAATGTAACATATGGCTACCGTAAACACATCATGCGTTTGAATCTGCCGACATGTGTCGTAATCACGGCTGACCGTTCTGGTGCGAAGCAGATAAAACAAGCAGTTCCGTGATGATCCTACGAATACGTATGTTAGCGTTGGATGTGGAGATTAATTTAAAATAAAACTGCAGTGTTTGTGTATTTATACTTGACGATGATAACGTGCACGTAATGTCGGCAAAGTCGTGACAAGTACACGATGATCGGTTGATTTAATATGGCTTTTCTATCAATTGAGCGTGCATACATACATACATACGTACATACGTACATACGCACATACGCACATACGCACATACACAAATACACACATACACACACGCACGCACGCACGCACGCACGCACGCACACACACACACACGCACGCACGCACGCACGCACGCACACACAAACAAACAAACAAACACACACACACACATACATACACGCACGTATGCGCACACATGCACACAGACAAAGGACACGCTCGCATTCGCACCTCCCCCTTCACACTGGTCCTCAATTGTGTTGATACCGTCCTCTGTGCTACAAATGTAGGCGTGTGTTTGTACAATGGAGTGCTTGAACGAACATCCTTGATTGCTCAACTTTCGCTGGTTCGCATTCATCACCCAAAATGGATGCGCTCACCTCGGCCGTTCCGGAAATATATAAGGTTGACGTCCTTTGCATACTAAACGTAATTAGGCTAAACGTTAACCACGCTGAACAACTGGATAATAAATGATCATATTTTTTTATAACTACTGTATGTTTGAAAGGTGCACTTGTAAAAATAGATAATGTTTCAGGTTCGGTAGATGTATAAGCCAAAGCAGGACAATTTCCATTGTCAAATCAATCATCTGTTAGGCTGGTATTTTCGTATTCGTTCTCTCTCGCTCTCTCTCTCTCTCTCTCTCTCTCTCTCTCTCTCTCTCTCTCTCTCTTTCTTTCTCTCTCTCTCTCTCTATATGTATATATATATATACATATATACATATATATATTGTTGAACATAAAATTATTCCATAATAGCCCTTAAATACAATTTAACAATACCCAGTGTAACACACGGCGAATGTACACAAGCGCCCGATACTGCATCTTTTAGTCTTGTTTTTATATATTTGTCATCGTTCAGGTTTTACTTTACCGAACGAATTACGGACATACGAGAGATGTTTTCAGGATTTTCATGGCAAACGAATCCCCAGTTCAGCAGACGTCTGAAGGACGACTCAAACATATTTTAGCAGCGCCAAACTCTCGCGTGTTCCGAACGATATTTCGTATGCATATGCCTGATGGTTATACCACGTGTACCCGCACCTCTTACTCTGTTTGTGTACCCATCCCGACTCCAGTGCATGTTGTAAATGGGGTAGCTGCACTTCTATTGACTTTAGACAGGGGTGAAAAGGATTGCCACTGCACACAGTTATATTATGTCACAACGCCTACAGCATAGAGTGCAAAACTATGAGGAAATAGGACACAACAGAACAATAAACATACAAAACAGACAAACTCACGACTAGGCTAGAGACCTAGGAACCTTGCTTGTAGAAACCGCTATTAAGTTACATAACGTCACGTGATGTAGCAGGGAAAACGATACCTGGATATAATAAATTAAACACGCGGGTCTAGTTACGGCTCTGTAGTATTTAGTATACACAAAGGCGATGGGCAGTCATTTATTACTGACACGAGCAAAGTGTAAACTAGGGAAACGAGGGAACTGAGACAATCATCGTTACAGTAATACGCTAACCTTGGCGCACGGTAAGTCTATATCCTAGCAGGCAATGCCGTAGTTGGCGAGTTTAATTCCAAACACCGCACAGTAGTGACATTTACTGCACTTCCTTTGTAGCACCGCGGATGGGTGTAGGCTAGTAGGGATTAGTGTGCAATGTTACCCAATAGACATTGTTTTATTTGAATTGTACACATTGTAGTAGGCTAAGGATACATATATTATTACGAACTTCTTGTACAAGTCTAACAGGGCCGCGTTCAGAGTTATCACCGCGCCGCGGCGTCATTTTTTGTCCCGAAGTCGATTTTGCCGTTCAAAGTTATGTTGTGCTGGTGCTGTAACGCCAAGTAACGTTCATTTTTCGTTTTGGATTTGAAGAGGATTATTTTTAATGCGATGACAACTTGACAAGATGAGCTTTTAACGTATCCCAACTGACTGTTCCTAATGACAGGGATGTCGTCATTTCGTCGAAAAACGCATTTGAAATAATTAGCATCAAACGCACTACGTCTACTTTCAACAGAGTCACTATGAATGCGGCGAACGCGGTGGTACGTAACATTTAAGCGTTCAATTTCCAGCGGCGGACCGCGACGGATCGCAATGTCGCTATTTTGCTAAAATATAGCTCTCTAGAATTTTGAGAACACTCTTTTAAACGGCGTTAGATATTCAATGAGAAACACGATTGACGTGATTACTCATGTACGTTTCAATAGTTTCCACTTTCCATATGCCTGTGAATTACAACGACGTTACTCCAGAACACGTATGGGTACCACCGACGCCTCATTGTACTTCGAGACCATTGGTAAATCCAAACATAATTTTGTGACACGTTTATGTCATTCATCAGTCCTTTTCGTAACTGACGTGGCACATGCAATTGTTGTATTGTGACGCCTGTACATGGATACGAACTCCTGTTGTTTCCTCAAAGTTTGGGTATTGCATTCAGCACATGCCCTGAAGTGTAATATTCCCATATAAGATTTTCCCATGTAAACTTGATGCCAGTTGTCTTCGGCTGTGAGCAACGGTGTTGTTCGCCCTTTGATCTCTGAAGCAAAATTATCATGGTGCAGAAGCCATATAAACAAACAAATCCACCATTCCATCTTTGCGACTGTCACCAGGTAATCACACAGTAACCAGGTATGTCAAAGTTACCTATACTAGTATCTAGCTCGGGGAAAGGACTAAATTCACTCATGTTACCACTGATCCTTAGTTTATGGTGCTTTCTGAAGTAAATGTATAGGTACATTCTTATATCAGTGCCTGTGACTACTCAAAGCGCTATATATTGGCTTGGAAGACCTGTTAGTTCGAACACCATTTCCATTTCAGCTGCGGTGCAATTACTGCGCGAAGACTATTCGTTCACCCAAACGCACACACATGCGCGCACACACGCACGCACGCACACACATGCACACACACGCTCACACATCTAAAAGTAAGTATGTTTTTAATTTAGTGGTAGGTACTCACCAAATAACTGCCTTTCTCACGCCACTGTACGGCAAGAACACTATCATTAAAATAATATATAGTTACGCTGAAACGTAATACACACAATTCAAGGTACACTGTATTTCTATTTATTGGTCGTAACATGTTAAAGAACACCCTCGTTGAATCCATACTGTGCGCCCAAAATGAGAATAAACCGAAACATTAAATCGGTAAGAATGCATGCAAACAAATACTGTTAAGTATTAAGCACACACGCGTGGACGCATAACCACGCACGAGACACCGCATTTCTACTTGTTCTAGTTGTTTCCAGCACTCACCAACGTTCTATTAACTAACTAGTCCACACACACACACACACGCACACACGCTCACACGCACACACGCACACACGCACACACGCACACACGCACACAATCACACACGCACACACGCACACACGCACACACGCACGCACGCACGCACACACACACACACACACACATATATAGTGATTAGAATGTTACTGTCTTATGAAGACTCACTCAAATAGTCAGTCTTTTTCAGAAAATTAACGCCAAGCCGACCTTTCTGTGCTTGCACTGAGGGTGGTTACTGCCGGGGTGCTTGTTGTACTCAGTGGCTCTTTTACGTTATACATTGAGACGGGGCTGACATTAACGTGATCTGCGAATCACGAGGGATGTCAATGCCAATTGCCAATATCGAGAGCCAGGTATTTCACAAAATATACCAGTTTTACACGGTCCGGACTCAGAGCGCTGGCATGCCAGGCGGATGTGCTAATCACTGCATTATCGCGCTCTCTCACATTCGTACATTCAGTCAAGCTCACACGCGCACATCTACATGCACGCACGCATGCACGCACACACACACACACACGCACACACGCACACACGCACACACGCACACACGCACACACGCACACACGCACACACGCACACACGCACACACGCACACACGCACACGCGCACATGCGCACGCGCGCTAACACGCACATGTTTACTTGTACATGTTTCTGAGGGGTCCAAATCACATCGATACGTGAGAAGATGGTGACGTCAGCTAATGTCAGTATCGTGGCTGATCACCACGAGCTGGATCACAACATCACAAGGTCACCACAGTCACCACAACAAAGGCGTGACCAGTCGTACCGGAAGTAGGGTCTATCCGCCATTTTGTCGCATGATGTCGCAACCGGTGCGATCGGCCATGGATCCAATTAGTTGGACACGTCTTCTAAGACTGTGAATCATATGTTTACTATACACAAAATGCAAGAGTAACCTTAGCCGCCGACAGCCCCATCCCGAGACAGCTATATTAAATACATTAAATACAAATACAGGTCTCCATTCAAAACACTTTGCATGGCGCACATGGCGTTAACGTTGGTTTAAATAACAGAAAAAGATTTAACAAGATTGCCACCCAAAAAATTTACTCTAGATGGCATGTGGACAAGGAAGCCTGTTGGCTTATCGAGAGTCCAACCCATTTTATCTACATGTATCCCGCCCTTCTGAGGTAGGTGTCGATTTTATTTTTAAACATATTCATACTACTAGCACCCACACAATCAGCAGATAATCTGTCCCATTCATTTACAGTCCTTTGTGAAAATGGGAACTTTCTTATATCTAATCTACACTGCTCCTTTACTAATGTAACTTCATGTCCTCTAGTCCTTCTATTTTTCTTAACTGAGAAAAACTATTTCTATCAATATTTTCATAACCATTCAATATTAAAAAAACTACTATCTGATCTCCTCTCAATCTCCTAGCCTCTAGTGTCGTTAAACCACATTATTTTAGACGTATTTGTAACTAAGATCCCTCAGGTTTGGTATCAATTTAGTCGCTCTCCTCTGTACTCTTTCTAGCATATCTATGTCCTTGCGATATGGCCTCCACGCTTCTATACAATAAATGACGCCTAGCTATTGTTTTGTACAGCGGTATTATTAGTCTTTTTTCCTTATACGCTATATTTCGCTTAATTAATCCAAGGATTTGATTTCCATTTGTAGCTGCAATTCCGCACAGCTCTGAAACCTTCATATCAGCACCAATGTATGTTTGTGTAGTAGTAGAAACAAGTGTAAGTTTCAGAGTAAAAATGAGATAAGAGCTCTGTCTGTATGTCAACTCACTGGCGCAGGAACGACATTAATTATGGGTGGGCTGAGCCGGGGCTTCAGCGCTATGGTAGTTTACAATTGTTTAGGCTAAAAAAACCTCCAACTGCACCCTCTTGCCAAAATATTGGGGGAGGGGGGTTAATCCTATACCCAGCCCCCACCAAGATATTAGGATCTCAGCCCCCAAGCCCCCTCGGTTCCGGCACCTATGCGACTAACTCCTTTGTAAATGTGGACATGCGCAGAAACAGTTGATTGTTATTTACACTGCATTATGGGACGACGTTACCCGACCAACAGAGGAAATATCTCCCAGAATCCATGGATTGTGCCGCCTGTTTTGTGCGTGCATCTTACGCCATGTCAAGTGTCGATTTCTTTAGTAGGCTCTTGTTTCGTCCACGTGTTGTTGTTCTTAATGTTGTTTATGACAATGATGGAAGACGACGAGAATACTTTCCCATTGTTGTAAGTCACCAATCGTACAAACAGCGTCACACGTTTGACGTAGGAAATGTCCGTCGACGCAGTTAACCTATTTCGATGTTGACTCGTCTCGTTTTACCAGTAGGCGTTCTATTATTGAGTAACATATACGAATTTGCTTTATTTAGCTATTATTTATGTACGTCATAACTCACGATAGATACGATTTACTTATCTCCCCACAGCTGCAGACAGATTGTGGATATCAAAACACATTAACGTCTGAAGAACGAGTGCAAACGCCGAGCGAAAGTTCCCAGTTTACGTTTAAGTGCTTGTCAGTTTACTGTTCACCCGCGGCCGGTTTCAGCCTCCAGGTAACCTCAACACCTACGCATAGTCGGTGACACAAAAATGGGTGGAGCGTGGACGTCGAAGTGACCTCATTCGTTGGCGGCTGTCTTCTGACGAGTGGAAACGATGCAAATTCTTGTAGGCGGATCTAGGTATGTTTATCGGTTTTTTTTCAGCGATATATAGTCTGCGATCACGCCCGCTTAGTTTGTCAGATTGGGCGACATCAAAACGGAACGGGGGCTCGGTAATAAGTGAATGAAACCTCGGAAGCATGGTTTTGACAGAGTAACTTGAATATAAACAGTGGTGATATAACGGGTATTTGAAAGAAAGTAAAGACGATTCGAGCACGAGTAAACGGAAGAGAATAAGAACGAATTAAAAAGGACTACCTGAGAGAGGGAAGATCATCACAGGACCACGAGGGTTGTACAAAGTTGAAAGCACATTTGCCTGGACAGCACGCATTATTCACTGCCTGTAAGTGTTAACCTGTCGCAAATCTTTGTTGTTAACTGGTCAATTTGTAACCACGCAAGGCACGTGCATTATAAGAAAAAACGTGTGATAAATCATTGTGTGAAAGACTAAAACTACGCAAATGGCAGAACACAGAACTAATCTTATTTATTTTTCAGTCGGATGTGCTTTAAAAGGAACGTCGTTAGCGAGGTATCACTCTTATGCCAGATCTCGTTATGTCGTGAAGTATGCATTACTTTGCCATCTTGCGATCAAAACGCACACAGACGAGGGATAAATATAAATGTTATTAGAAGATCGAATAGTCAAACCATTTCTACTGTAAACGGGACATAAACGTTGTAAAAGTGCGGACGGGTGTCCATTGATTTGTTTGTTGTACACTGTACACGATGTGTGCTTGTAAATTAAGGTATATTATAAATCATATGCATGTTCTATGCAACGCACACACGCACACACGCACACACGCACACAGCACACACGCAAACACACTACCACACACACGTACATAGGCACACGCACCCGCTTGCGAACGCGTATGAACATGCACGCGTACGCACGGATGCACGCACGGATGCACGTACGGATGCACGCACGCACGCACGCATGCACGCACACACACACATACACACACTCACACACACACACACACAATTCAACGAGCGTCTTCGACACATCCTGACATTCACTCACTCTTGTACAACACTATCTATGCAGCGATCTCCTTTTCACATAATCACGAACAAGAAAATCAATTGTTTTGCATCAAATACATTGGCTGGGATGGTCATTTTTATTCGTGCTCTTTTAAAAAATCCTGCTTAACTGAATCAGTCGCACTAATATTAGTCAATTCCTCTGGTTGTTATGTTGTTATGTTGTTATGTTGTTATGTTGTTATGTTGTTATGTTGTTATGTTGTTATGTTAAGCGAAGTTTTTGAATGAAGTTTACATTCAGTAAGTGAATAACGAATCGTGAATGTCGGTTTTTATTCTCCAAACAGTATTCTTGAAAGTCTGTCCTCCGCATGTTGATCTTAGTTGTCCTTCGAAATTATGTTTATAAGAATTTCGTAACAAATACGTTGTGCAACCTAATACATGATCACCCGTTAAATGCTACATGATGCATACTTAGAAGCAATTTATGTATTCACGAAACACATTAGATGCCAAGTAATACGTTGCGCGCGTAAAACGACGAAATGCGACACAGGGTAGATTCTCGTTTTACAAGCATTTCCACGGTACTAATGGAAGAATTTAATTTATGTTCGGTATCACCTTACTCGTCGGGTGTAAATTAGTGTAACGTCTACATGCAAACAAGACAGTCTTTCACGTTCTAGATTGTCACAACGGTTTAGATTGATAGTCGTGAGTTTGATGGATGGTTAATATGCTAATAATTCATATAGAATTTACACACGCACACACGCACACACGCACACACGCACACACGCACATACGCACATATGCACACACGCACACACCCACACGCACGCATGCACGCATGCACGCTTTCACACACGCACGCACGCAAGCATGCTCACGCTCACGCACACACACACATACACACACACACACACACACACACACACATATACCCACACGCACGCACGCATTCACACACGTACCCACGCAAGCACGCTCACGCACACACACACACACATACACACACACGCACGCACACACGCACACACGCACACACGCACACACGCACACACGCACACTCAATCCCTCCTCCTCTCCCCATATCTGCCCTCGTCTCTTTAAAGGCAGAGAGACACATATGCGTTTTAGTCAAGCCTGCTCACTACACCTCTTCCTGTTCGTTACAGACCACCGTCATGAGGGGTTTGTCAACGACACTGCTGGTGGTGGCTGCATCAGCCGTGTTCCTGATCATCGTCAGCGCCAAAGACAGACCTCTAGTGAGAGAGAACTCCAAGTTCGCGCTGCGTCTGTACAAACACATGGCGAACGGCCACAAGAACTTCGTCTTCTCTCCCTTCAGCGTCTCCT
>CM034542.1:11876262-11991262 GCA_020002185.1 Paraescarpia echinospica
CGCCTATCTACTGATCACTGAAATACAGGCCAGCATTACTTGTGAATTCACTCATTGCAACGTACCTGTTAGGGGGATTTAAGATTTGACCAATGGGATGGAGCGCAGCCACTAAACACCCCTTGATGCTCACCAAAACCCTCCAATTTCACTCCCCTTCGCGGCTCACCGAACACCTCCAACTCCAACTCCATAGTGGCTCACCAACATATCCAACTACACCCCCTTTAGGCTCGTTAGAACCAAGTTGCACTCGTCCTATGGAGGACAAGGTAAATCGCCATACACATACAGGATCCGCCACCTAAACTCAACACTGACGCTCGTTCAAGCAAAACGGGGCACATGCGCCCCCTTTCTCCCGCCCCCTGAACCGTGCCTAATAAATACACCACACGACAAATTATTACTAATATACGCACCCAGGTTTTAGGGACCTACTACGGCATAATCACAGGTTTTTAATATGAAATTATCCGCCGGATGGGTAACTATACTGTCGATTTAGCCCCCCCCCCCAGCATTGGCGCCCACATGCGAGTGCACCCCCTGCCCCTGGGTCACTATTCCACTTTATATGATACTGTATGGACCAGTCTTCCGTGGAATATTTAGTTACTACTTATTCCATGTGAACCTGTTGTGTGTTACGCTTGATAACTGCGAAGAGTGCAGTACCTGGAATTATGTTTGGCAGAAGGCGTACCGATGTCGAGTTCACTGGCAGATTTGGTTCGAAAGTGAGGGTCATATGCGAGAATGTCGTCTATCTACTTAACAGGAGTGTGTTGAGCCTATATCAAAAACAATACCGCAGTGTTTTCAGTCTACGCTTAAAAGCCGCTACTGTTGTGTTTTGAACAGCGCAATGTCTCGAATGTACCCCACCGGATGATGTGCACTTGGGTACCGCGCACTGATTGTTCCGGCCTTTCACATACCGTATACGACCAAGACCTACAAAACAGGCACACCTATAGATACAGAGTTTGTATTCACAAAGACCAGTTAATAATTACGCAGAATGCCGATGCACAAGGTAATGGTGATGGCGGTTGTTTTTGTAAGAAGTCATATACCGATTTATGGAAAGGACAAATGGACACCATCACAATGTGCATCGCCGTTCGACGTAATTGCTAATTGGTCTGAAGGAATACAAACAGTATGCCTATTCTTGCGTCTGTATTTTTGGGTTTACACGGCATGTGAAAGGCTGGAACAATCAGTATAGTATATTCAGCGGAGGCGAAGTGAGTGGCAGCCGGGGTAGGGCATTCAAAGCATTCCCACTTGGATCCACTACGGTAGAGGTTTGAACTGTTCGCCAGGCACAAACTCATAAGGTAAGACATCTTCCTGACATTGTAACCGATAGCTTTTAAGATACCGAATATAGTGTTGTTCCTACCCGTTATACAATTGATACGGCTACCAGAAGCAACGACTTTCGATCAGTTGTTAAAATTATAATTATAGTGAAGATGACAGCATCAAAACATAACCACTGTAATTGTAAGCAGACATTAAATCATATTAGAGCTAATTCTAAAATGGTAAAGAAAAAACACATATTTTCACACATACGCGCACACGCGCCAACGCACACACACACGCGCGCGCGCACGCACAAGCACACACACACACACACACGCACGCACGCACACACACACACACACACACACACACACACACTATCGCCTACAGGTATATAACTTAAAGCCATCCTCCCTAGTCAGTCTTTAAAATACGATTTTAAGACATACTTTTTCTTGCCGTGCTGGTGGATCAAGTGTGCACCTCATCATTGACGATTGTACAAACAAACTGTCAGCTCAGGATCCCCAGATGGTTATGTCATC
This sequence comes from Paraescarpia echinospica, assembly GCA_020002185.1. Taxonomy (NCBI): domain Eukaryota; kingdom Metazoa; phylum Annelida; class Polychaeta; order Sabellida; family Siboglinidae; genus Paraescarpia; species Paraescarpia echinospica. The sequence goes on from CM034542.1 coordinate 11,878,125, forward strand.
AAAATATATAAAATATGTATACAATATGCGGACGAAAGTTATATTTTAAAAACAGTGCCCCAAAAATTATTGAAAATAATTCGCAAATTGTTTATTTGTTTAGCATCAAAAGATGGTGAGTTAAATCTCCGTGGCGGAGGTTTATCTGCTATGTTGAAATGACAGAAACTCTGCTGTTGAATTATTTCGTCGTTGCGTGGCCGTAACTTTTGCTCGTCATCACCTTCTTCTCCGCTAGCTTGGCTGGCTTGACCTCGACTGTGACATTGGAAGACGTGGGGGCAGCTCTGGTGAAACATTTTTGCCGCCGCGTCGGCGTAACTACACCTTATTGTAACCTCAACGGGGGCACATTTCCAAGGCTCGAGGGGGCATTATCACGTGGGCCCATTCCAAATGGCTAGGGGGTGATGTGCCCACAGGCCCCGGTAGACACGCTGTACGTTATACCTTCTAAAATAAACCACATTATTAACCACACATAATTATTAATTATTTTGTTCCTAAGACGAAGGCAACTGCTTGATTAGTGGGATTGTTGTGCCTTCAAATCTTTCGTCGGGACCGCGTTTTTTCAGAGTACAGGATCGGTTGGCCTTTCACGTTTTAAGTGTTAGGTCGCCCATTGCCTAACATGAGCAGGAGATTCCGATTAGTAACACCATCACGGGTGTTCTCTTCACCCAAGTACAATCTTATACAAAGCTTGGTCAGCCGTGTCTGCTGTGTGGTTTCATTCAATGATTTATTTCTGTATTTCAATTTGAACAAAGAACAAAATAGATGTATAAAACATACATTCATATGATAAATTCAGTAATTTCAAATGGAAAGGATGAAAGTTGAAACGCATTGCTTATGGCTATATGGTTGAATCATGAATGTGTGTTGTTTAACATTATTTTACAATGTTGCTGCACTGTGCAGTAGTTAAATGAATACTGATTAATTTGATGCATTATCCATGGAAACCGTTTACAAATCTTAGCCACATCACATAACATCAGTGCGTGATCAAGATCCGCTGTAGACGGATGTAAACGTTGCACATTTCAAATACAGCTCCAATGTTAGTTTAATTCTTGTTATTAAAATTTAATTTGGCGCCATAAACAATATCTTCATATCGTTCAAGAAGTTTATAAAATTACGTGTCGTACGATGACTAACGAAGCTGATATTCAATTGACTCATAGTCATAGGGACTACACGTAGTATGTTTAGCGATAGGATTCTCAGAAAGAGTCAAGCGTGTATAATATAGTATCTATATATATATATATATATATATATATATATATATATATATATATATATATATATAATATAACATGCTGATTGCCCAAACATGTTTTAATAAAGTAGAAACAACTTTACAATTCCACAGTTCTGCGTTTACGAAGATTTCCGCTACTTCTAAATTATGCGCCACCTGATGGCTTTCATTCATTTTTGGTGCCGCCACCTATCGACTAACGCATATAAAGAACCAATGGAATGGAAATATCGATAATAAAGCAGTATATATGCTTAATATAAAAAACAACACACACACATAAATGGCCATATAAATACGCAGTGAAGATAATAAAAAAACTGTGTCGTCCTTAAACATCCCTGATTTGAATACATTCGTTTCGAGCAACGAAACGCACCGGACCATACACCACACTTTCAAAGGCGGGGCACTAGCATATAAACAAACTATTTATACAAAAACATTTAAATTAAACAAAAACAAACGTTTTATTAAAACACCAGTCAGTGTGATATCATATATACTATTTAGTATAATATACTATATATTATAACTATATTCTAGTGTATGCTATATTACATAATTTCGCGATAACAATGAACAGACTGCCTCCCTTCATGAGAATAATGCACGTTTAATGAAGAATGCGTAACTTTGAACGGTTGTTCGCAACGTTATGCGTCTTTTCTAAGATTGCTCGAAGCTACGTAGGCCGTCCACCGATCAGTTGTAGACGGTTTGGGTAACTTGCAAAAAGTGTAATTTGATTGTTCGCAGAAACGGTTATAGGCTTCATATGGTGAGTTTAGCAAACTATAGTATTACGGAACCTTCGTGGTGTCGTAGATATCAGTCGGCCCAAACCACAGAAGAACTTGTAGCAATATTATTACTGTCGGGTATTTTGCATTATCCTCCACAAATTGTGCATTATTCTTCCAAGCTACTGAACAACGACTCGTTCGGAGATCCTACGTAATTCTAGGCCCTACGGAATAGATTTTTGTGGATGTCAGTCTAGGGGTCTACAGCTAGTCGTTGTATACACCTGGATACATAGATACTATACACAGTTGGCCTACGGCACAGTACAAATCCGTATGTTGGTCGGCTCGGTTGACAAGACGACCAAGTCTTGTGCTGTTACGACCATCTTAATTTTGTTAACAATTTGATGGGGTCATTACGTGCAGGCGACCTTTGTAACAGTGGCAGACGACCAGTTACTGGAGCGAAAGGAATTTAATTAAATCTCACACGATCCAGCTGAGGAGAATTTATAACCACATCAGATAGATGTCAACGACACATATTCCATTTCAAATCTTCTTGAAAGATTGTCCGTCAAAATGCACTCAGTCGCAATTATAAAACTCTGGATTGAATGCAGCTGCGGGACAAAGGAACTTTGAGATTATAAGAAGTTCGTGCGTAAGGTTCGTTTGGCTGGTCTTAACCGTTATTGCGAACTGCGAACTCATCATGCGTTGGTACAAGAACTGAATATTTACAAAGGTAGGAATTGTGAAAATGAACATTTATATAATTTGGCGACATATGACACGACAACGTCACTACTTTTTGATATTACAACACCCGTGCCTTCGATTGGCACACTCATGACTGTATATACCTGCCAATTTGGTTGTTGAAATTTGGGAGATTCATCAACGGTTCAAAACGTTTCCCATGTCGCGCTGTCTGTGGTTTTTACATTGAAAGCTTAGACAGGTGGATGCTGTTAAAAAATTTCAGCGGAAATCCGGGAGATTTGCCTGTATTTCGGAAGACCGGGAGGCACCCAAAATCTGGGAGACTCCCTGATTTTCCGGGAGAATTAGAAGGTATACGGTAAATATCACCTGACTGGCCCCTACTTTGTATTATAACCAAAATGTGTGTGTTGCATCATTGAATACTTAGCTATTTATTTTAAAGTAAGGCGCACTGGTTATGCATAGATCTATCCCAACAAACTATCCGTAGTGCTTCGGCTGTTTCATAGGCATGGCGATGACATGAATTTCTTATCAAGTTTAATAATGGTATTCGCATCCAATCGTAAGATAACAGTGTCCTATATGTATAAATGTACTGAGATTTGAATCATCTTGTGTTCTCGTTAACCAACGAAGGTAATTTTTAACACGACAATAAATGGGTCAATGTCCAAAAAAGTGTACAATTGGTAAAAATCGTGTCTTTTGTCTCTCACACCGTGAATTATAAAGTCAGGCTTCACCAAATATTGGACTAAATAAGAGCCTCCAGGACATATATAGGTTACCCAGCTTTTTAATTTGTAAAATGGCAAAAGGTGTAAGGAGACAAAAACGGCCAAAATGTCCAGCCTTACCATACACAAGCAGTGCTATATTTCCTATTTCTGATTTAACAGTGCAAATGGGGTATATCCTGGCAGTGTACAGAAACAAAATCATGTTTCCAAAACGAAAAATAAAAACATCACAATGTGCTTTCTATGATGACCATTTTTTTGCGTCATCGGTTTAGATTGGTCCACTATATTAATATGCCATTGCTATTGCTGGGTATTTCGACATGTATTAATTTCAGATAAAGTTAATGAAGGAATCCTGAAAAAATATAGGACTGAATCTAAATTTGATGAAAATATAGTACATTAAAGTTTAAAAATGTAGGGTGGCGCTTTAAGTGCGTGTCGAGCGTCGTCGACGGAAAAGGCTACCTACAAAAAGCTAGAAAATGTACACAATTTTAACTTTCTAATGCCTACCAGCTACCACCCGTCTTTAATTCCCTCGATGGCCCTTTCTATATTAATTATATTTCTTGGTCAAAGAAGGATAAACCGAAATGGTGGCATGTATCATGGCAAAAAAACTGAAAAACACCGCTCAGAGCGCCTTTATATCTTGATTCAGAGGAATTAAATGGGGAATGCATCAAAGGCTGACGTCTCCATGCAGACAAAAGCTTTTCTAAGACGACATATTTTGTAAGCTATGGACCGATGTTTACCCAGTTTAGATGAAAATGTACCACAAACGAACGTGAATACGGTAAATAAAAAACCGCAATAGTATTTACAGATATATTTTTTATAAGTTATATGTGGACACATAAATCAGCAAAAACAATCAAGGTGATTTGCAAATAAACTGACCTGCGAGACCCCCAGATGTCTTAGGAGATAGAGAAGCTCCGACAACATGCACAGGCCTTGAAGAAACAATTATGTTGCAATACTTACAATCTGGTAGAAGAAGCAGGAGATTTAAAAAAAATGATATAACTTCCACGATGAACGTTCCACCAAATGCCTTACGGACGTTATTCTGACGAATGACGCACCAAGCCCTTAAAAGCATGAAATGAGAACGGCCCACCCTGCCCTTACATGCAGCATGTCAGACGAAAGGGAGCACGACCGTTAAGACATTGCAGCTGGACTGCCACAAGCAGCATCTCGCAGGACAAGACACAACGCATGGGACGGTCGTCTGCAGTTAGAATGGACGGAGTTGAAGAAACAGGCCGAATACATTTCCTGTCAGGAAGTAGTTTGCGGTGACTAATGATAAGAAGAAGGGATTAAAGAAGGAAAATACATTTGATCTTCAATACCTGCATACTAAGTTGTGTGAGGAAAATCTAAATACAAAAATCATATCCTGTTTGTTTTGTCAGCCAATACCGAACCCTGATGTTAGTATAAGTTCAAAACAATAACATCTGCTTATGTAACATACATCAAAATATTCCTTTGAAACTAAGGCCTTTTATTCGCATTAGGATGCAGATCCCAGTTCGGGTAGAGCAATATGAACACCCTTGATCCGGACTAAGCTACCCAAATTCTAATGCGGGAAAATCGTTGAATTAGAATTCGGCTAACCGAATTAGGATGCGGATCAAGCCATTGTGAACGCTCCGTTTGCTTTGATTCGGCGATGGCGGCGCTGTTGCATGACATATGGCTGTAGTCTCGCGCAGAGTATGACTTATGACCCGTACACCAAGCCCTCTGGTGCAGTAATTCGATTGCCGCTTTGATCCGGCTTAACTTTGTGTATGTGAACAGAGCCGAATTAATTGATCCGCATCGTAATTCGGTTGAACATTACATGTGAATACGTCCTATGATCCAACAGACTGGCTGATATGCTAACGAATCCGGACGGGTTGTATAAACACGCGAAGATTAAGATGATCACTTAAACAGAGTGGACACAACCACAATAAGTTGCCGAGTAGCGACACATGGACATTGTCCTGCCAGATGGCAAGTACAAAAAACGGACACAGCAAGTGCTTGAGGAGTTTCTGACAAGGTAGTTCCACCTACAAACCCTTCACTGAGGATATGGTTATAATACTTGAGCATGTGACACGTGTGACAACTAAATGTCAACGGATCCACAAACTCTAAATTCATACTCATATATACATATATAATTACATCTCTACCGGTGATATGTAGTAGGCCTAGCTCAAGGTAAAATCGGAAAAGTTGCACGAGCATGCATAGATCTCTTCAAAAAGGCATCCACGTAAATTATTCAGTTGTAAGGAAAACCAGTGATCTATGAGTCAGTTCTGCCCAACCCGTGCCCAGCGTCATCACTTGTTAGCAATCACGTATGACCTACTTTGGTGTGTTATTTGTTGATTTTGTGTCGATAGTATCATGCTTGGTCAATGTTTTATTAACACCAGCATCGATACAATAGATTGGTGTATATTGATTAACCGTTAACCATGTTGTGTATCAGATTATTAAACAACATACATAAATAATTGTGAAATAAATAACCTTTTAAGGAAGTGGAATAAAAAAAAAACCAATACAATATCCATACCTGTATACAGGCATGTATGCTAAATCATGTTTTAATACATTTTCCTTAACATTTTACTTGTTTTCGATGAAGAATAATGGCACTATCTACAAATAACTATATTATGTGTCCAGCGTCATCAAGGTATGTTCATCCCTTACACGTTGCCTAGTTCCAATCCACGGACACATGTGACAGTTTGCATAGTCAAAGATAACTGATCAATGTTACTGATTATGTTTCAGTTACATTTCCAAACACATTTCTGAAAGAGCTGCAGTAATCAAAAATTGGCTTTTTCATGAAATGACACAGCTAAAATTATCACCAAAGTATCCACGACGGGAACAAAATGTTTCTAAGTCAAATGCTATCTTATACCTCTTGATTCTTATTAAATGGCATATATACTAGATGATTTTAAAATATTTTTCCGTTTAAATGTAATTTAAAATGCTCAAAGTGTATGTAGTATAGTTTTTTTGGATGACGCTGGACACGCAATGAAAATCAAGGTTGACTTAAAATAGGTGTCATAACAAAGGTAACTCATGTTACATTGAACTATTTATGGAAATATGCGTATTTATATGTACAATAAGAAAATATAACTTAATTGTTTGGAATCAAGCATTAATTTTTGGACCTGCAAAATCCTAGTAGTACACTTTTTGGGACATTGGGCGAAAAGAGGAAATACTAGTTCAACTGCAGAACATAAGCGTGAATAAAGTAGTGTTTTTATGTTCGGTAGGTGGCGCCACGAAACTGTAATTACAGTCATTGATAGATTTACACATTTACACACTATAACAGCAGCAGCAGCAGCAGCAGCAGCAACAACAACAAATGGCACAAATGGCACAAATACAGCAACTCATAAGAAAGTCAAATATCAAGCCTAGTTTGTATTCATTCGACAGGTCTGCACGTCACGGCACTTTGTAGCCTGGTAGATGGCGCTACTCGATCGAAATATGAATGTTGGTTGACCAGTGAATGAAAATTAGTACGGATCTATACACAATTTGAAGCAAAATTACGGATTTCAACCAAGAAAATGTGGTCTGTCTGGGTAGTGAATGTTTTGATAATCGTAATTCACAACGTAACACTAACGGGAATTATATACCGGCTCATGTGCTGTAGGAATAATAACATTGGTGCGGAAAACACAATAAAATCTTAATTAAGATCTCACCTTAAAGGGGAACGAAAGACAATATGTGAGAATTATGCACCTACAACTGCACCTCCTACTACAGCATCGCGTGAGTGGTTTATTACAAATAGGTTGATGACCACACGTAAACCGCTTCTCATTGGACGCGGCAATATTGCTGTTGATAAATCTACGTAATGAGTTCCTGTTTACAACTAGTTTTCCACACTTCCGACAATTGGTGCTGTGATCACACCAGTAATAAATTCATGGCGGTGCGCTGTGTGTTTAGACAAGGTGGAATGTCGTTGTGGATTATTCTGATGAAAATTGTTAGCATTGAGTTTACAACTAGCCGGATACCAGTGTCAACGCCCATCAACAGACACAAGGACAAATGCTCGGTGAACAAAGAAAATCGGGCCGTTCAAGTGGCACCACTTTGCGCAGATTTGGTTGTTTTAATGACACATATTATTCAGTTTTTTAGAATTAAGTATAACGTTTTCATAACGAAGCTTGTGTAGGCATGTATATTTCTTATATATATATATATATATATATGTATATATATATATATATACTTATATATACTTATATATACTTATATATATATATATATATATATATATCAGGAGACATTTGGTGGTTAACTGGTTATAGTCGTTTTCGAGGTTAGGTTAGAAAGCAATAGATCGCCCCAGGATTAGCCCGTCCTCTGTTGTGCCATGGATCGCTTTCACTACTGGTCTATTCACAGGAAAACGGAAAAATGCAGCTCTTTATTCGTCAATGTAATATTGGTACCACAAAGCTGAACGGTATGGCATATTGTAAAATCACGTCTTACTGCAAACCGACTTTGTAAAGTTCCATGGCGTGTTGACAACTATAATCCAGGTGTTTGAAAGACGCGTCGTGAACTTCGCGGTAAATAATAAAATGCCGCTCGTTTATTGGTCTTTCCTTAGTTAAGATTCCATGTCATGAGCAAGACATCAGCTGTCATGTTATCGGAGATTTCATTAGAATCTTCCAGTTTGATACGCTGAGTAAACCACTTACGTGAAGATTTTGATTGTAGTTACAAATTGTTACTTTAAATATCAGCTCGTTTAGGTGCATAACACCAACAAGTTGATTTTGGTTCTCTTAATATACTGTTATAAACGCAAGCAATGTAAATTGGTTGCGTATAATTTTTGTTTAATTAATTTTGGAATATCAAATATGATATACTATGTTACACTGACATCATTTCATGACATATTTTGACATGCACGCACTCACACACACACATATAAACAATCTCTATCACCCTCTGTCGCACACACAAAACCTGCACCTTCCAGCTAAACTCGTGTGAAGGTTATCATATATTTTCATTTTGACACGACTATACAATTTAATCACTTTCAACATTTCACCAACCTTCGGTTTCCTTCTACGGGAGCTGCACTTTGCTATTTAGTTCTTATTCTCTCCACTAGATGGCATGGCGAGCAGGTTGCTTTACATGTGGCTGGGTCGTCACCGTATCCTCTCGATTTATGATCGGTTTTGTTTTCCTGATACGGCCAGGGCCTTGTTAGTGATGTGCGCATTTAAGTTCGCAAAGTAATAAATCTATACAGTGGCGCTATACATGTATATTGAGTTGAACAGATATCAATGCACATTGAATATATGGGAGGGAACCTGGCAGCGTGGTGGGTAATGCATTGGAAACCTTGTCACGTCAATTGAATTTGGTGGATAAAATAATTGGCTCTGGTTATGGAAGCTATTTTAGAACACTCAATATCACAAGCTCCAAACTCTTTATTTATGGGGTGAATGGTGGTTTGAACCAATACAAAACGTAATTATATTCTATTTGTTATCAGCGTTTATTGGAACTTAATAATAGTGAGGGACGTTAAAGTAATAAATGTTCACATCTGGATAAAAGCATGAAATTTGGCAAAGATGATCTTGATACCATACTATTTCATAATATTGATGGAAGCAACCTGAGATCTTGATGCTTCTGCCAAAATTCAACATGGCTGCCACTCAAATCGAAAATTGCCAGATCTCTGGAACCTGTGCTCCGATTTGGATGATCTTTGTGTCGTTCATAGGGTTCTTGGGAGTGCTGAAGTGATTGGTGAAGTTTTTGAATCGACTTAGAGTCAAGGTCACATGCTATGGGTCAATGTGAAGGCCAATTTATCGCTAAAGCACTACGTTCTTAATATTTTCTCTTATTTATCTCTGGTATCCTCCAGTACGATTGTTATTATCTCGAAGTCTTTCATGGGATCTTCATGTATCCTTTGTCCATCGATGAGATCGTTCTATCTATATTGGGGTCAAGTTCCCATGTTCGGGATCAAGGTCAGTATGGTTTCATAACTTTGCTGTTTATCAAAGCTACGTGTATGTGGCATTGGATCTTTCACGGAATATGATATAGGCAGTTGATATCACAGCATGATATTGGTTGTGGAAAATATAAATATATTGTAGTGGAAAACATAAAGTTTATTTCAAACCAGTGAAAGGAATACCCTTGAGACCATGACTTAGGCACCACCAGTTACACATGTACGTACTATCTACAGGCAATCAACTTGCAGGGTCGCATCAAAATCCTTCTCGCCAGTAAGCCGTTTTGCATACATGAGATCTCTTATCATTTACAGTCCGTAGTTGTTGATGCATCCACCTTCACAGTAACAAAGAATAGTGCATTTGATACCTGCCCTGGCACATTTGCAGTTTCCTCTGCAGGATTTTCCACACCCACTGTGGTGAAGGAGGGCTCACGCTTTGCTTGCGTCGGCTTGCACTGTCCAGAATGGTGCCCAGACTTTCGTTTTCACGTCTTGCACCCACGTTGAAGCATCTGGAACATCTTGGTGTCGTTGTCTTGCTTGTCTCCAGATGTAACCCGCCTCTGGAAAAGGTCGTTCTGATAACAGCTTCACTGACCACTATCAATTATGATTAATTTCAGTATTGCTCTGACAGGTGAACTTATTCCAGCTAGGCTGTACCTGAACTATCAGGTTTAAGTGGCATTATATCGCCCGATATTGCAGTTAAACCGTAGGTGCGTCCAGGATACAGGTCAAAGCCAACCGTTTGGGGAAGGGATTGTTGATGTTTAATCGGAATCATTGTATATATTTGATACGACATCCAAAAGTTAAGCCCACGTTAATGATGCGGGCTCATAAATTAATCGGTAATTTTGCATAAAGTAGAATGTTGTGGTCAGCGGTATAACCTTAACAATTTTATACATGGATAATGGTAATTGATTATTTATACGCAAAAGCAATCTTATTTACTGTGCGTACGACTGGTTAAATTAGCCTTCGACACATGCATCATACCAGTCGTATTTAAATGGATTACGAGTCGCCAAATAGGGAACCTTTTACTTTCACGACGGTAGTTCATGACTGGTATTCAAGGTAACGCTTAATATGAATACACGAAAACACGACATTACACGTCACGATGCCATCTATAGATATGCAACCTGATCAGATGGACACATCGATGTTGCTATCGCGTAACAAGTTACGGTCTTTCCGAGCGTGTGTGTTACTAGTTGGACATATACCTGTCTCCGATATATGTTGTCGCATGGCGTGATCTTTATTGCTCGATCTATAGGCCTATTTGTGATGGTCATCGGTCATCGCTCATGACGTTTCACCTTCGTTCAGGTGGTTTTTATTGCCGCATCCGGACCATGATGTTCTGCTGGAGTTTTGCAGCATTGCTTGGTGTACAGAATTGTAAACAAATTTAGGGTTGTATTAACCTAAGGAAGAAATGCTCTACTACTAGGTGAATGGTAGTATTCAAGTGAGGAACGGGGGGAGTTTATTTTTAAAGTGGGTACTTAGCCCACCAATATTTAGTTAACTTGGAAATTATTTTGGTGAGCGTCAACCGCAAAACGTCTCCCAATGTCATGTCCGACAGTAGCGCCAGGTTTAGCCAAAATTGTCAAACACCCTGCGTAAAATCTCCAACAGCCCCCCTGCCATATTCCTATATTCCTATAGCCGTTATGAACTCTTTATGCTGATAAAAAAATACTTTACACCATGTTACTTTATATGTCAACCTGTATTTTTGATGTTATTACATACCTTAACTCCTGTTGTGACTCTATTAAAGATGTCATCCTCTTATGTCTTTGGATGAACGTATTCTTATCAACAATGGTGGCACTGAGCAAAATTCGTTGCGTAGCATTCTACGACTGAACGATAAATATATGCTTGAAGATGAAAGCATTGATATAATACAACACTCGCCATATGTAGATTTAGATAACCTTTCTAATATTTTATGCTCTAAGCGAAATAGTTTCACAATCTTAAGTACAAATATTGAGACTATTAACGCCAAGTTCGATGAACTCCAAATATTTATAGACGATTTGAATAACTTAGATTTCCAAATTAGCGCAATTTGCATTCAGGAAAGTTGGCTATGTGATCATAGCGACACTTCTCTTATACAATTAAAGTCGTATACGTGTATTCCTCAAAGTAGACGATGCAAAAAGAAAGGTGGCTTAATTATATACCTAAACGATAAATACAATTACACAGCCATGAATATTAATAGTGAGTCAACTATTTGGGAAGGCCAGTTTATCAAAATCAATTGGTCTTGCATGCTAGAGCAGGCCTTCCTGTATGGGGGTATGATCGAGCGTCCGAGTACCATGCGTGAAGAGTTGACGTCTGGCATCATTCACCCTTGAGCACCCACTGCTCTTGCTGTACACGACAACAGTTCAGCGTTCAAGGCGTGCCATATGGATGGATACGAGTGTCAGGAGTCTAGGGTCGTCGGAAAGAGTAAGTAGTGTTTCAATAAGGTCTGGGCATGCCTGTCATGCTGCCCAGACAGTTTTCTTACCGATGCCAAAGAAAGATGACGTTGTATCACACCCGGTGAAGGAATGGAAGCGTGAGCGACTTCTCCGCACCAAGTCTTTAGGTGATTGCATGAACGGGGATGTACTGAAAATCTTTTCCAGTTCCAAAACCTATCCACAACTCCATCAAACCAAGCCTGCCAAAGTGGCCAACAGCAATGATGACAATAACGCTGTCGACTGTGCGAATGAAAGCTTTTGAGTTTGAGTGACCTTGTTGTGCGGCGTGGGATAGATGCATAAATATCCTGCTATCAGCCTCCTGGTTATTGTATGGCATGATCGTGTCCAAGTCAGCGGCCGATTGGCTGTGAGATGTATTCACCAGGACGAGATCGTCATACGTGGAGCAAACTATAACATTGGTGAGCTGAGACGATGCCTCGATAACAGCTTTTGAAAGGAACCTAAACAGCTGGACCTTGTTTTCTGAATTTGCCAGGAACTTGTTCCAGTCACGAGGGACCGGTGTAGAGCCTTCGACGATGCTTGTCACGACAGGGGTACCTGCTTTAGCTTGAGCCTGGGCTTTGAGGTTGTCATCATGGTAGGTGTCCCATATGATGTCGAGTCGCGATGTTGAACTTGGGAGAGAGCTAGTAATAAAGAGCATGAAATGACGCACAACATATTGCTCGAAGTTAGCGGCGTTGGTTGGGCGGACCATGTAAATCACATCTAGGGCATCCAACACCTTCACCGTAACTTCATCCGGAGGTGTGAGTTTTGGGATAGTCAGGCAGTGCAGACTATCAATTTTTTTGCCGGACCTGAGCTTTCCCTGGTCAGACAAAGATGGTGGCTCTCTCTAGTTTTCGAACTTGAAGAAATTGTCCAAATCGAAATCTGGCCGGGGCTGTAACGACAGGAAAAGATGAAACACCAGTGATATATCTTTTTTCAGTGCACTGACTTTGTTCCTGTTCTTTGTTTCATCTATGCGTCTTCCAAACGTCTGGAGAGCTGACCTCTTGATGATGTCTGTGATGGAAACCTTACCTTTCTTCAGGCGCTCACTAACGAAGGCGTCATGGAGATCCTTGCCTCTTTCGTATGCATTGCATAGCGCCTCTGCTATGTCAGAAGGCATGACCTCTCGAGTATGGAGCGAGACCAAATCTGGACCATTTTGTGGTAAGAAAGGGTTTTTCGGTCGTAGAACATTGAGAACTAAGAGGACATCCTTGGCGAATGTCATTTGCAGGTTGTGACCGTCTTCGTGATGACCGAGATGTTGCGCAGTTGCACCGATATCAGCAGCGTCCTCGAAGGCAGCGAAGAGGTTGGCAACTCCTGAAGCGCTTTTACAGAGCTTGGTTGTTTGTTCGTGGCTATGTTTTGGGACACTCTAAAATCTAACAAAATAGTTATTTTTCTGTACCATTTTGTAAATAAATATAACTATTTTTGTCCATATGTATTGGGACACCAACCAATCGTGTTTCTGATTAGATACTACCCACGTGCATAATCCAGCATTGTTATGTGTTGCTAATTGTAGGATTGTGGACCAGGCGTACGCGATGAACAGTTTGTATCAACGCAGCCGCTAACGAAACGCCGGCGTATAATTTGCATCGCCATCGGTCGACTATTTGATTCTAATTCAGTTAAACTATCCAGCAATGTTGCTTACTAAGTAGCATGTACCGTTTATGAAATATTTATACTTCAGTCTAGATAAAACATGGAAGTAATACTATGATGCTTCATATGGTAAAACGATATTGTTTCAAAACCGTAAACACAAATACATACACTACCATGATACCATGATGCATTGCGCTTGTCACTTGAGGCGGTCTCTTGCGATTACGCCAGTAAGCGCATAATATATACATCGGTATATTGCCTCCACAATTGGATTTGAGCTCAACCCAACACATGACTTTGGATCCAATTGATTGACGAAAACTCATCAATAACTTTGGGTATAACCCAACGATACACCTACAGATCACGGTCGCCATGCCAGTCGATACAAGGGGGTCATTGCACCTTGATATTGACCCTCAACATGTGTAACCATAACCCCCAATTGAAAACAAATCTTTTTTAATCCACACAGGGTGCATGTAAACCCCACAATGGACACCAATTACCTATGAACTGGTAGTGAGGACACACAGCTGGGTGTTTACTCGGGTTTTAGTGACTATTTGACCCTGTCATTGACCTTTAGCATGCGACCTTGACCTTAAATCGATTCGAAAACTTCACGTGTCATTTCACACCCCCAAAATCCCTAGAAACGACACAAGGATCATCCAAATCGGAGCACAGGTTCCAGAGATCTGGCAATTTTCGATTTCGGGTGGCGGCCATTTTGGATTTGCACAAAATGGCAGAAGCATCAAAATCTCAGGTTGCTTCCATCAACATTCCAGATGTCCAGATATGAAAATTTACGGCCCTTGCTGACATTAACGTCCCTCACTATAAGGCGGAGGCACGCGTCACTATTCGCAAATACCCTTGACTGTGGGTGGTTCTCACACCCTGGCCACAAATTGGGACGATGTCCAACTGATTCAGCGAAAGTCCTGCCAATGATCACCTTTCGTGACTAATTCCGGGTAACAGCTAACTTCGCTTTAACTAAAATATAGCCCATAACGAAGTCGTGGTTGGTAGTTTCAATGCACAGCTGCACTCGCTAGGAACTCTTGACAGATTCCACTTAGCGGCAAATCTATAACGTGCTAATGGACAGATGGTCATTCTCCTCACGTCGCGGGTCACACAGCCGTGAAATGGTCACGTTAGACGCTGATGGATCATCTTCATTGGAGACAATTTACTTCTGCAAAGCAATGGGCGGTCCGTCGGGTGTGGGGGGGGGGTCTTCAAGAGGTCGTTTGGCAACGTGTTGAAAACAGCTGCGTGGAGATGGCATTATAAGATCTATAATTATGTCTATCTCAGCTACGCGTGCGTAAATCTGGAAAAGGTCGTTCTGATAACATCTTCACTGACCACTATCAATTATCATTAATTTCAGTATTGCTCTGACAGGTGAACTTATTCCAGCTAGGCTGTACCTGAACTATCAGGTTTAAGTGGCATTATATCGCCCGATATTGCAGTTAAACCGTAGGTGCGTCCAGGATACAGGTCGAAGCCAACCGTTTGGGGAAGGGATTGTTGATGTTTAATCGGAATCATTGTATATATTTGATACGACATCCAAAAGTTAAGCCCACGTTAATGATGCGGGCTCATAAATTAATCGGTAATTTTGCATAAAGTAGAATGTTGTGGTCAGCGGTATAACCTTAACAATTTGATACATGGATAATGGTAATTGATTATTTATACGCAAAAGCAATCTTATTTACTGTGCGTACGACTGGTTAAATTAGCCTTCGACACATGCATCATACCAGTCGTATTTAAATGGATTACGAGTCGCCAAATCGGGAACCTTTTACTTTCACGACGGTAGTTCATGACTGGTATTCAAGGTAACGCTTAATATGAATACACGAAAACACGACATTACACGTCACGATGCCATCTATAGATATGCAACCTGATCAGATGGACACATCGATGTTGCTATCGCGTAACAAGTTACGGTCTTTCCGAGCGTGTGTGTTACTAGTTGGACATATACCTGTCTCCGATATATGTTGTCGCATGGCGTGATCTTTATTGCTCGATCTATAGGCCTATTTGTGATGGTCATCGGTCATCGCTCACGACGTTTCACCTTCGTTCAGGTGGTTTTTATTGCCGCATCCGGACCATGATGTTCTGCTGGAGTTTTGCAGCATTGCTTGGTGTACATAATTGTAAAAAAATTTAGGGTTGTATTAACCTAAGGAAGAAATGCTCTACTACTAGGTGAATGGTAGTACTCAAGTGAGGAACGGGGGGAGTTTATTTTTAGAGTGGGTAATTAGCCCACCAATATTTAGTTAACTTGGAAATTATTTTGGTGAGCGTCAACCGCAAAACGTCTCCCAATGTCATGTCCGACAGTAGCGCCAGGTTTAGCCAAAATTGTCAAACACCCTGCGTAAAATCTCCAACAGCCCCCCTGCCATATTCCTATATTCCTATAGCCGTTATGAACTCTTTATGCTGATAAAAAAATACTTTACACCATGTTACTTTATATGTCAACCTGTATTTTTGATGTTATTACATACCTTAACTCCTGTTGTGACTCTATTAAAGATGTCATCCTCTTATGTCTTTGGATGAACGTATTCTTATCAACAATGGTGGCACTGAGCAAAATTCGTTGCGTAGCATTCTACGACTGAACGATAAATATATGCTTGAAGATGAAAGCATTGATATAATACAACACTCGCCATATGTAGATTTAGATAACCTTTCTAATATTTTATGCTCTAAGCGAAATAGTTTCACAATCTTAAGTACAAATATTGAGACTATTAACGCCAAGTTCGATGAATTCCAAATATTTATAGACGATTTGAATAACTTAGATTTCCAATTTAGCGCAATTTGCATTCAGGAAAGTTGGCTATGCGATCATAGCGACACTTCTCTTATACAATTAAAGTCGTATACGTGTATTCCTCAAAGTAGACGATGCAGCAAGAAAGGTGGCTTAATTATATACCTAAACGATAAATACAATTACACAGCCATGAATATTAATAGTGAGTCAACTATTTGGGAAGGCCAGTTTATTAAAATCAATTCTAAGTCTTTACACAAAAATATTATACTATAAATGTGTATAGACCACCAAGAAATAACCTCGATAATTACAGGACATTCATTGATGAAATAACGCCGTTATTAATGCATCTAGAGAGTTGCAATTCTGATGTTGTCATCGCTGGAGATTACAACATTAATCTCTTAAAAGTAAACGAGATTGAAATCTTTAGTGATTTTTTTGATGTACTATCTACATATAGTTTCTACCCCAAAATTACTCTACCCACAAGATTCTCTAACTCTAAGGGTACATTAATAGATAATTTTTTCTGCAAACTTTCCAACACTACTATGAATACTACATCAGGCATATTGATAAAAACGTTTTCAGATCATCAGCCTTATTTTACATGCCTAAATATTCAAATAAGTCTCCAGGAATCGCCTCCAAAATGTATAAAAGTGATAGAAGAAAAACCAAATGCCTTAAACAGGCTACTACACGAATTAACAAGTAACAATATTGCTGGAAAACTAGACTCATCCCATAACACTAACCCAAATACAAACACAAACATTATGTGTGATACTATTGAAAAAGATATATAAAAAACATTTTCCAAGTAAAATTGTTAAATTCAACAAACATCGCCACAAAAAATCAAAGGCATTACTAAATCTGTAAAACAGAGATAAATTGTACAAGAAATTAAGCACTCTTATACCTATTTCACACGACTACACACTACTAAAAACGGAACTACATAATATTAATGTTGTACTTAAAAGAACAATTAAATACGCTAAATTAAGTTATTACGACTCTTGTTTTAATAGACACAAAACAAATATAAAAAAGACATGGTCAACTATAAATGATATACTAAATAAAACGGGAAAAAAGAAATAATTCCCAGAATATTTTATTGTGGAAGAACAACAGGTCTCAAACAAGCTTACTATCGCAAACAAATTTAATTCATTCTTCACAAACATTGGACCGGAACTTATCAAAGAATACGTAATCCAGATAACAAAACATTTCAAGACTATCTGCAATTCAAACCAACAAGACATAGAAACTGTCATTGATTGCCTTCACCAGAAATCCAGTTGTGGCAAAGATGGCACATCAACAAAAGTATTGAAACAATTAAAGACACCTTTACTTGAATCATTTGAAATCATAATAAACCAGTCTTTAGAAACAGGAACCTTTCCTGATATCTTGGAAACAGCCAAAGTGATTCCCATATTCAAAAAGGAAAACAAAAGATTATTCACAAATTATCGACCAATTTCAATACTTTCAGCAATCTCAAAAGTGTTCGAAAGATTAATCTATAACCAGCTATATTCCTTCTTTCAAAATCACAAACTATTCTATAAAAGTCAATATGGTTTTAGACAGGGACATTCTACAGAGTTAGCTGCACTCGAACTTATTGACAAAATCATCTGCGAAATGGATAAAGGAGAAATTCCCATAACAATACTTCTAGACTTATCAAAAGCCTTTGATACACTAGATCATGACATCTTATTAAACAAATTATCATACTATGGAATTAATGGAAATGGAAACACACTTCTACGTAGTTATCTAACTGGAAGAAAACAATATGTCTAATTTGAAGGCACTAAATCTGATATGCTTCCCATTACCACTGGAGTGCCTCAAGGATCCATTCTAGGTCCTCTCTTATTTCTGATTTACTTGAATGACATTACAAACGCTAGCACAGTTTTTAAACTACTACTATATGCAGATGATTCAGTATTAACAAGTACATTGGAATCCTTTAACATACATGACAATTTCCAAGAAATCAATACTGAGTTAGACAAAATAAATGCGTGGTTAATAGTTAACAAACTATCATTAAACATAAAAAAAACCTAAATACATGTTATTCCATTCTCCACAAAAGAAAATCCCAAGAGTATCCTTAAAGATAGACAACACACCAGTCGAGTGCGTAGATAATTTCAACTTCCTAGGTTTAATTATAAACAAACATCTTAAGTGGAACAGCCACATCGATAAAATAGCTTCCAAAATATCTCGCACAATTGGAATTATAAATAAGTTGAGATGGTTCATTCCTCAATATATATTATTAAAACTATACAATTCACTAATTCTCCCCCACATTACTTACTGTATACTTGTATGGGGATCTCAACTCAATAAAGTAACAAAACTACAAAAGAGAGCAATACGAATGATTACAAACAGTAAATATAACGCACATACTGACCCTTTGTTCAAAAGTCTAAAACTCCTAAAAGTTTAAGACATCGTTAAATTACAACAATTACAATTTTATCACAAATACGTAAATAAAAACTTTCCGAGTATCTACAAACTATAACCATAAGACTTAACTCTGACGTACACACATACAGTACCAGAAGTCAGGAGCGTATCCACACTGAAAGTACGAACAGTGACCTTGCAAATAAAAGCATCAGACATAGCATCGCTCGAGTATATAATGATACTCCCAACTTAATCGCGGACAAAATCCACACCCACTCTCTCAAAGGCTTCAGCGAATATACAAAAAAACTATTTAATTTCAAACTACAGCTCAACTTGCCGAATCAGGCACTGTTATACATGTGTACATTCGAGTTAAATAAGACTACACTTAAAATGTACTTTTTTATTTAAAAAAACCTGTCTGATTTGTTTCCCCGTCTTCTTACATGTAAGATATCATCATACACCTTATACATGTAAGATATGCTGTGTCTGCTATCATAATGTATTAGTAATCACTTTCAATTGTATTGGCATTTGTCTCATAGAAAACCCGGTACCTACTGTGCATTCGATGTGTACAAAACTCCCAAAGATATATGTGAATATATGAATAACTGCAAGATATACACACATATATATATATATATATATATATACCGCATATATGTGCATGTGTTAGACTATATTATATTGTTGCACCAATTGCCATAATATATTATGTTTATTTTATTTTACATCCGTACGTACACACATACATACTCGTACGTACGTGCAAACCCTCTTTCTGTTCTTCGTTTCTTTCTCTTAGTTTGCCATAAGAACGATGAATATCAGCCTTGAATTGAACTGTTTTATTAATTAATCAATGAATTATTGATAAATCTAACGTTGTAATATTTAAGGGTGGTTCTTACGATAGCGACCTTGCGGTCTTAGTAAGAGTCGTCCTGGTCAGTACAGTAACATCGTATCAACTTAGTTTCTTTTCTATAAAATGTAAATATATACTATTATGTTATTTAGTTGTTTTCATTTGTTAACAAATTAAACTTTAAACATATTCACGCTGATGTACATATATTATGTCTCAATATATAATTTATGATGTGTATTATTTTACTATTGGTTCTTGTACGTATTGACCTAAATCAACTATATTCATTGTCATTGTCATTGTCATTATGTCGGGAGTGCGACCGTAAGACACTGCGATACATTTCCAGCAGACCTCCCCTCCCGCGTCTTCTGATGTATTATCCGACAGCAGCGGGGTCAGCTGTTTGTAATTTCTTGGATTTTCATGAATATTTAATAAATTCGTAGTAAAAGCAATACAAATTGCAACTCGCAACTACGCAGTAATATTAATAACATAAATACCTCTAGTCACACTACAATGTTGTCTTAATCGAGTTATGTATAGTCATTTTGTTTATGTTATGTTAAAGGTAACAAAAAGTTTATTGTTTGAGTATATGCATCTAAAAGTGTTAAAAAAACTAAATATTTGCAACTGCATTAAAAATATTATAACATTAGTTAACTACAATAACCTTGAAAAAAACACAAAAATTCAGTTATATGAACAGCGCTATTTTCATAGAAAGGCTGCGTCACGAATTTTCTCTTATGCCGCTGGCCGCCGGACTGGGAATACTAGTCTACTTATGACGCTTAGTAAACTTATATATTGAGGCCGATCGTTTGTTAGCATTTGTAATGATATGTCCTCAGCTGATTATGCCACTGTCAATTATGTACGTTGTTTATAAACTTATATATATATATATACATACATGTATATATATATATATATATATATATATATATATATATACATACATATATATACATGTATGTATATATATATATATAAGTTTATAAACAATATATATATAGGGTATATTGTGAGATGTTACCATCCATACTCCCATATTCAGTACAGCCGTTTACGACGTAAATAATAACCAAATTTGCTTTTTTGCTATAACTAGTAAAAACTGTAACGTCCGTATGGTGCATGATATAATAGCCGTTTATGCATACTAAAGTGTAACCCAACTTCTGAATCAAAGGGAATACGAGAAATCAATAAATGAGCCGAGCCATTGTAATAACTAAACGCTTATCAAAGCGGTACGGCATATCTGGCACTGCTCTGAACTGGTTTCCATCATAACTAACTGACAGATACCAAGCAATCAAGATTAGGAACTGCTTTTTGGCTGCGCTGCCTAATTATGTGGTGTTCACCAGGGTTCGGCTCTTGGGCCTTTGTGCTTCACCCTTTTCACCACGCCACTAAGCTCTATTATCCAAAGCCATAACTTGGATCATCATCATCTTTATGCTGATGATACACATATCTGCATTTCTTTGGCTACCCCGGATACAAATCGCTCCCTAAACCAGCTTAATGATTGCCTCCAAGATATCTTCTACTGGATGACTGACAGCAAATTAAAGTTAAATGCAAGTAAAACTGAATTTATCATCATTGGTACACAAATGCCGCATGGTAAACTTGGTGTTTTTTCCAAATGCGTATTTTGAGTCAGCATACCACACCAGCAACCCCGGTGCGGAATCAAGGAGTACTCTTTGATAATATCTTCAATTCTAGATAACATAAATATATTTCAAACGTTGCGCTGCTGTTTTTGTCATATCCGTGACCTTCGCCGTATTCAACAAGATTTAACAAGATTGCCATCCAGAAAATTAACTCTAGATGGCAGATGGACAAGGAAGCCTTTGAGCTTATCGAGAGTTTAAGGTATGTGTCGATTTTATTTTTAAACATATTCACGCTACTAGCACCAACACAATCAGGAGATAATCTGGTCCATTCATTTACCGTCCTTTGTGAGAATGAGAACTTTCTTATATCTAATCTACACATTTTCTAATGTAACTTCAAGTCCTCTGGTCCTTCTATCTTGCTTAACTGAGAAACAAATATTGTTATCAATATTTTCATAACCATTTAATATTTTAAAAACTTCTATCTGATGTCCTCTCAATCTCCTGGTCTCTAGTGTTGTTAAACCACATTCTTTTAGGCGTATTTCGTAGCTAAGATCCCTCAGTTTTTGTATAATTTTAGTTGCTCTCCTCTGTACTCTTTCTAGCATATCTATGTCCTTCCTGCGATATAGCCTCCATGCTTGAATACAATATTCTAAATGAGGCCTAACTATTGTTTTGTACAGCGGTATTATTATATTTTTCCTTACACGTTATGTTTCGCCTATTTAATCCAAGGATTTGATTTCCCTTTGAAGCGGCAATACCGCACTGCTCTGAAACCTTCATATCAGCACTAATGGTTAACTCTAAGTCCTTTTCTTTTACAGTAGTACTTAATGCAGAACCTCACATTGTATATTGTACATCGTCGTTCCCATGTTCTGTGTGGAGGTATTTACATTTCTCAAAATTGAACAACATTTGCCATTTTTCAGACCATTTTATTAACCTGTCAAGATCATCTTGTAAATGCTGTCTATCTCCATCACGTTTAATTCTTCTAAACAATTGGGTATCATCCGCAAATTTCAACACCATGCTTGTTATACCATCGTCCAAATCGTTGATATATATTAAGAATAATATAGGTCCCAGTACTGATCCCTGTGGTACTTCACTCAAAACTTATTTCCAGTTTGAAGCCTCCCCATCAACTACTACCCGTTGTCTTCTGTCAATTAGCCAATTTATATCCAGTTAATTAAACAATTTCCTATGCCATGGGCCTTTAGTTTAAGCAGTAACCTTTGATGTGGCACTTTGTCGAAAGCTTTATGAGAATGTAAGTAGATTATATCTACTGGTGATCCTTCGTCTACCCACTTGGTATCTTCCAAAAAACATAACATATTTGTTAAGCAAGACCTCGCTTTTAGAAACCAATGTTAAGATGGGTTTAACAAGTTATGTTTAAAAAAAAAATCCACCATATGATCTTTAATTAGTATTTCTAATAATTTGCAAGTCACTGACGTTAAACTCACTGGTCTGTAGTTCGTCGACTTGTTTCTGGAACCTTTTTTAAATAACGGTATAATGTTGGCTTCTTTCCATTCTAAAGGAACAACACCCTCTTCTAATGACAAGTTGAAAACTGTTGCAAGTCGTACACTAATTTGTTCTACAATTTCCAATAGTAGTTTGGGCGGAATCCCATCCAGTCCAGATTATTTATTTATCCTTTATAGCCCTAATGTTCTTAGCTACCATTTCCGGGGTTACAATTAACTGTCCTAAATAGTCTGATTATGTCCCCTTGCATTTAGCCTCTTCTACTGGCAGTGAACTAATATCTTCCCTGATAAACACTGAACTACATTTCAGTTGTAGCTTGGTTTAGTGCTTCTTTATAAGTGTTGTTGTCTTCGTCTTTTCCAGTACGTCTACATGACTTCCACATCATTTGTTTGTACTTAATTTTTCTAATGGCTTCTTTCGATAAGTATTTCTTTCTGGACAGTTTCCCTTGTTTTTTTCTTCAAGGGAGCAAGAAAATTGGCCGGTATATGTCATTTTCTGTTGCTAAAACAATTACAACAACTCTTGTTATTAGCTGACTTGACCACTGCAATTTTCCCCTTTAATAAAGCGCTAGCAAGGACATTGTTTGGCAACGGTATTTGCTCCTCTTTTTTATCGTTCAGTCCTACTTCTAAAAGCACAGCATTGGCTATATGTGCTGTATTGCATTATTGTTATTAAGATATGTACAATTACCCAATTACCATCAAGCCCTGTCATCCAAACAACCTCCATGCGTACATTCTGTGCTCATTCCAGCAAAAAACCCAGACAGCTTCGGTCGGCTGACTCTAATCTACTTGTTGTTCCCATAATTAAGACGAATGTTGGAACTCGAACTTTTTCGTTTGGCGCATCAATTTTGTGGAACCTACTCCCAATTGGTGTTAAGTCAGTCACAAATATAGTTTCATTTCACAGTCATCTGAAAACCATCTTTTTAATACTGCATACAATCCTCCTTAGTCTTTTAGCAGTTCCACCCATCTGTTGACGACTTTTGCACTGTACATAACAATGAGAACGCATAATCCTTTGGATTTGTTGCGCTACTGAGCTCGGATTTTCTGAGGATATTGGCACCAAAAAGTAATTCCATTATTATTATTATTATTACCATTAGTATTACATGTCGAGCAAACTTAGGAACCCATGGCGCGTCATAACCGACGTCAAAGCTCTTGCGCCTTGGGCAAGATGTCGGTCTCCATGATATGGGACATTTTATTAAAATCTTCCACTTTGAGGCCGCTTTCTAAGATTTCTGAAGATGTTGATTGTAGTAGATTTAACAAGACAAGATTTAACAAGATTGCCTTCCAGAAAATTAACTCTAGATGGCAGGTGGACAAGGAAGCCTTTTGGCTTATCGAGAGTCCAATACTTTTTATCTACTATATCCCGCCCTTTTAAGGTGTGTCGATTTTATTTTTAAACATATTCACGCTACTAGCACCAACACAATCAGGAGATAATCTGTTTCATTAATTTACAGTCCTTTATGAAAATGTACTAATGTAACTTCACTTCAATACTCATTGAGGTCTTCTCCCATTAAGATTCCCTCTGATATTATATTTCCAGCACTATCTTCTAGAGGACCGACCTTATCCTGAACTTTCTGTTGGCTCCGAACAAATGTAGTATGTAGTAGCAAATGTTTAGCTTTATTAACACATTTTAGGTGCATAACACAAAACAGTTGCCTTTTATTTCCATTTAAAATTAAAGAGTTTTTCTCTCGTCTTGCTTAAAAGTAATCAAGTTGACAAATGACCCACCCTATATACGTGTGCATGGTTTCTGTTAACGTATTGCTGTATTAGACTTCCCTTACTTTCGATATATCGTCAACAACTAAGTATTCAATCATACGTTCAGATCATATCTTATAATCATATATCTAAACTCGTGCAGTACATGCGTACTTGGTATAATGTCAGACGATTTATATTGCGCTGATTATTTATGTGCCATAAATATACAGACTGGCGACCCGACCAAACGTATGCACAGGCATTTTGGCAGATAACAGGCAGTAAACAATGGTGTCGCACAATTTTTCTGTTTTATCACCGCGATGCTAGAACATGATAACGTCGTTGTTGATGATTCGTATGCAGCGTCGTACTGCCACGGCGCATGTAGAGCGACTCGTGCAAGTGATTGATTCAATTCGAGTGTACAAAGGTAGACGGTGCTGACAGAGGAGTAAACCCAGGCACGGTGGCATGTGTGAGAACTGGAAGAGCACCCGAGCTACAGTCGCCCGCTAAACGGTCACACCAACGAACATAACAATTCTCACCTGGCTACGCGAGCGTGGGTACACAGGTGTCACACGCGCTTGCACACCGAGACCGACATTACCCGAGGCCCCGGGGGAGGGTGCACTGCCTATATTAGTAGTACTGTGGATGTACCGACTTCAAGGGTCGTTTTTTTATCGAGGTTCCTTAGATCAAGGGTCTGTTTATCACATGTTCTCCCTAGAACAAGGGCCAACATTATACAGAAGTTCCCTAGACAGGGGTATCATTTCGAGGGACTCTCCCTAGAACAAGGCTAGCTTTTTATCGCAGCATTCACTGTTACCTATCGCGTATACTTCGATATATATCGGCAACTACTCGGGACAATTCGGCCACGAAAAGTCAAGTGTTCCAACTCGAGACGACTCCTCAATTTGTCCCTAGATCAAGGGTATATTTGTTGACATTGGATGCCCTTATCAAGGATAAGGGTATGTTACCTTCGGCTGCACATCCCTGCCCACATGTAAAGGTAGTACCCCCTAGGCCCGAGGCACAAAAACTCGCGACGACTTCTGCCCACTCATATCGGAAGTTGCCCCGCTAGCACAAAAGCAGTATCTGTCTTACTTGTAATGGTTCACATTTGGGTTTTTTTTAACACTATAAAACAATACGGTTATTGTTCTTCCGAAAGCGTTCAAGGAACGTATGGAGGCGATAGGGTCTGTGCACATTTAAAGGCGTTGAGTCATTTTACGCATAAATCGATGGGCTCACGTGACAGCATACTAATTTTAATATCCACCTATATAAGTGCAGCATTGTATTCATGGGGCCTTTAGGAAACATAAGCCGGACTGGGCGGTAACTTGGATCAGTGTCGAAGTGAAGAAACTTGGAAAGACTATTGAGTATTCATTGCACACTTGGTAAGTGTCGATATCAGAAGCCAATAGATGAAGTTTGACAATGTAGACAGTGTTTTGTCTGTCCAATGGGTCTTTCTTTGATGGAGGTCGGTGCTGTTACTAACATTTTACCGTGGTAATTAGTTCCCGTTAAACAGTTCGTAGAATAGAAAGAATAACGTACCCGTTCCACGCTGCAGCATCAACATATTGTTCAAATAATGAAATGCAGCTGTAGATAAACTGCGGAGGGCACGTCGTTGTGACGTCGAGATAATATGTTGGAAACAATCGGAAACAATGCCGTATGTACGCTACCCGGTACGACGTATGACAGGATATACGTCTGAAATCATGTTTCATACTGAATCACCTGAACAAAATTGCACAACAATATTGACGGTTACATGTTGAGTAGAATAGGGCCCGATATAATCAGTTTAATGTTTAAAGTTCGTCTCGACACTTTATCTATTCTTCATTCGTTGACAGCCAGTCGCATCCTTGGGATAAATGTCATTTTGAGGCATTGACGAAGACATTTCTTACTTGCGTCATCGTTTACGATCTAGTCGTAATCAAAATGGACGCATAAAAGATCTGCTCGTAGCATAAATTTGCATTCACGTGAAAGCAAGATTTAAATTTCTCCTTCAAAGGAATACTTTATCATCTAACTTGTCAGTATTCCACATGGAGTTGTGTGTGTGTGTGTGTGTGTGTTTGCGTGCGAATGTGTGTGAATGCATGCGTGCGTGCGTGCGTGCGTGCGTGCATACATTTGTTTATGAACGTGAGCGCTTGCGTGATGCTA
This sequence comes from Paraescarpia echinospica, assembly GCA_020002185.1. Taxonomy (NCBI): domain Eukaryota; kingdom Metazoa; phylum Annelida; class Polychaeta; order Sabellida; family Siboglinidae; genus Paraescarpia; species Paraescarpia echinospica. The sequence goes on from CM034542.1 coordinate 11,905,259, forward strand.
ACTATTTTTTCCAAGCGTGCATATATAAGCAATCGTTATGTTGAAGCAACCTGTTACTGTGTAGAGAGCAAAAGATAAGCCTCCGCAAGTAATTATGAACACGATGTGCGCCGTGAGGCGATGCCATGCTGATAACTGTTGCGTATCAGTTACTGTTTTTTCGTTGTTGATATTTGAATCTGCATGATGCGCATGTTATTTCGGGTAGGCACAATCAGATTTCAGTAATTGTACAGCCTAGTTTCATATTGTATTTCATAATCAACCACCATTCACTAACCGACATAATCCGTGAAGGTAAAGTAAAAAGGTGAGTTCTTATTAAGGCGCAGTATCCAGTCCTCAGGACTGCTCAAAGCGCCTTACACTTTATTCCCTGACAGACCTGTTCAATCGAACACCATCTCGACTTCCCTGGAAAGCATTCAGCCACGCTGCAATTAATGCGCGAAGATTATTCGTACACAAATATACACCACTGTATATAGCCAGGTACTCATCCACAGACCTGAGTGAACTGGAGCAACGTAGAGTGAACTAACTTGCCCAAGGTTCTACGCCGCAGCACAGGATTCGAACCCGGGTTCTTTCGGTCGAGAGTCCGTAGCTCTAGACACTGCGCCACTGCGCTCCACGTGTCTTTCTTGTTTCTCTTGTATATTTTGTCTCTTTAGTCTCTTTCGTCTCATTTATCTCTTGTCTCTTTTGTCTTTTTTATCACTTTTGTCTTTTTTTTTTCTGTATTGTCCGAAATGTACCTAGTTTATTTGCAGTTTCGGCTAGGTCCACGCGTCGCTTTGGTTAGCTAAGTGAAAATACATGTTAATAGTGACCATCGTATTCATCCAAACTAAAACGCATGTACCCCCGATGTTTCATTTTATCTAGTCCAACATTGCCTCTTGTCCTGTGAAGAATGTTTCCACCTGCCATGAAGTCACCCATCATGACTCTAGCCTTTAGCCTTTCCTACAATTATTCACAGTATTGTTAGTCTCCTCAATCACTCAATCAGGTTGTAGAAGCAGCGAGACGGCTTAAATCGGGAAAGACAACTGGGGTGGACAACATCCCCGCAGAACTGCTGAAAAGGGCAGGCGAAGGAACAACAACATTCCTCACAATCCTATGTCAAAAGATTTGGGAGACCAACGAGTGGCCAAAGGAGTGGAAACAGAAGCTCGTCATTCCTCTACCCAAGAAAGGGAACCCAGACAGTGTAAGAACTACAGCACAATTAGCCTAATCAGCCATCCCAGCAAGATCATGATCAGAGTAATTCTCAACCGGTTGAAATCCATGGCAGAAGAACTTCTAGCTGAAGAGCAAGCAGGTTTCAAAGCGGGGAGGAGCACAGTCGAGAACATTTTCAACACCAGAGTCATCGAGATTTTTTTCACAACGTCATAGACTTCAATCAAGCATTTGACAGAGTCTGGCATGATGGACTGTGGCAGGTCCTCAGAGGTTACAACATAGAGGAAGGACTGATACAAGTCATAGCGACACTGTACAAAGATGCCAGCAGTGCAGTCCTGGTGAACAACCAGATCGGGGATTTCTTTAGAATAACAGCTCTTCAACATATTCCTGGAGAAGATCATGCAGGACACCCTACTCTACCATAATTGCACCATCCCCATCGGTGGCAGGTCCGTCTCTAACATTCGCTTCATTGACGACATCGATCTCATGGCCGGCATCAATAACGGACTTCAAAGCCTTACCAACAGATTGGTCCAAAGTGCAGAGGCTTACGGTACGGAGGTCGGCACAGATAATAGCAAAGTCATGGTTAACAGCACAAGAAACATCAGAGCAGACATCATCGTGAATGGTGAAAAGATAGAAGAAGTCAGCAGGTTTAAATATCTAGGAGCGATCTTGTCTAAGGATGGTAACTGCACCACAGAAATACGTATCAGGATCGCCTCAGCAACGGCAGCCATGGCAAGATTGGAGAGGATCTGGAGAAGTAGTAATATAGGCTTCACAACCAAGTATAGCCTGTTCAGATCACTTGTACTATCCATATTTTTATACGGATGTGAGACGTGGACACTGCTTGTTAAGGATGAGAAAAAGATCAAAGCATTCGAGACCAAGTGCTTGAGGAAGATGTTCCGCATCTCCTACATGGAGCATAAAACCAATGATGGGCCTACAAGAACCTCTATTGGCAACTGTCAGGAGAAGGAAAGTGACATGGTTTGGACACATAACACATCACGCTAGTCTCCCGAAGACGATCCTGCAGGGCACCCTGGAGAGGAAGAGCTGGATGGACAATGTTATGGAATGGACGGCCATCTCCGTGCCAGAGCTCATCACAACCACTAACAGACAGGAATGGCGGAACAGCACAGCTGCAGCGTCATTTATGCCCCCCCCCCAACGACCAAGTCGGTCAAGGGACTAGGTAAGTAAGTAAACAGATCGGCGTAAGGTTTGTCAACCATTCTCACCACGATAAATACGATCACTTACTAGTGTCACAACTGCTACACATTGAGCTGTTTGCTGTTGTCACCCTGTTTTTTAGTCACCATGTTGGTGCTGGCGTCACCGTGCTGTTGCTGTTTTCTAAAACTATATAACAAAGTCCATGTTTATGCTTTCTTATGGCCGTGTCAGTCCAACGTATTTCAGCAAGGCTCAGAAGGCCAAACTTCCGCCTCCGTCCATCTGCTTTGACTTGAAACATGTTTTCATCTGATAATGTTTCTTACGTTAATTGTCACTATACTTAGGTGTTGCCAACGAGGATTAGCAAATGGTCGAGGTGTCCAAATCATGCATCTAATTAGCGTTGTTTATGTATGTCATGTGGTACTTCTACATTGTTGTTGATTCATTGCATCCTGCCATAGCTACTATTACGGACCAAACAATCATGAGTTATCCGCTAATGTCTTCCGTCTCGTATCGCATCGTGTCGTATAATTGATGGCGCACCTGCCCTGCTTCACAAGTTCAACCCATTTGAAGAAGCCTAATCCTAATCAAAGTCATGTACCATCGATACGGCCTCGTATCTAAAACACTTCAACCAGAACTAAGGGCAGTTGTTGAAGATGTTGTTAAGTTACTTGACTTGTCTCTTCTGCCAAGAGGCGCTGTTCTTCCACAGCGAGGTCACTCGGGAAGTGATACCTTGAATTGAGTTACTTAAAGAGGAGGTCATCGAATTTTTGATCATAAGAAAGGAACAGACTTACACATTTTTCAAGAAACTGTCGCACACATTAAGAAAGATTTTGAAGCTGACATGCTTGAACGACAACTTCTCAACCCGTTGAACAAATCACCCAAATTTCTTTGACAAAATACGAGCATTAATCTGGAATGATGAAGAAAGAGGGAAAGGAGAAATAGATCAACCTTTGCAAGAGCACCAGTCTTCAATGTGGAATGTACATTACGCATGTTCCGGTTGCGAGTGAACCTGACGCGAAATTGCTTTAAAATCCGCTCAGGGTTGAGTTGCAATCTATATCGTGCGTGCAGGAGGACGCTTTTAGATTTCTTGAAGTACTTCACAGCTTGTGACGCGGTTAAGACTCTTCCCTTGGCCAAGTTCTGGTCTAAGACGATATTCGACTGTGGCTGATGTGCCATTGACAACATTGTTGACGTTTCCTCCAGGTATCGCCAGCTATCACTACTGTTGATCTGTACGCTGTTTAGCAGCGTAGGTCGTACGTTTAAGTATAATTAAGACTGATTGCTCGTAGCGTACTCGTCTGTGAGTAATACGTATATATTGTCCTATGTCGATATATAACAGTGTTTATGAGGCTGGCTATCGCTGACTGTTACGAGAGAGGTAACAAGTTAACCCTGCCTCAACCTTTGACATTTCGTATTTGACAAATTCCGTTTTACACGGCACTGCCACACTTTCTGACGTAGACGACGAAATCTGTCCAGCTAAAGAAGTCACTGAGTTGACCCGGGGGTCAGCCCACTACCCTGGATGGATATTCGTCGAGGATCTGGGGAAATGGAAAGGACGCTTAGATAGATTATCACTCAATACTTTATTTTATCGCCAGTCAGTACCCTTCCTGATATCATCAAGTGTTGGGCAATTGCTTATGTAAACAGTAATGTAAAATTCCGTGATGCTGATCGTTCATAGCTACTTAAATAAAGTTGTATGTGACGTGGGTGTGTATACATTTGTATACATTTGTGTGTGTAATCTAAAATAAAATAAAATATTTCATGTTCTGTAATAAATTAAAGTATAACGTATTGTGCCCCAATTAATAAAAGTAAATAATTATGAAGTGAAATACAATCAATACAATATTATGCGAAACGAAAATAAACTATCAAACAATTTAAAAATGAAAATTAAGTGTATCACCTATAACCATAAAAAAGTATTGTGAAATTATCATCTGCACAGTATACGTCGTTCACTGCCGAGAGCATCAGGTCGGCGGTGAAGCAAACTGGCTATGTAAGTCAATGGTCATGCAATATATTAGTATAAAATGGTAGAATAATTTTTAGTAACTTGATACAGTTGGCATCTATTAGGATATATGTTCCTAAGGGGAATTAAATCAAGATAGTGAGAAAGAAATACAGGAGTAGACATTTGGTATGGACAGAATTAGCGAATAAACAACAACATAGAGTGAGAACTACATTTGATTACTCTGAAATACGTGACAGCTCAGTAATACATCTGGTCGCAGGTGCACACTGCGCAATGGTAACTCGGTGGTGGGGTGAAAACGTCCGGAGAGGCAGAGTCAGACTCACTGTTGCTAGCGAAGTAGAACCGAGAAGGTAGGTTGGTCAATACGCGATGACGTGCTGGAGAACGGTGGACATGACAACAAGACACTGTGTGCACGGAGTGTAATAGGTTTATGTAGATATAGATTTACACTGGCATGGAAGTTTATAGTAGGTTTTTACGCCAGCGTTGTTTCGACGTCGACAACAATAACTATGACGTGTCTTCCTGCACTTTTGCACATGATTGTTACTGAGTATTGAGTGTGTGTATGTGTGCGAGCGTATGTATATGTGTGAGCGCGTGCGTGCGTGTGCGTTTGCATATGTGTATGTATGTGTGTAGTGTGTAATCTGTGTGCAATGTTCATTTGTTTGTAAATAAATATATAAGTGTGGTTCTTTATGTGTGCGTATATGTTTGTGTGTGTCGATATGTAGGTGTGTTGATGATTGGTGTTTGTAGATCTGTGTAAAGGTGTGCACGTAAAAGTGTGCGTGGGTGCGCGCGTGTGTGCATGATATGCACTCGTGCATGCTTGCATGTATGTATGTATGTATGTGTGTGTGTATGTGTGTGTGTGTATGTGTGTATGTGTGTATGAGTGTATGCGTGTATGCGTGTATGCGTGTATGCGTGTATGCGTGTATGTGTGTATGTACGTACGCACGTATGTATATATGCATGCGTGCATGCATGCATGTAGTACATTCGAACTCATGTATGTATGCATGAATGCATGTATGTATTAATGCATGAATAAATGTATGTACGTACGTACGCACTTATGCACCTATTCTCCTACGCACGCATATATGTATATATGCATGTGTGCGGGTGTGGGTGTGTGTATGTGTGTTCTACGTATCAGACTGCAAACCCCCAGTAAGACCGTTTCCTATTTATATGCATACATAGAAGACCACAGCATTCAGGCCATGTGTGAAGCTCCTCATTTGAGCAGTGTATTGTGTTGCAAACATGAAAAAGTCATTTCGCAGGCAGCCTTGTATTAAACTAACCAGTCTCACTCTTTATGAAAGAAACATTCATGAATGTCTTTGCAAATTGTGTGTTATGTGGTACGTTAACCACCAGGAACGCTCTGCTTACCGTGCAAAATACATCAGTATTTTTTTGTTTAAACTGAAGATAGAGTGATTATAATTATGGAAGTACAGATTACGTACGATTGGTCTGAATATGATGCTAAACTACTGGTACAATTTACAGGCCAGACAAAAGTAGCTACAAAGGCCGTCGTCTTAAGTAACACCGGCAGACTTGGTGATTTGATTCGAATCGCCCATTTAACGACTTGCGAGTTAACCTAACGATAACTCGTGACTGTACTTGCACTTGCGACTTGATTGATTGTCCGAAGTGCATAATGACTTGATAACAATATGTTAGGCATGTTTGTATCACTTAAACACGCGACGACATTCCAGAATTTGCCGTAATTCACCCATTTAATTAATTTGGTGGAAATCGTAATCTCGAAGAATTCAAGAATGCAATTAATGCGTGAAGACTGTTAGCATACAAATACCAACGGTCTACAGCCAGATATTCATTCGTACAGCTACATGCTCTGCAGCAACGTAGGGTGCACGAACTTGCCCAAGGTTCGAAACGGCAGCGCATGATTCGAACCTTGGTTCTCTCCTGTTTCTATTTTGCCTGCTCCCTATTTTATATATATATATATATATATATATATATAGCAGACCCCGTTCACCATATATGGCATTTATTATTATTAGTAGTAGTAGTAGTACAATACAATACAATAACTTTATTGTCTGTTGGGTTACAGAGAATTTCCTTTAGGCTTGTTCATATAATGAGTAAAAACATACAGTACGAAGTTTATCTTACATATGTATGTATACAAGGTTAAGGTAAGTACTAAGATCGAGGTTATCACATAATATTCATATCACATGCACAATAGGATATAGTGATAGATCACATACACATATATAAGTAAACCAATAGATAAGTAAATAAGTAAACAGGTAAACAAGTAAACCAAACGAAGAAAATGTCTATCATACAAGTAGTACTGTAAACAATCAAGCTACTACATGGGGTCAGAGTAAATGCATTGTAAAATGATAAGCATACTATCACATATTATAATTATTCAATTAAACACATATATATTGCAAGAGATTATTATGAAGTCATAGTCATGCCTAAAATTGCTAAGATTCATTTACACATGCACTCTTTTATCATGAGCATTCAGTCCTTAAGTAAACTAATAAACCAGATAAAAGACGTAGTAGTAGTAGCAGCAGTAGCAATAGCAGTAGCAGTAGTAGTAGTACTAGTAGTAGTAATAGTAGTAGTAGTAGCAGTAGTAAGTAGTAATAGTAGTAGTATGTAGTAGTAGTAGTAGTAGTAGTAGTAGTAGTAATGGTAGTAGTAGTAGTAGTAGTAGTAGTAGTAGTAGTAGTAGTAGTAGTAGTAGTAGTAGTATAATTGTGTCATTCATCCATAGCCATCTGTTTCAGAATTCAGCCATGCGTGTCAGTGTTCTGCCGTGTGTTACGACGTTAGCATGGGTGGTCAGCGTGTGCGTCGTCGCCAACACGAAGAAGGGGGAACTAGTGGAGGCCAACAGCAAGTTTGCGTTGTCCCTCTACAAACAAGTTTGCAATGACAAGGCCAACATGGTCATCTCCCCGTACAGCATGTCGGCAGCATTGGCCATGATCTACGCTGGTTCCGCCGGACAAACTAACGCAGAATTGCGAAAGGTCCTCGGCTACAACCGGATGCGTTCGTGGTTCGTTCATAAATCGTTTCGAGACCTACTGAGGAGACAGCGTCAGTCCTCAACGGAGTATAAATTGTACGTCGCCAACCGCATCTTCGCGAACCGGAGGATAAGGATACGAAGTTCGTATCAAAAGCTCGCAATGAGGTATTATGGAGCATCGGTGAAGGTCCTAAACTTTGATGGATACCCGAATTGGTGCGTGAGGTACATCAACAAATGGGTGTCCCGCAAGACCGGAGGCATGATTAGCGACCTACTAAACCCGGACGATGTCAATCGCAATACGGACTTGGTTCTGGCCAGTGCCATCTACTTCAAGAGCAACTGGAAGCTGCCGTTTGAGAGTGCAGAGACGTCACCTGATACGTTCTATTTATCGAAGGGTAGCACAATGCAGGTGGACATGATGATTAAACGATCGATGTTCCGCTACGGAATATCGAAGCAGCTCGGCTGTCATGTCGTCGAGCTGCCGTACAAGGGAGACGCCTCCATGTTCATCTTCCTACCTTGGGCTGTCGACGGTTTGTACGTCATGCAGAAAAAGATGACCCTCACGACACTGAACGCGGCTATCGACTCCCTCACAAACATGCTCACGAACATCTACTTGCCACGATTCACATTGTCGAGCGACATCGACCTGCGCAAGGCGCTGTATGAGATGGGCGCGTATCACCTCTTCCAGGCGGCCAACCTCCGCGGCATCAGCACCAGCGCGGGCATGTCGATCACACGGGTGAAGCATAGCGCGACCATCGTGGTGAACGAGAGGGGCACGGAGGCGTCTGCAGCGACAGCCGTCGCCAGCACTCGCTCGTTCGGTCAGCCCTTCATCGTTGACCGACCGTTCGTCTTCATCATCCGCGAACGTTCATCTGGCAGCATCCTCTTCATGGGGCACGTCAAGAAGCCACCAAAAGCGACGACTAGACCAGGGAGCGGATTCATCAACCCTATGAAGAGGAGGATCGACCTGCTGATGAAGAGAATGATGTATTTCCAGCGGAAAAAGTTCACGAGTTGAACACATATCGCGGTTACTACGTACACTAGAAACACGTAGCTGTAGCACGCATCACACCATCCTTCACATAAGTAACTACACACCGAATCAACAACACTATTGTTAAAACGAAAAAAGTAAACACACTAAAAATCACCAACAAATTATTAAAACATTTTAAATTACGCATTTGTGTTTCGTAGGACTTACGCAAGCTAGTCGTTCAGCGGTTCCTTTGGGGCAAATCAAGACGAATATCTCCTTGCAGCATTAATAAATATCGCATTTCCGTTTAGATTTAGTTTTAAATGTTGTTAAATTTAAAAGTTGTACATTTCAAGCCTGCACGTTGTCTTTATGCTTTACCTACTCGTGTCTAGACGTGTGTCCATGATCACGGTCGTGGTTCTGCAGATCATCGCCTGACGTCACCAGTCACCATAGCCCGTACCTCAATAATGATTGTGCCCGTGTCTCGTTTAGGGGACACTACTTTCAGTCCACTAAGAGGTGATCGATGTGTATATATGTAGGCAGACACGTACACACGCACCCACACACACACACGCTGGCACACACACGCACATGCGTACACGCGTACATGCGTACACGCGTACATAGGTACATACATAAGTACATACGTACATACATACACACACACACACACACACACACACACACACACACACACACACACACACACACACACACACACACACACACACACACACACACACACACACACGCAAACTCGCAAGCGCGTAGACACGCACTCACGCGAACGTATATTTTTTACGAGCAAGCATGCATTGCATACATCTATTATGGACATTTATATTCACATTTACTCGATTGATGTGTACATTGACACGCCAGGCACTCAGTAGAAGTCAGCGCAGCGACATCCCGCACCCACGAGCCATAATTATAGCACGCATCACCCGGAAAACACTTAAAACAAACCTTCACGCTTGGCTGTCGTGTTGCCGTTGAGTCTCGTCATCGGGTCAACTCAACGGGCGGGGCCTTTACGTATGTGAAGCTGTAGTACAGTCCCGCTGCGAAGGAGCACAGTGCGTGTGACGTAAAACCTGTGTCACCGGGCCTCCCGTCGGGTCAAAAATTAAAGTTGCCCTTCGGGGTTCGCTGACTCGGGTTACAATCATTGCTTCAAAGGTGGAGCACGGTTTTAGAACAGCATGAGACCGGGTGACAAACGATATTGTTCAGTGCTATTGTATGAAACGTTTGACTGATCGGGCCACAGCAGCATAATTTGTCCGCCTGATGTTACGACGTCGAACTATAATTACCCAGGTGCGCCCTGTAAACATAACATTTTACGACGCAAGATTGTTGGGTCGCTGTGGCATGACGGTTGAGCAACGCGTTGTAAGTTCATAATGCTCACCAAACGAAACATTCAACTACACACGGTAGTGTTTTGAACAGGTTCAAAACACTACCTTCGGGATTTGAAACGGGAAGTGTCCTGAACGACTTTTGCTGGCCTGTCCATCGAGAGTATCACAGAACAGCTACTGCTGTTTCGAAGGGTACGGAACTTCTTCTCTACATATTGTATGTGCACTTCGGTTGGTATAGTAACACCGTTAGTCCCTTTTACGAGACGCCTGTAAAGAAAAAAATAACACACAGTATATAGTGTGTGGTCTCACATAATGGTTATATATTTCTCTAACCCACTTTGTTTATAGTTCCATTCTCCGATAAAAGATCAACAGAGGACGACGTGCAGCCTGGCAGTGATTAGTCTGAATACCAGCAAGGAAACGTCGGCTGGGTGTAAGATTTTGAAAAAAAGACTGAATAGTAGAAAGACCATCAGATTCCGATAACCAAGTCAACATACTAGACAGTTAACCGAAAGCTATGGTCACTGGACACGAAGAAAACCATGCTTCGACCTTGCGAAATGATAATCACTATTTAAATCAGAGTAGTTTGTTCGCTTCCGGCAGTTTTATAGACTGTCAATGATGTCAAACTATTTTATATTAAATGAATCAAATATTTTACTTGAAGACACCATTGACAAAACTTCTTAGTATGAATTCGAACAGTGTAATGAATATATAAATACTATAAAAGATAAATATACTAAACGTAATTAACAGTGCTTTGAATTTATGCATTGCCAGCAACATGTAATTTATTATATAATATATAATATTAAATTTATGACGTAACTGCATTGTGAAATCACATACTACGACACGATGGCACGCAACCAACTGGATCAGTTGCGAAGTGCGCAAAATTTGTAGCGTCATCATTGTCGAAGATGAATTGACTAAATTAAGTGGCCGGACTTGATCCGGGGTGCCGGGGTGGATTCGCGTGTACTGTCGACAGAGGCTTGACCGCTTGACCGCTTGTATATCACGTCAGTACACTGTACTTTCACAAGTTGTAACATATGTTGAAGTAGATACCATTTGCGTATGTGTTTTACAATGTGGGATACGGTATTTGGACGCGGGGTAGTGGTTGAATATTACGTTTGCCTGTGAATTTAATCAGTCTCATACTATGCGAAATGTTACAAACACACACCTAGCAACTGCAATTGTTAGAATGTCAATCGATAAACCGATGTATTAAAATATAGTCTGTTGTAAATCCAGTAGGCCCAGATTTTAGTCTCGTGCATGAGCACAATTAATGTTTATGTATCATATCCTGATTTTAAGGCCGCTATCTTTCGAGTTTATAGCGTTGTGATTGGATTTGCAAAAGCGTACCATATCCAATTCAAGTCAGCTGTTAATATTTGGGCGCAGCCATGATAAACACATTTTAACGTATGACTGCTAACTGGTTTCAAGACACCACTGTACGAAGTTTCAATATGCACAACATGCAACACATATACTCATTATATTATAAAAGTAGTTCTAAATGCTCAACATACAACTGTCTTAGTTTCAAATTATCCGTAGTGTGATCAGACTGGTTTTAACGAGCAACTGTGCCTATTTTCATCATACTCACAATACCAAGTTTCAAGATACTCATGATGTTATGAAACTAGTTTAAGCATAACACAATATTTAGTTACAAAATACACCTATTACGAAACCGTTTCAGCACACAACTGCCTAGTTTCGATCTGTTCTTCTTCCTTGTTCGCTGTACAGGGTTGATGTCAGATATAATATTGTTGAACCACTCGTCCTGTTCTTTCTCTCCATAGCTCCCTGTCAGCAGCAACTTTCATCCTCACCCGCTCGTCTCATGTCCCTCTTCAGACAGTCCTCACATCTCAGTTGTTGCCTACCCCTTCTCCTGCGTCCTTGGTGTTCTTCCTCCTCTGCTCTCTTTGCAAGTTTGCATCCATCCTTGCCAAGTGGCCTGTCCATCTCGCCCGGCTTCTCACCAGTCTTACTGTTAGGCTCCATTCCATCCCAACCTCTTTCCTCAGGTTGGTCTTCCTTCGTCGGTCCATCCTCTTTGTTATGTGATTCTTCGAACCCAGTTGTTCTCACAGCCTCTGTTGTTGTTGTTCTGTCAGCGCCACTGTCTCCAGAACAAGCGTGCTGTGTAATACATGCTCCTACAACTCTCCCTTTAGACTTATTTCAAATTGTTCTGTCCATGATGACTCCTTCTAACTTTCTCTAAGCATTTGCTCATGCTTGTGTTCATCGTTGCACCTCTACCTCTGTATGCCCATCCTCCGTAACCATTCTTGCAAGGTACACAAAGTCTTTCACTTGCTTGATTTCCCTCCGATCTAACTTGATGTTCAACGCCTTCCTCTGGTATCCAACCCACAACTCGATATTGTGATATTAGTATCGGGGCATTCCATGCCAAATCAATCAAAAACAGGGTGACATTTACTTGTCCGTCTTCGATTTTGAAGAAACTTGGTGTGTTGGTTTATGTTCGTCCGTTTATGCTGCAAACCAAATTTCAGATCAATCTGACCTACCTTTCCAGAGATAGAAGTCATCAAAGTTTGACACGACCTTGATACCTGAAGACCTTCCAGGTGTCATAACTCCTCTCTTAAGGGACGTACATATGTGATGTTGGTGTCACTTTAAAGGTCTTAGAATTGTTTATATGAGTAGACAATGAACCACACATAAAAAAATTAAAAACAAATTAATTTGTTATTACCTTTAACTTGACCTACCAAACAAAACGTAGCCTCCGATTTCGCTGATTTTGTTATATGTCGAAGCATTCATATTCAGCAATACTCATTGAAAGTTTGATGGTTCGCATTTGAATACTTTAGGAGTTACGTAATTTTAAACGCATTTCTTACGTCACTTTAATACTGTAATATGTGAACTTAGTACGGTTCTAATGCTCTGTCAGTATGTAAATAGAGGCTGCCTTCCTGGAGTTTGCTTTGTTATCTCCATTATTCTCTACCGATTTAGATCATTATCTACATGTGTTGATGTGGGGATATATACACAAGTGCTGCTAAGACAAGTGCTTCATATAGAAATATCTATAGCAAAATTATGGAATATAAATCACTGTAATTAGAAGTTAGATTAAGATTACATTTGAACAGTGCATGTTGGTGTTACATCCTTACATTACATACTATAATAAGCTTGACCTTTGACTTGACATTGTAACCTCATCATGATCATATAACCTCAGTTTTGGTTGATGCTTTATGTTGAATGTACATATTTGGCTAAAATCACTGAAATTTGTATCATGTAGTAAGAACTAAATTAGTGACATGACTTTTCAATATGAAAATGGAGGCGGTCTCATAGAATGTTCTGTATTCTGCTCTCTGCATATTCTCTGCACTTAAGGTATTCATCTGTATCTCTTTGCATACTTAGTATAATTGTATTTAAATAATATGATGATATGTAGCTAGCGGATACATCAAAATATAATTTTATATATGTGGTTTTTATGATAAATCATATACATGTACATCAGCGGTTCCCAGTCTTTTTCTCCCCGCGTACGCCCTGAGGTCTGAGATGATCATCCAGGTACCCCCATCATTTTAACATAAAATATATACACTCCATAAAAACAATATTGTACACTTAGTTCAACGATAACACATAATCGTATTAATGCGATAAAAGTGTACATAAAATTTATAATAAAATATATATAAAAAATAGAGGGAGGAGATAACCTTTTCAAAACCAAGGATTCAATTCAGAGAGCAGTTTTGGACAGACAGATTCGGAGATCATCCATGACACAGAGTAGGACTCGAAGTTTCGTCTTCGTGAAGAATAAAGTCGAGAATATTCGTGTTCACATAAATATATGAATGGACTTGGCCAGGACCAAGCGCATCATGGTAAACGGTGGATTCATTCACGAATTTCATAACATTCCTCCTACCTTGCATGGGGTCTGATAAAGATACTGCACCTCCAAGCTGGACGGATCTCAGAGCAAATTTGCATCTTTTGTATGGGAAGTTAGTTTTGTAGTACGTGTGGCATTGACGACACCTATACGTGCACCTGCACACGTTGCTCCCTGTTTCTTCATCAACAAACGTTGCGTTGAGATAATCAGACATGTTGAAGTCTCCCTAGTGACGTTGCCCTCCGACAGCCCCAGCTTCACGATGACACCTCGTATTTTAACTTAGTCAGGTTCTTCCTATCGTTTCTCGACGAATTTATCCTTAACTTATCCGAGACTTATCCTTACATAGGTCGGCGTACTGTCTAGCACACGCGCGCACATTCCCCCACAATAAGCCCTCGGCCTCAAGACATTTGGAGACCTCTCGGAAGATGACGTCAACTTCTTAGCGAATTCCAAGGGATAGATAGAACAAGAACTCTCTGAGAAAGTATCAGTCTTTGGAGCAAAGCGCGAGCACGAGTTGCATACAAGACGGAGAAATGCTTACTTTCAGCTAACCCTACCCCCTGGAAAATCTCTCGCGTACCCCCGGGGTTTGTGTTCCCCAGTGATACCTTGATTAGCATATGCAAAGGTGCTCAATCACTTCGTTTGCCCATCGCCAATCCTGTTCTTTTATGTCCAGATGTGTAATGTGTGAATAGTTTAATTAGTGCGCACAATCTGTTTAATAAAAAACAAATTCGTACTTGTTTTTTAATCGACAAAAAAAGATGTGTCGTTACATCGGGTAGCTGGCGCGAAAGCCAATTGCGCTGTCGATTTCCTAAAATTAGACAGTCACGTGCTTTACGCGAGACCAGACATCCAGGCCAGCTTATGAAAACATCAACAACAGAGAAGAGCGAACACGTGGTGGTAGTTTGAATGAATAGAAGGTACGTATTACACTGTCACAATTGGTAACGCGAACATGTATGATACCAAGCGGTGTATTAATCCAAAGTGAATTAGCCAACGTTAATAAAAGTGAGTGACATCTGCGACAGTGCATTGCGAATTTACGTCATCATTTGTACTGGCACTGCGCCAGAAACGGAGAGTGACACTGACAGTGGGCATAATAAGATAATACAGGGGCCGATTTGATATGTATTGACATGCCTATGGCTACGCCGAATCACGTTAATAAACTATTTATTACGAAAATACAGTACGATAGTAAATTACCTGACGGCGACGGCGCATAATGGGAAATAACATTGTTTTGGCAGTATAGCGACTGTGCATTTTAAGGGAGCAGTAATTATATTATGTTCATCAAATACGTCAAACAAGGGGGGTATACATTTCGGCGGTTGAAACCAGGGAGCTGAGCCCCATTATTTTTGCAAATAATGTGCAGTTGGGATTTTTTGTGACCCTCTGGGATGGAGGGCGATCAATGGCTTTTATTCAGATTCAGCCCCTCCCCTCAATTTTCACCCAATTCCGACACCTATTATAGTATTTATGAATATATATATGATGTTGTTATATTGCTGACATTTTGTGTTAATGCATATTTAGCATCGTATTTTAATTACGTAATGTAATAAATATGCATGTTATGCGACAACCAAGAATATGCCTATGTAATTTGTTTCCTGGGATAACTGTCAAATTACAAAGTTAAGGTGTTAGTGTGCAATCATCCAATTTCGTGCATTGTCATCACAATTGAGGAAGTATTTCTGGAATGTGCAATACTAAAAGGATGTTCATGTGACATGCGATTAAGTTCATACATCTGTTTTGATGTTGATAGATGCCACCCTGCAACCAGCGTGTAAGGACGAGAGGAGGGAGACGAGGGAGGGGTGGCAGAGGATGTCAGCTAAGTCAGGCTGATATCGAGAGAGTACGTAGGCTTCGGGAGGCCCGCATTCGTTCAACTCAGGTAATATGATATACAACAATTAACCACACATAGGTTATTAACAAAGTTTTAATTGCACATTTAAATATATCTTCGGCTGCATAGACATACATATAGAAACTATGTTTACTTACTTTACAAAAAAACCTTCATGTAAACATCACATTTTCACACCAAATCCACATGTAGTCATGGAAAAAAGCTGTTATCATTATTCAACAAAGTCCCTTGTGTGTGCATCATGCATTTGTACATTAAACCCAGAGTGATTCATCCATATAACACCTACAAAAATATAACTTGTTTGCATTCATTTACATAGGAAACAATAGAGCAGTTAGATGCAACGTCGATGCGCTGTTTGTTGCACTCAATTGTCAATGAGCATCCAGGCATCGTGTTCGATGCACTGGAAGTGCTACAAGCCCAGGCGCCTACCCCCCACCCGGACCAGCCATCGGAAATCACCCCCCAGTGGTGCATCTGCGGCAGATATAGAGACATGCCGACAGACCTGGAGAGGTTATGCTGTGGCCTACACAACTGCATATCTCAAAGACCAGTGAGTACCTGACATTGAAATGCAACATAGAAGGACTAGTTAAGCATACTACAATTGTGTAATAAGAATGCAAGTTTTTGTTTTAAATGAACGATAATACCCTGAGGTAATGTAGTAATGAACCCTGGAGTGAACCGATTCTTTCATAATATGCCACATGTGACAAACCCTTCGAATACATGATAAGGAAAACATACTGTTGGCATAATACATATCTAAAATGTTGGCATAATACATATCTAAAATGTTGGCATTACAACATTTCCCATGACGATGTAACCTTGACGTTCAGGCAGCATCTTGAAATGTCAAACAAGAGTAGCTGTAATAGTTACACATGACAGAAACTGAGATGTATTGTCAGGAAAAACATTTCATAATCCTTGCCAGTTAGCAGCTATCACATCAATGTATAATATTGACTCTGGCCAGGATGGCAATTTTAATGAAATTAATATTCATAATAAAAAATAACAATAAATTTAATGACAACGACCTCATACAATTAAAATACATCATCACCTTTTTTGTTATCCTTGCTGTATCACCCCCTACATCCCACTGAAACCATCCCCTGTGGAATACTCACTGCTCGCAAGATATATACCAATATGTATGAGGTATATCAGGTCATTCATCAAACAATTTATACGGATTACCACAATGAATACTCCATATTTACTCCCAACATTGCAATGATGCCCAACGTTGTTTTGCTATAACAATTTTATCTTTACAGGAGATTGAACTAGTGTGTCTGGAGCCATTAGTTCTACACATCAACATGGCCTACTGGGCAGACATTTTTGCGCAGGACCCCGGACACGACTCGGCAGCCCTGCGACATGCTGCTTACAGGCAGTTTGTCCTGTGGCGACATGGCCGACTCGGGACAAACATCCGTCGCGTCATCCCCAGTTGTGTGGTCAGCCGCATTAGGGATCGATTCCCCAATGCAAATGGGGTTTACACTGGCTTCCAGGTCAGTCGGTTAGCTTGATTGACCAGACGTCATTGTAGACCGGAGGTTTCTGGACATCCGGGAGCGGTGACGCCTCACTAGCTCGGCAGTTGGTGGTGGAGCAGTGGGTGCCATGGTCCGAATGATTCGGCGGGGATCTTCTGCCATCAATTCGCGACGTCTTGACACTGATTCTGTATGAACCATTCTGCGACGAACTGCATCCATTTGCATGTCGATTATGTAACTGTAGGATTTCCGTGTCTTCATGGGAACAGCACACCAGTTTCCCGATTTTTTGCTGTACATCCTCCTGTACCTTTAAATCAGACAAAATAACTATTTCCATGACTGTGGCATGAATAATTTTTTAGATAAATGTGACCCATATTCTTCAAAAGTAATTCAAACATGGTCTTCTTCTAGCTGCTCTTTTTCTTGCTGCTACATGTTACGCAGACATTGACAATCATGACCCTCCAATTTCTTTCGTTTGTATTTAGTAGCAGTTCTGTTTCTAAACCATGTTTACAGACTATCTATCTATCTATTATTTGTACTCTAGAACGTTCTCTCCATTGTTACACAAACCTTTCTCAATATGCATCCTATAAATTTTGCTCTTGTTCTAACTGTGCCTTAGTATTTCCTTTTGACTCTTCTAAGAATGTTCATGGTACTCTTAGATTTCTTCACACAAAGCCACATTTTAATGTTTTCTAAATTTTTAAATATTGGTATTTTTTTCAAAATTAATAAGTAATGTTGCTACATCTATCTATGTCAACGGAAATACTCACATAATTTCTCCTGCAGAGTTAAGGCGGTAGGGTCTGTCTTTGTGTTTTGGTAGTCGATGGCAGCCAGCTGAGTTCTTGCAACATACACTGGGTAGCTGCGAGATATAAAACATGTTTGTGAAATTTGTTACACCGATTTCTGTGTATACTGACTGCATCGACATTGTATTTTTGAAAGTGTATTTATTATGTATTTATTATTTAATTTTGTTTTTATTTTTCTACATTATCACCAATTTATATTTTTCTAATACTTTATATTATTGTTTTTTTTGTACGATCACACATATTGTACTATGTCATGATCAACGTCCAATTTTAATGATTATACCTGTAATTCTTGTTTATCTTTCGTAATTGCCTAGTAATTTTCTTGTGATATTTCATTACACACTGCATGCGATAAACAATTGCAGTTTGATGTAAGTGTTGTTGTTTTTAACACATGTAAACATAACTTATTCATGTAATATTATAAATGTTATATTATACAGTGCAATAATTGTACTTGTTATTTTCTTGCTTGTAATTATTGTCTAGTCAGTAGAATCACAGTCTTAATACAATCTTATATAATAAGACTGGAAATAGTGTTTACTTCACATTTTTAAACACGAATATGCAATTTCATGAGGACAGGAGTTAATAAAAAATTATCATGCAGACAAAATTATATGTCGTCGTTCTTCATTGCTATTATTTATGATTTTCATGAAAGGTTTGGTGACAGACCTATGATAATCTGTACCACATTATTCGTTTACCTGAATGTGAAAAGTTTAGCCGCATACATCAACATGTGGTGATGAAACACTTCGAGTTCTCCGGTATGTCTGAAAACCATGACCAATGATCACATAACCATTTTCTGTACTTTACACACAACCACAGTGTGCTGACAACCAACATTTGATGGAGTGATAAAATAAGAGGAGTTCTTTAAAAAGATGAATACATAATTTGTTTTATAAATAAATAGTGTAATAGTTAAAATAGTACAAAATTGTAACTATTGAAATACACACCTGAATTTCACATAATGATGGACATTCTTCAGGAAGCGAACATTCAGTACAACTTCCACCAAGGCTTTGTGTGTTGGCGAGCCTTCCTCCAGCCAGACCTTGTCATGGTCTTCCTCCAGAGGACCATGGGAACATTGGCCAGCAGACACCCCACCACCAATTTGCCACTCGTGTTTGTTGACTGTGTGGTGGATGATCCCTCGCCACTCCTACAACACAGCGTTGTCACTATATAACAAAACAAACATTCATGTTAAATTACACACATGATAATACACTAAATCAAATAAATACAGTAATCAACTTGTACATTAATTTTTTAAATCTACCAATTGGTACGTTATTGAATTTTGTTAGCCACCAAATTTATGTTATTGGAACATGTTTAGAAAGATTATGATATTGGTGTGATTAACATGGGTCATTGTGAAAACGTTAAGAAAACAGGTTTTTTTAAAACAATTACCTTGAATCGCTCCTCAGAACCATCTGCAACTTCTGCACAGTGCCAGAAATGCGTCACGATGTCCTTGCACCAAGGTCCCAAAGCCTTGTTTGCACGGTTACTAGACACCTGGCAAATAGAAGATGGTAGGGTCACATAATGTTTTATATTTATGGTATGGTATATAAACATATATATGGGTGCATATATATATATATATATTGATAGCATTTGATACACCCATCATATCAAAATGTACCGTTATTATGTTTATGATTAATTTCTGCCAGCTCAGATTACGGTATGGCATGGCCCATCAATAGAGTAGAACCTCATCAATCATGGCACGTACATTAGGGACCAAAGTGTTTGGGTTATCGATGCTTCACAGTAGTCATAATCGTAAAGTAAAGGTAAGTTCTTATATAGTGCAGTATCCAGTCACCAGGGCTGCTCAAAGTGCTTTACAATTTTACTCCCTGGTAGACCTGTTCAATTGAACACCATATCTCTTGGAAGCATTCCACATGCTGCAATTAATGCGTGAAGACTATTCGTAAACAAATATCAACTACTGTCTACAGTCAGGTACTCACTGATACAGTGAACTGAAGCAATGTAGAGTAAACAAAATTGCCCAAGGTTTGACACCATCACACAGGATTCGAACCCACGTTCTCTGAGTCGAGAGTCCGAAGCTTTTCCCACTGTGCTAATACGCTCCACTTAAGATTCATAATTCTTTTGGAATGTTTCATCACATTTCAATAATTTGTAAGCTTACATTATTCATATCTTATTTTATTACATATACTGATGTAACTACAAACATAACAGACATGGAAACATTTTCCTTGATCTGCTCCTTCTTTAATACACCAACATCATACATTCGTTCACAATGAAACATGTACCTCTGACAGTCTTTTCCCCAGGTTCTTTGCTGCATGCCAAATGTCCCACTGATGAAGGATCTGTGGGTACTCATCTCCTAAAATATAATAACTTATTTAGTAAGTATGCTTTGCAGCCATACCAGCTGAAATGTATCAATCATTTGTCTTTACACACAAGCAACACACAAAACGTGTACACATCATGCATAATGTTTTTTCGAAGCTTGGATGAATGTGTAGGACTTAAAATGCACATACAATTTTTATTTTCATTTATACACATTATCATGTTGTGTACACTAGTCATGAGCATGCTCATCAATTACAAAGTTGAATATCTTGTCAAATAGTTGGATAAAGCATATTCACCAGAAGAACATAATTGAAAACGTACATAAATTTGTAAGCCTAACGTTACAATTGATAAATGTTTACTGTTTTTTTGTAAGAGTCCACTTTCTGTACAACTAAGATAACTCACGAAGGAAGGCAGCAATCTGTGTGTGTGCATCGGTGACAAGCTCTGCAATCTGCAGAGTGCCTGACAGCAGGGTGAGGCTCCTCTCAAGTGCCACCTTCTCCATGTTGGGGGATTTAAGGTTGACTTCCCTCTTGTCGACCACTACTGTTGACACAATACTGCCTGACTCGCAGTTCATCAGTGTATATGAGCAGTATTGTGTGCTGTGACCTGGGCTGTCATTTCGTCCATCTCCTAAAAAAATGTATCACACAGTTGTTAACTATACACTGTAACTGAAACATATCATATGGGTTGTTTACCATCTTACGAACAGTCAAGGGGTACTAGTTTTCTATTGTTAAAAATAACTCCTGTATATTCTGTAATAGTAATATCGACAATTACTACTTAACGTAATTACATTATGTGAAATTAGTGATTAGAATTTATGTGATATAAATTGTTTAACATATACTATGTTTATAAATTATATAATACAAATGTGCCTTAGATGAATATGCCATAATATAAATATGTATGAAAAATAAGTCCAGGTACAGGTTATCAACATAGGTACATATTAATGTGACCATTTACCTGCGAGGATGAGTGCTTTGCCCTGCAGTTGCTGAATGGTTGTGGTCCTGAGCTTCTCCCAGTACTCCATCACAGCAGGCACGATGTAGAGTGACTGTATCCTGTCGAACTGTGCCGGGCTCACTATCCCCAGGCACATGAAGCGGAAGAGTAGCGCCACTTTTGTGTAATTGTTTCCTGACAACAAAATGTTTGTTGCCAGGAGAAAATCACCAGCATATACTCCCCGCTTGCGAAGCAGAGGTTGTGAGGCCCACGTACGACCCTTGTGTCTCTTTGGGCAGGTCTGAAAGCATAATTCTGTATGAGATGATTATGCATAAGTTAGGTTAATTATGTGAGGCACTTGTTGATTAATGTTGACCTTTTGTACAGCCAATGTGAATATGAATATCATTTGCATCATGTGTACTTTTAATGATATATAATGTATGAGGAAATATATACACCCTGTATATGCAAGTTTTTACTAATAAAGATGTTTATATGGCAGCAGTAAGGGATCATTTAACAACATTGATATCCAATATCAGACAAAATTAATTTCATCTGGCATCAACCCCCATCCCTCCCCCAAACGAAAGTTATTTTGTATGATATCAGACATAAACATTTTGTGATGATCCATAAGGGAACTGCACTGCAAACAGATTGGTACGAGTAACTGTCATACCAAATTTCACAACTACACAAATGAACAGAGCAGATTAATATAAACAATTAAAGTAATTAACAAACAGGATTATGGCATGAACTGAGTGATTAACCTACAATTATTGTTTGTTTAACAGGGTGTTTCTGACTGGGAAAAGATGCTGCCCGTTGCCATGTTTGGGTACTAGCATAGTCATGGTTATCAGAGAATGAGGATGTACTATGTGTAGGGATGGTAAGGTGGTATTCTTTCAGAAATAACAACGTATTTAAAAAATAGTTCAACATTTAAATATTCCAGGAAAATTTCATTTTATAACCAAATAAATTTATTTTCCCCAGTGCATATTTAGAAACTACTCAGACGTACTCATAATGTACTCATAAAATTGGAGTACAATGAGTATAAGTACGAATCCATGACCCATAATTTTTATGAGTATGAGTACTTTAAAAATATACTCGAGTACCGAGTACTTCTGCCCCAGATCTGAACTGTACTCACCCACACAAGTACAGCAGTACTTCCAACGTGCTTCAGATTCAAGTCATATGACTGTCTGCATCCTTTCACTTTGCAAAGTTTTTCTACCTAGACCAATAAACAAATTTATAAGTGTGAGAAGTAATTTATAGAGAGTAGTACACAGGCATAAGATTTCTGTGAATATTTGAGGAGGGGCTGAGGCTCATCACAAACCTCCAATTGCATCCCCATGCAAGCTTGGCAAAACACAACATGGGGGCTCTTCAAGAAACTCCCAACTGCACCCCCATGGTTCACAGAAAAAAACCCAATCTAAGGTTCTCTAAGAGTGTCAAAGTCCACCCTCATAAAGATCAACAAAATGGGGGGCACATTCCAAAGGTTTATGGAGGAACATGTCCTACAAGCCCTCCTGGATGTGCCCATGACTTCTCCAGTTGTGAAAAAGTATGATAACATGTAATGACACCAAAGTTCAAACTGATTTATCTATTATATATATATATAATATACAGGGTTGGGTTCAATTACATTGATCAATTACATGACTGGATAATTTTCAATTACAGTTAGTACTGTTACAATTACAATTATTTTGCATTTCAAATACAATTACCGTCCCAAAATATATTCAATTATCATTGTCAATTACAATGGATTGGTGGCAGCATCTTGGTCGTATTTTAATAATATTGCGTGCATGTGTAAAACAGAACTAATGATATATCTCAGATCATCCCACATTTATATAATTACCACACAATTGGCTTCTCAGCACCTTGCTGCCTTCAAGCTTACTAGAAAGTAATTCCACAGTGAAAGGATAGTGTTAGTGCACAGCCTTATTTAACTAAATTACAATTACTGCAGCTAGCCTGTGTAGCACTGGACCACAGGCCTAACATTTGTTCTTGGCCTCCTACTTGACACTTGTCAACTGCTGAAGCCTGCTACTGTTAGAGCTAGTGCTTCAATGGGTCAGCTCTATATGTCCTCCCCAATGGAAGAGAAGCCATGTTTTATCTCTCTATCAGTGCTTCCAATGTGCCAAGTCAATAAGGCAAATAAAGACTAGTTGGCACTGTGCCTCTCCATGGGTGATTGATTGCTTGGACAGACACTGCTAAATGCTTTATGCAACATGACTGTGCCAGGACTGTGGCAGAACAGGCAGACAGCTGTTATCTGCCCATGTTCACCAGAAAGAGTCACTGTCTGACTATAACACCCCAAAAATGTGGAGTATGAGAGAGAAGGTGATTTAAGAGGGAAACAGACTTAGTTTCCATAATGAAATAAAAAACAGTTCTGGGAGTTTTACCCACAATTGGAGAAATTATGGGGATGTCACTGAATTGCAATTACGGCACACACACAAAATCAGTTACAATTACGATACTTTAAAATATTTCAATTACACCATAATTGTAATTAATTACACAATTACGAATTACAATTGACCCCAAACCCGATAATATATATATTCATAAAAAATATAGAAACAAGTCTCCATCATTTTTAAACTACCCCCTCAGTGATGCACATGTTTTTTTTCTACGGATTGGCATGAAGTTATTATTGTTAGTTATACTTATGCCACCAGTATGTTTCATGATTATCAAAGAAAAGTGTATACCTTCATTGCTGCAAGTTCCAGTAGACATTCTTCATAAACAATGAAGCAGGGTTTCCCTGTGATGTCTTCTGCTGTTGTCACCATCGTTGTTTCTTCTTCTCCTGGACTGGAGGTATCACTGACCGTCTCTTCCAAATCGTGCACTAAATCACATGTGGTGACGCTCTCTAAACCGGCAATGTCGATGCGACATCTACATTTAAAAAGCAAAGCAGTGAGTATTGCTATGAAATCAATACATCAAACATTACATCATATAATATTTCCTCTGCAATAATGTACAATTAATTAGTGCGTACATACGTGTAGCAGACAAACATATCAACTAAAAAGCTGGTTAACGGAATATCTACAAACTTGCTATAAATGTTGTCCATTAGTGGTTTAATAAAAAATGTACTGTACCATATGTAATGACAGAAAGAAACACCTTTTGTAACACATTTTAATGAAGAATATTAATTAAAGTACTATGAAAACAAAACTAATATGTTATCATAACAGCACTTTCATGCATGTTCCTGTAATTTCAGGAGAAAATGTGCTGGTCTGGTGGATTGACATTTTTTAAATGCTAACCAGAAGAAAAGGTTGTTGGTGGTGAACTACCACAAAAGTAACCATTTGTTACTGTACATGAAACAATATATATATACATATATAAAATTTTACATAATATAAATATTTACTGATGTATCTCTCGTAGTGTGTCATCTCCAAACTGATACGATGTATCACCAGGATCCACAGCTTCCAATCCCATTGGGTCGTCTTCATATGGGATACTGCAACAAAGTGTACTGATTAACTATTGTTAGCAACATAGCAACACTTGTGAGGCAGCTCCCATGCTAACGACATTATATCATATGTCTTACTAACAGTCTCCCCAACCTTACGTATTATTAAAATCATTCCACACATTGTATTGTTTAAACAGGTCAAATTAAGTTTTTAATTTTGATTTCTGAACACACAATAAAATATACATTCAAAAATACAAATCAGTAACTGAACATAAGCATCTTGTGCTGTGCGACCCAGCAGGTGATTAGTGAGATAAAATGTCATGTGAAGTAACATTAAAGCAGTTGCAGGCTTTAGTAGATATGTGCCCCAGCATAAGTATAATTATTGTGAAAGGACAATCACTGAGGCTTGGCTATATTGTGCCACGTGTATTTACTTGCATTGTATATACATGTTTATGTTTGCAATACAAAAATTCCAAATGAAATAAAAAGAAAATTAAGTTGACAAAATTAACTGCAAATGAAATGTGTTATGTAGTTGACAGTTTTACAAAGATGGAATAATTGTACAGAAATTAGACTGGTCAAACCAGAACATAACAGTACATTAATACCATTACGTAAACTTACATTGGTTGTAATGGTTCAGAGCTACACCCAGCCTCAGGAAGAGACTGAATACCTGACAGTGAGCTGGTTTTACTGTGACCACTGATACTCGATAGAGCCAATGCAGTGGTTGTTGTCTGTGATGGCTGGATTGGTGTTGACGTCGTTTGCATATTTGTGATGAAACTGTCAAGTGAAGGCATAAAGTGGAATGGCCTAAATTGGTTAATTTTGACATTTTTAATAGTACTACTACACATAAATAGTATAACATCAAAATAATATCCAGGCTATTTAAATACCTTTCAGAAAGAATAAAATAAATTTTCCTCCTATGTTCATGCACCCGGTGTACTTGTTTTCTTGCTCACTATCAAACTAAGGTTAGCATAGAGGCCTAAAAGATCTCTCTCAATGTGTATACATATTCCAAACTTTTCAGAGATGTAACTTATAAACTGTTCTTTCTATACATACTTCTATACATACTACATGCAGTTTTGGGCGCTTACCCCCTGGTAATATGTACACTATTACGGTCACAATATATGTATAAATGTTTAGCATTCTCTACAAAAATCCTAAATTATTACTACTCTTTAAATTTACGTAATACAAGATTATTAAATTTATATTTTATTACAATCAGCATTCAATGTTGTACATCACACATGGAAAAACAGTAAAGAAGTGTTATTTGTTATTCTATATTGCTGAAGGCAAGTAAAGATATATTTATATCATACAAAACGTGGTAGTCAAACTCACAGTATCATACTACTATTGTGTAGACATGGGTAAAGGTCAATTGGTAGCTGTTAAAGCCTTGCGCGGGCTGGAAATCTGAGCCCGCACCCGCCCCGCAACTATGTCGTTTGACCCGCAGCCCGCCCCGCATATTACAACTCAGCCCGCAGCCCGCCCCGCATATTTTGCCACATCCTGGCCCGCAGCCCGCCCCACCCCGCAGTAACTTGGCCCGCAACACGCCCCGCCCCGCAGTAATTAGTCAAAAGTCAGCCCGCACCCGCCTCGCAGCCCACAACAGATGACATGGAATCATTAAAAATATATCATCTTTATTAATCGTTGTTGTTTACAATATTAACAAATGCACGGCGATGGGTGACAACCATGTCGTACTTGGAATTCCATCTTTAAGACAAATAGAACCCTTGTCATTATAATGTAAATGCCTGAAGGTAATAAGCAGACCTGGGACAAAGTAAAGGTATGAGTACAATTTTAAAATTATTAATTAATTAATTGATATAATTCAGCACAAGTGAATATGCAATGGCAGTTGATCACTTTTGTATGAAGAACAATGAAATTTACACCGCTGGCATTAATTTCAGTGGCATCCTATGATCTTATAATCTATTTGCCATTGTACTGCATAAACATGAGTTGTTCAAAGGTTGAGTCTGGTGCACAAAGGCAGTGTTGCAATTTGAAGATATTAGAAGTTGCAATTTATATTTTCAAAATCCCCTCTGGACCAGGCTACTGGCACCGGATTATACTAGTGTAGAAGGCAGTTTGACTTGAGCCATCTTACTTCTACAGAGGCAGACTGACAGTTCTTGTTCTTAACAGTTAGCACTGTCAGCCAGTGCCAAGTGGCATGGTCTCCAGTCTCCACACATCAAAGGCACTTCCTGTCTAATTGGTGGGGTAACTGCTCTTTATGGACATCCTGGTGGTTTAATTACACAAACAGATTGATGGCCTGAACTGATAGTTCCACCTGGAAGAAGCCACTAATCACACCTGACTGAAGCTGGCAAGGCAGGCCAGCACATGTTATCATAACACTGTTTAAACACAAACAAAAGGGCAATCAGGTAATCCCCAATTAACTAGTTCAAAGAATGTCCCACCTTTGAGTAACTGGTGACCATTAATGAGTTACAAAAATCAGCCTGCAGTAACCCGCATGTAGAAATTACTAGCCCGCAGTGACCTGACCCGCAGACCCTGCACAAATTGAAACTTAACCCGCACCGCAACAACAACAAAAATCAAGCCCGCGGGGGCCCGCGGCCAAAACCCGCCCCACACAGGGCTTTAGACTAGCTGTGTTTTACTGGGTATTATGTGATTCCTGAGGTGATTGTCACTGATCTGCTGTCAGTAAATGTAACTTGCTTTGCTGATCAAAGTGCACACTACAAGCAGCCAGTGACTCAACTGACATCCAATAAAGCAAGTACTTATAGTTAGATCCAGGCAATTATGTTTTCAGTCTGAAAGGTCCAACCAGTGTCAATCAGTAATTGAGCTTAGTAAAATGTGAATGTCCGGTGGGTGCTACTACAAATTAAAACTAAAATGTTCAAATTAATTACAATTACACCACCACGTTTTTTATTATGATTATATTTACAGTCTATGCATTAAATAATGTGACCAAATAAAATGATTATCAATGATATTACATCAAATTGAAGAACATGTTCTTAATTTGATCAAAATATAAATTGTAAACATATAACTTGATCATTGAAATATATCATGATTTATTGTAATTTCATTAATTTTATTCCAAAGTTAATTGTCCCATGCCTGCTAGCATGTCCCTGTCACGTGCGTCCTTGCTAGGTGATAGCAGGTAGGCCGCCTATAGGCATAGCCATACATACATAGCCTCATACTCATAGGCATGCCCATACCATGGGCTGAGGCCTGCACCGATGTGGGCGATAATACTATATTAATTGGCTATATCAACTCGACGACTACCTTTCGTTGGTTAAAAGTAGAAAACCAATTCGACTCAAGCAACATAATCTCCATATACCCTCATACGCCTAAATACGTGTTACTGATGCTGATAAATTCAACATTACTAACCTGTCCAGAATAACCTTGGCGAATGCTGAATCACTTTTCACGCCAGCCGTTTCTTTCGTTTGGTTCCACAAATCCATGACCTTTCCAATATACACCTTTGTACGCGGATACGCTCTTTGTCTTTCCGCTCTCATCCTCTTTTTAGCCGAGTCGGTGACATATATCCGTGGGCGTCCCTTCGTTGCAGATAAAACTATCGAGCTACGACTTGTATACGAAAAATGGATGGCGACTCGTAAATACGCAATGCTGAATGAATCCAGGCACCGCACGGTGGGGTCAAAGGCCGATGTCGCCGCATATTCCCGTTCACGTGACTATTACACGAGAATTCTATCTCAGACCACACCCAAGTTCAGATATGTGTCTTGATATTCGGTTAGGACTAACGAAATATCATTTTATTGTTTCTCTGTTAATTTCACTAAAACGAAGTAAAGCATACGTACAAATGAACCAGTATACATACAGTGAATAATTGATACGTTTACGTTTCGTGAAATTAGTCTGAAACGTCAGGAGCAATAAATTGAAATGATTGATTGAGCCTGGCTGCGTGACTTCGCGTTTTGACTGCCTACTTGTTGTCAGCCATGAGAGCTGCCACCTAGTGAATATGCATGTGAGTAAAAGGCACTAAACTACGAAAAAAAGTTTAATGTCGGTTTATTTTGTGTGTGACATGTTTCAATATAAGTTTGATGTTGAGTATTTGTTATAGTGTATCCTTATTTAATTTGTTATTTTACAGTTGGCCTGAGAGCCAATCATCGTCTCTACCCGAATCTGGGGTAAAGCCCCCTACCGGTAACATTGACAGGAGTTTAATAATCCAGGCCGTAGTGAGAGGGCTCACGGCGCCTGGGTAATCGAGGCTACGCGAACGCGCAGTTTCCACTTTGGCCCCACCTTTACGATCCGTATAAGGCATGCTCATGAATATTCGGGACTGTCCGTCAGATTTCGATTAGCTATGTCGAGTTAATAGATGCAAGAAAAACGTAATCAACATGTATGTATTTGGATTAGCCACCGCCATGCGAATGAGTCGTGACCGATACAATTATCAAAAGGAAACATGGACCAGCGGCTGTTTATTTCACAGATTCAGCAAAGAAAAGAAGGATCATATATGGAATAAACGGATAATGTGAACATAGCGACAGCTCCTGAAAGACGGATTGATTTAAAAGAAAAAACCCTAGCTCCCCACGCACGAAGCCGCCGATGACATTGAATGATTGGCATTGTTTTTGTTGGAATATAAAAACACATACGAAATCTTAGTTATGGTATTATAATATTCCTTTTTCACTATGTACATCTGGCTATACAGTTTTAAGTATAGTTTTAATGAAACGTTTAGATAACAGAACCTTATCAAAACCGAGAAAATTGAATAATGAAACCATTTTGTTTGCACCATAAATCCAGCTGCTACTTCCATAAGCAGTATAAATACAACATTATAGATTACATGAAGTAATGTACAATATTAAAATAGCATAGGTAATTATGTACTTTCCTACTTACATAAGGTTTAAATGTAGTTTGAAAAATATAGATCTATAAAGAGCATAATAACATTATTGTCGACAAAATATTAAAATATATTGCATCACTGTAACGACAAATTTTTTAGAGGAAAATATATTGAATTTGTTTCTGTTGAACTCCCGTTTCGATGACAAATAAAATGGCCATTGTATGATGGAAATACATTTATAAAAATGCAAAACTTTAAAAGTAACGCATATTTTAAAACACTCTTTTCAATCATCAGTGGTATATTTAATTCAAGACGATCCCTAAAACCTCTAGAATGTTGTGGAGCATTTATGTTTTATGTTTTTTATGTAACTTTCAAAATTCCCAGTATAGTTCACTTAACACAAACTTTTTCAACAAGTTTTGAAGAATATGCTGTAGAACACAATCCAAACATGATGAGCATGAGAAAGCATACACTATATTATGCACTCCTATTTTGCAACATAATGACGGGACTTTTTGCATTTGGATGCACAGATCGCTCGATTGCACAAATCCAATTGAAACATGTATATATTCCCAGCAGAAGCCACACGGAACTAATGTTTCAGAACAAAGTCAGACATCTTCTTCACTTCAGTTAACACATTGTCCAATTAATAACACTGCTATGCATTTTGATACACAAAGCCATCACATCCATTTGAAACACGAAGTGATGTACAACTTCCCAGTAGATGGCGCACAGAACAGAATGGAGCAGAACAAAGTCAGGCACCATCCTATCAGGCGACCCATTACTGGCACTGTTGAGTAGATCTCTTCAATTTCCTCTTTCCATCGGCTCGGTTATTTCCAATGTTCCTGCAAATAAACAAAGTTGAATTTAGGAAACGGAGCCTAAATATGAGTTAACTAATTCAACACTGTGCAGATTAATTCAGTTTATATATTAGATTATGAGACTTATCACCAAGTGTACAGCTGGGTAAATGGAAAAGAAATACAAGAGAACCTTGTTAGGCTGATTCAATCAGACAAAAATCCCAATCCATTACTTTTGCGAACTTATAATTTGCTTCTACATACTTACATGAGTGCATTGGTCATATACAGTGCACTCCAGATAACTCGAACTCACATAAGTTGATTTTCGCTAAGTTAAGTCAATCTTTTCCTCGGTCCTGGGCAAAGGGGACTTTCTGATAACGTTCTAGTTTTCAAAAATTCCATGGCAACATGGTACTTTTTAACAAACCTAAAACTGTTATATTGAATGATGACATGCCAGCCAGGTTTACAACAATCATAGATGTAGCATTGGAAACAGTCTGTGAACGTACGAATTTCACATTTTCATGTTTCGGTGTGGATATTTCACTAATTAATTATCCACCATGACATCGCTCTTGTAGCATGCTACATTGAATATATATCGAGGAATGATGCGCCAGAAGTTAAGAACGCCTTATACTGGAAGTAAGAAGTCCCTTACAATCGGATAGGATCTCATCAAGCCATATATATCTGAAACCTCGAGGCTCCTCCGTGGCGAGGAACGAGGGAGACAAACGAACCAGATATCACTTTAGGCTACAACCATGAAAACGGAATGTCTGAGATGAGCGAGGTCATTTAATGATAAGACCATTTTAGTTGCAGAAATGTTAATATTTAAGGCACTTTAACTGCATTAATCAACATCCTGCTTGTACATGAAATATGATTCTGTAAAAAAGGACTGTCTGTTCTCTCACTTTGAACTGTTTACCATAGAGTGCAATGAACTCCAGAATTGTCGGTGAATGTGAAGAGACTGGAGCCGATTTCAGTGTTCCCCTCTTCCATGTGGAGGGTCGCTGGTTAGTATGGGGGACATCGTTTCATCGTAAAGTCAAATTAAGACAACAATCATAATGTTCTTGGAAGGGGGAGTACTGCCACACACCAAAATTTCAGGTGACGATGTCAGACCAAGAGTCCATACATTAACTTTTGGTGAGGTCAGTCAGCTGAACCCCGTACAACAATGGGATATTGTGAATATTTTCACTGCTCAAGGCAAGGTTGCCACCTCCCTTTGCAAATCCAGTTTTACAAACATGAAGTTCAGGCTACTGAGATATCAATGTTCTCCAAATTGTTAATTGTTGTCCATTTGCTGATGATATTATGCCACACATAATTTCCGTGGGAAAAGCCATACTTGAACTATTCCCGGGTCTGGAACACTGAGAAGACTGCACGGATAGAGATACGTTTACGGTGGACGAAGGAGTCATCAGAGAAGAAAGATAGCACGCTGAAAGAAAACATTCAGGATTCTAACGTGGTAACTTTCTAACAACAAGCTGGTGGTGAATACCCAACTCGGTCTGACTGAGCTCTAATATTTCTCATCCCACAGTACTATTGCTGTGGATGAGCGGCATTTCTGCAAAGATCAACATTAAAACCAAGAAACGAAATATATTGGAACTCACACTGATGAACTGTGGTGTGCTCTAGCTGTGGCAATACATCAGAGTTTATCAAAAAGATGCAACTTCAACCATACACAGATATTTTCATATGTAATGTACTGCAGGTTATACGGAGCCAAGCCATAACTAATGCTATCGTAATTATGCGTCTATAATTTATATGCTTTTCTTTCCTCGAGTTTGGCATTTTGAAATGGAGGGGTAATTAACTCGATCAAAGGGTAACAGTGCCAACAAGGTTAAATACCGCTGTAGTAGAGGCTCGACAGACCCAGTCCCAGCTGACACCGACTGCAGCCGTCGGCGTCGGCAGACGTTATAATTCTACTAATCGAAACGTTACTCGGCTGACGGCATTGCGAAGCAGAATAAATAAACAATGCATACGCTACCTACACTTATAAAAATAGCTGTCAATACACATATGTCTACAAATTGCTTATAAATGTACAATGCCATTACTTGAATCAACTCACCTCGGAGTCTAACATGTTGACTGTGTGTGTGACGTCACCAGTCTATGTGTGTTTCATTGTGCGTGCATGAATATTCGTTATACTCGGGCTTCATAATTAATCATCAAAGTGGCAGCAAGCTCTAAATTATTCGCGTAAACACAATTGTTTATCGGCTGTTCGCGCAGATAACACCCAAATTATGCAAACACATGCAAGACACAAGTTACACTGATTTATAATCCATCATTTTGCTATACATATTTCTATATGAACCTTGTCTTAGCAGCAGTTGTGTATATATCCCCCAACAACACATGTAGATAATGATCTAAACTGGTAGAGAATAATGGAGATAACAGCAAACTCTAAGGAAGGCAGCCTCTATTTGCATACTGACAGAGCATTATAACTGTACTAAGTTCCAATATTACAGCTTTAAAGTGACGTGAGAAATGCGTTTAAAATTGCATAACTCTTAAAGTATTCAAATGCGCACGATCAAACATTCACTGATTATTGCTGAACATGTGTGCTTCGACATATAAACACATCAGCGAAATCGGAGGTTACATGTGTTATGCTAGGTGAGGTCAAAGGTAAAAAATAAAAATAAATACGTTTTAAAAATTTTGACCTGTGGTTCATTGGCTACACAGATAGACAATTCTAAGGCCTTTAAAATGACACCAACATCACATCTGTAGGTTCAGTAGGTAGGAGAGGAGTTGTGACACCTGGAAGGTCGTCAGGTATCAAGGTCGGATCAAACTTTGATGACCTCTATCTCTGGAAAGGAAGGTTAAATTGACCTATAATTTGGTCTTTATCAAAAACTCATGAACATAAACCAACACACCAAGTTTCGTCAAAATCGAAGACGGACATGTAAATCACGTATTGTATACACAATACGTGATTTTATCCTCATCGATCTGGCGTATACGTAACGTTTCATCTATACCCGATCTCTGACCACTACTGGCCTGTTATCTTTCCCTGGTCTCATGACAAACACATTTTTTCAGGCTCACACGGTTCTTAGACGTATTTACGTAAATTTTCCTTTCTTCCTCTTTCCCGCCAGGACCAGCCTATCTACTTTATTACTCATGCACTATAGAACGCATTCTTGCTAGCAGTTTAGCTTTCATATCCCGGCTAGTTTCATCCCGGAATGTTGACATGTCAAGGCTTTACATGTATGTTGTTCCTCGTGGTTACTTTGTACAGGGGTGAGATCTTGCTCCTGTACTGTTGAGCTCATCTTGCTCTGGTTGCTCTTCACTGCTCCCCTTCTCCTCCAGCCGCCATCCCATCCAACTTTCATTTTTCTCCGTCTGTCATCGTCTCCGGGGTGGATCAAAAAAAATCCGACGATTCCACTGTCACACAATTAGCGGCCTGCCGCCCGTGCCTTCATACTTTGTCAGAGAAATCAATCACTGCGATGAACCGGCCTTGGAATGATTTGTTTAATGAATTGTGGCGGGAAATGTCATTAAACTAGGCCAGTTTCAAAAACCCTGTCCAATAGTTTTGTGACAATATTGTGAGACTGTTCATTTCTGAAATAGTAAAAAAAATCGGCGAATTCCTCTTTTAGTGCACCATTTTCTACATACCACGTTATCTGTGACGACCAACAGATTCTGGTGTTGAAGAATAACGTGTCTCTTAGTCCCGGATCGCATCCACCTCCGTGCACAAAATCTGCCGATCCAAATATTGGGGACGCTTGATTTTATGACATTTATTTTCTTGACAACGTCGTTAAAAATGTTCTTAACTCTAGTTAGAATGTCTTAGATGCGAAGGCATATCGATGGAACATGTTATGATCGGGATTAGGATTCAATTGCATAATTGCATTCTGACCGAGTCTGCATAAGACCCAATTAATTCCAGTGGTTAACTTGACGAGATTGTGTTTGCGAATAAACAGATCGAGCAAAACGCCACGCCTATTCTGTTAACACTCACGTATGTAGTCAATTACCCAACTACGAAATCGGTGGTTATTAGAAAGCTGTGCGCGTGAGTGCAAGCTAATAGGGAACGGCACTGTCATAACTCGCATTTATTTTATTTTCCACTCATACACTATTGGTAATAAAACACTGTCGATTGATGCATGTTTGTGTGTGTATGTGCGTGCGTGTGTGCGTGTGTGCGTGTGTGCGTGTGCGCGTGTGCGTGTGTGGGTGTTCGTGTGTGCGTGTGTGCGTGTGCGTGTGCGTGGTCAGTGTATGTGAGTGTATGTGTTCATACGTGCGTGCGTGCGTGCGTGCAGTATTGCCCCCTGGTGACTAACAGAGACATGATTCTATTCGTAATGTTTACGGTGTATCGTCATACAGATTTGGGACATTGACCCTAGTCCGTTCATTTTGGGTACACTCACACCAACGTATTCCCCAGTCCCGCGTTATAACCATCTTCATAATATATATGAAGATACATTACACAGCGGATACCGGCGCTATATGTCTTCATTATTGTTATTACTACATGTAGACTGTTTTGTGTGGGCGTTTTAGACACTTGGAGCAAAGTTGAAAGAGATGTTTAAGTTGAATAATTACTAATAGTACATTGGTCCAAAAGCTACTTAAAAATATGCACAATTGTCCATAAAAGTATAATATAGTGTTGAAACCAAAGGCGCAATTCCCATGTAAAAATATTGCAATATAATGACGATTTTCCTGAATCGAAATTGGTCCCCTGAGTGACACAACAGGTACACCGCCTTCCATTAAGAACATAAGAAGAACACCGAATCTGACTCTTTCAATTAGCCTAAAATGAACTACTTACGTATGAGGCCCAAAGACGGATTACTACTGAAACAATTGCTTTAATGACAGGATGTTTTTGGGAGGTAAAGCCATAAACTGACATTTCCAATTAAACAAACAGCCCCATGTTCCGTACACAAAAGACACTACTGGTGCAGCCCCTATAGGGCGTTTTATAATTTTAACGAGACATTCCATGCTCTTTTAATCATTGAAGGTGCACGATTCAGAATGTGCCATCAGTAGAACATAAATTTAAAAACTGTGCCTTGGTAAAAATAGCACTGTTGTTGAATATTCCCAACAATAAGAAATGTAATTTAATTAGTTATACGCGTACATCCACTTCGACTGTTTAGGCAAATTGTTTAATTGGGCATTGCTACGTGGCAGAGTGGGGACTAACCTAGAGCAGTTTCACGTTTCACGTGTTGCGTTGGTGGAGTAAAACTTTAGTGCGCATGCATAATGCCTAGGTGGCAATCCTTAACAATGTCGCATTGTGTAATGTGGTTGCGCCAACATGAAAGTTGCGTAACATATCAAGTGAAATAACAATGATAAAATGTTGCATTGGTGGATTACAGTAGTCGCTCTCCTCTGCACTCTTTCTGTCATGTCTGCATCCTTTTTACGATATGGCCTCCGCACTTACTTGTATGAGTGCCTGAAAGGCGTCGGGGCATGGTCAATATTCTGCTGCTGAGGCTCACTAAAAACCTCTATTTGCCCCCTTTGAGGATCCCAAAGAAACCCACTTTCAGGCTCTCCAAAGACCTAAAATTGCACCCCTTGAAGCACCCAAAAAATTCTTCAATCTCTTCAAAAACCTCCAAAATGCACCCCCTTGGGAGCTAATCCTATAGCCATCCCTCAACAAAACTATATTGACGGGCTCAGCTCCACCCCAAGTCTCACCCCCCGGTTCCGATTGCTACGTTCCTAACACAAAACGTTGGTGTTAAACAGATGAACGGGACGATGAGATGTTGTGACGATGCACCGAGGCGCACATAATGACATTACATATCCGAGTGAGGACATTGGCAAGGCAAGAAAAACACCTTTCAAGAAAGTCAGTCACATTGCACCACAACTAGATTCTCAATCACAGTCGTTTAACATGTAATTTGTTTCATTCAGTGTGTAGGTTCATTCAGTGTGTATGTATGCTCGTTTCCGACTCCACATGAGTGTCCAAGGAATGACCGCCTCCTTGACTTAAATTGTAGTTTGTTCGTGCCTGTCTGCTAGTCTCATAGCTTTCGTTCAACATGCATGCGATATGTTTGTCTGATTTACTCTTCTCCCTATTTCACGACGTTCATTCAACATGCAATAACGCTCGTTCCTGTACTCCTATCTTATTACATCGTTAAACGTATAATTTGTTTGTTTACATCTCTAAGACTTATGACGTTTTCAACGTTTGGTAATTGTCAGTTTCATCTCACTGCTTTATGTCGTTCGTTTAACATGTAATATCACCTTGTTTGTGTCCGTCTCACTGTCTTACGATGGCTCCTGCCGACATCCACACGGTTCTTTGCTGAACTATTTCTCAGCGATGTATGAGATCGTATGACCCCGTCAATCATTCAGTTGTTGTGGCATCGCTAATGGCGGAAATACGTCATGACTTATGTGCACGATCATTTAGACGCCTACCGTCTGCAGTATCATAATAATTACCTTTCACGCAGGCGAAACTATGCATCACCGACAATTAAGACATTAGCTGCGCTATAGCGGGTTAACGTTCAGATGAACTTGTTGTCGTTTAATCTTTATACAAGGGAACTAGTTTAGAGATAATCCATCCTTTTGCCAACGCGCATCGAATTATGCCTACTTATCCACTTACTTATTTACTTACATAATGCCTTTGCCAACTGGACCACTCGCTGTCATCGTGGATGTCAAACCCCTTAATGTCGACCTGTCTAGACGTAATATAACATGTCACACACACACACACACACACACACACGCACGCACGCACGCACGCACACACACACGCACACATACACACACACACACACACACACACACACACACACACACACACACACACACACACACACACAAAACACACACACACACACACACACACACACACACGCACGCACGCACGCACGCACGCACGCACACACACGCACACATACACACACACACACACACACACACACACACACAACACACACACACACACACACACACACACACACACACACACACACACACACACACACACACACAACAAACACCAACACCACAAACACACTTACGCGCGAACGCACGCACGCACGCACGTACGCACGCACGCACGCACGCACACACACACAGGCACATACACACACACACACGCACACAACAAACACACACACAACAAATACACACACACAAACATATACACACACACAGACACACACACACACCACACACATACACATGCACACACGCACGCATGCACGCATGCACGCGCGCACGCACACACGCACACACACACACGCATTACATATATACTCTAACACGATAATAGTTAGATGAAATCTGGTCAACTCT
This sequence comes from Paraescarpia echinospica, assembly GCA_020002185.1. Classification (NCBI taxonomy): domain Eukaryota; kingdom Metazoa; phylum Annelida; class Polychaeta; order Sabellida; family Siboglinidae; genus Paraescarpia; species Paraescarpia echinospica. The sequence goes on from CM034542.1 coordinate 11,943,611, forward strand.
GAAATGGTCAATAAATAGTTAGGAGGAATTTTGTTTATTTTCCGTTTTTAATATTTTGAATTGATACTTCAAACTATCAACATCAACCCCAATATTACGACGAGCTTACGTGTTTTAAATAAAAAAAACAGTTAAGGCAATTTTAGACTTATTTGTCATTACGCATCGGGATGGCTATTCTGGTGAATTTAATAGGGTGAAGTTCTGAACGTTAAATTTTTTTTTTAAAAGTGTATAAAAAGCTGTGTAAAAAATCTACAATGTTTTGAAGTTTCAACTTGATCTAAATGTTATATAGTTTAAGTAATATCCTCCACTGGCAACAGTACGCAGTTCAATCACCAGGTGTCGTCACCCTACAAGTCATGTCACTCGAGTGGCGCATCATGTATGATGTCAGCACCTGGCGAGTAAACCGCGTACTGTTACAAATGGAGGATGTCGCTGTTGGAAAGTGGATGTACCTCCGTGCTACACCTCCACTTTTAAATTGTTGGTGTGTAAAAGTGATTAGGCTAGGTTTACATCGAAGATTACGATTCGGGTTAGGGTTAGGTTGAATATACGTTTGATAAGAATTACTTCACATGATTGACCCGAGATCATAAACCAATGATAATAACTTTGAATTGTTATAGAAATATATTTATAGAAATATTTACCTATTTATATAACCGAGGAAACGAAATAATAGCATAACTAATAGAACAATGTTGGTTAGATAGATAACATAACGTATTCTTTCTCAAAGAAGATTATTCATGTCTCGGAGCAAATTAACGTGTAGATGCTAGCACCGTGAATATGTTTAAAAATCATTGACAGATAAGGTTGTTTACACATGTATATATATATACTGTATATATATATATATGTATACATATATATATATATACAGCTGTATATATATATATATATATATATAATTATATATGCTTGCCTTCTGGGAGTTTTGCTTTTGATGGCAATATTGTTTAACCTTGCAAAATACTGGGCATGTAATACATGGTAACAGTTTGGGATAAAACATTTAATTTTATAATTATTTACGAAGTGTTTTATGCAGCATATAGAAGGCATAATTGGACAGAATCGGTATAAATGTTTGCAACTACAAATAAGAAAATTATACCAGTAGTTTACTAGAATAACCTAATAGAAGACACACAAATTATGTTGTATGTGTAGCGCTATTTTCATAGAAAGGCTGACGTCACGAGTTTATGCTGTTCTCGGTTAGCCAATAGCCGACCTTGGAAAACTAGTCTAGATTACGATGCAAAATGAACCATAATATTGCGGCAAACCGTTTGTTTGCATTCATAATGTTATCCTCTCAACTGAAGTCACGTTCAATTATGTGAGTTGTTTTTATGTGTATTGTGAGATATTAATAAATGACTCGGGGAATTCGTATACCTGTCTAGCAAAACTAGGAACCTGGCGCGTCATAGCAGACGTCACAGCTTTTTGCTTACTGGTCAATTTACTGCGCCGTGGGCAAAATGTCAGTCTCCATGATATCGGACATTTCATTAGAATCTTCCACTTTGCCACCTCATTCTTAGTTACTGACGTGAAAACTGTGATTGTAGTTACAAATGGTTAGTTTGTATTACCACTTTTATGAAAAAAGTTATCATTTATTTCCCTTTAACAGTGTGAGTAAATGAATGTCTAATACAATTAATGGCATTATTAAAGCAGTCTAGGATCTTGTCTGATTTTTTTCAAATCTTCCGTGACCTTCTTCTTTGTCTTTGTTCTTTAACGTCTTCCATGAAAGCTATGTTAATGAAGTTTTCGTTTGGTATACGACAAACATGTTCAAACCACCGTAGTACCCGATACCCGTTGACGTCGGACATGTCTCCTCTCTGACCTGGCTAGTTTTGTTTGCACTGGTAACACATATGATAGACCGCAGGCACCAAATGCCAAACAACATCAGGAGACTATGTATCTTGTGATCGTAGTGTCCCGGTTTTTGCACCATAATAATATTACAGGCTGTACCTCAAACTGGCTAAAATATTCATATTTTGAGGCTAGCATCCTACTAACTTTGTGGAATATAGCGCGTTGGTTTGGAGGACCCTAGGGGGCGGGCAGTATAGCTGGCCTACGGATATTCCTGATATAGCCTGTCATTACTTTCACAACAAAGAAGACCGTAAGGTATAGTTGCTAAAATTAGAAATTGTTTTGCTTAAATCACCATCATTTCAACACGAAGAATGTGATTGCTTGATAACTGGATGATTTGTGTGGCGAATGGAACGGTTTATAGTGAAACAGTGTAGTACTCACATACTGAGAATTCCTGACCGAGAGCCACCGAACCAAGTAACAGAAACCGTGTTGGTATAACACACAGTTTTTGTGCCCATCTGGTAAAGGTTCAAATACGTTTGACAATGCTTTGCACACGAAGTCAAGACGTGATGTCGATACTCCATAAATGAAACGCATTTGTTTTTCCGACGTTTAAAGGTTCCTGACGGAGCCCAGTTTTAATTTCATTTTAGGATGTTTACACTTGTCGTGCATGGTTGAAGGTTATTTCCAAAGGGTAAATCTGAAGCTAGACACATTTATACCACGGCGGAGGAGAAACATTCACATGCAACTCCAGAAACATAATTTATTTACCACACAAATTATGACACGTTTTTCAAATATTCGATGTTTATATTAACTTGAAAACTGTCAAATGCTGCAGAACACAATTTAGCGTGGATGTTGTTAGGTATTTTTCCCCTATAAAATGTATTTTCAATAATATGAATCATAAAAGTAAAGTTATGTTTGTTTTTAATTTTCGGTATTTCATATATATTTTCACTCACGCGTAACTATGCCCAATACGGCAGAATGTTGAGTATATAAAGACAGCTATACTTCGTTTAAAGTATTTTCAACAATACACCCATTGTCGCGATTTGGTGATTCTCAGTTACCACGTGTTCACACAGACACACACACGCACACACCCACGCATGCACACGCGCGCACACGCCACTCACCATCCACCTCCCCCCACACACAAGCCAGCCGACACGTAAGTTACTGGTTTGATACCGAATTGATTGAATGTCTCATTGGCCAGTCCAGTCGTTGTCTGGCCGGTTGACGTTCTCAATCACCGAACAGTTAACTCGGCCGAACCCCAAAATGCCGACTGGTGATTTCGGTTGCTCGGCAAGGAGTTGACTGTTTGCATCAAAGCAAAATGAGGCCAATCTAGTGCAACAGTAGCAATAAAATAACTTCGTGAAAGCTTCTATAGCCAAACCGGTAGTTATTCGAACTGTCCCACCCTTTGTCTATTACCGTAAGTCAACTGAACAAAACAAAATTCCCTGAACAAACGCGCCCGTCAATAAAACTAAATTTTTTGAACTATTTACGCGCCAGTTGTTTCCTAAAATTCTTAACCCGGGTAAATTGTTATGGGTGCAATTCTTCTTACATTCGTTGGTTAATCGTTACAAATCATTCGTGCACATATTGAATACATTGTTCAAAGGGTCATTCGTTCACGTGAATAACTCATTTGTTCAAAAGCTCATCTTAAAAAAAACTCATGTGTTTAAAAGCTTTCTTGTTAAACCTTTCAGGCTAATTTGTTAAAATGCATATTTTCTGAAAAAATTTGTTTTCAAAGATCCATTTGTGTACGTTCATGATTACCTTCAAATGTTTATTCGTTCCAAAGCTCAGTCTGCTTGGTTGTCATCATGCCCAATCGTTAACTGGTGCCTTCTCGATTCATATAGACCGTCACAAATCAGCTCTCCGTGATGCAGAAATGTTTACACATTAAATTGTTTAAGTAAAATGCCCATCTTTGTTAAAAAGCATCGACATAATTGACTTTGCTTGGATACCTAGTGAACGTTACACTAGTCTCGAGTCAACTGATAATTAATGCAAACTATTATGATACGTTTGTCTAGCCTCCAGTCAACTTATATTAACGCAAACTAGTATGATATGTATGGAAATATTGACTGCATATTATTTGTGTATATCCGTATTATCATCAAGACAATAACATATGTATTAATTAATTCAACACAATCTTCAATGGGACGCGGTAGCGTGGTTGCGTGGTATTTACAACACCGGAATCTCAATCCGAGGCAATATGTGCTCGAATCCCCAGATGCCGTTTTGAAACCTGAATAATTGCGGTCACTCCAATGAGGAGCGGTGGTCGCGCGGTAGTGCGTCGGACTGTCGATCGAGGGGACGGTGGTTCGAGATCACCTGCCGCCGTTTCGAAACTGAGGCAATTTCGTTCACCTCGCGCTGCCTGTGTCTTTCGGACGAGACACTAAAAGCCGCTGGTCCCTTCTATTTGGTCCCTGTGCCAAGGGAAGTAAAATACACCACACTGGGGGTAACCTGTCACAGAGTGGTGGTCTCTATCTCAAACCCACTGGAATTTGCTCCCAGCGGTCGGAGTTGCTTCCTGGTCAGGCGTGTGAGAGACAGTGTATACACTGTATCATTGGCCTGGGTTCTATATGAATGTACATACACGCTGTCTTGGTGCCTCGACTTCTCTGGGAAGCAGTCAACGAATCAACGAATAATGTTAGCGCAGCAACGGCAGGAATGATTTTGGAATGAACTTGTCTGCCAGGAGGTGAAGTGTGCAGCAGTCCTAAGATACCGAGCTGTACGTAATAAGAACTTTTGCATTGTACGTTTTGTCTTTTTCTGTTCTGTTTGACCAGAACTAATTTGATGTTTTTTACGATGGCGTCATCAAATTTAATTAAATAAAAGTAATTAACTAGGATCACAGACAAGCCAGCATGTCGTAGTTGATGTTGTTTCTGTAAGATCCAAAGTTGATTTAAATATGTTGATAAGTATTTTTCCAAATAACTGCACAAATGAGAGATAATTTACGAACTATGATATTATGGTATTTCGGCAACAATTGATGTAATTTATTAAGAATACCTAAGATACTAGTATATATTAGAGTAGCAAAATGTATTCCAAATTTTTATATTTAAACCAGAATCTTAAAAATAACGTAAATATTCTCCAAACATTGTTATTATTCAATGTTTTACAGAACACGTCATCAAAAATACTATCCCTTTTTAATACACGCGTGCAACACGCGTTGTCCTCTATGTATGGTTACGATTTCATAGTCTCACACGCGGAATGGAAGTCAGCCTCACCCCTGACAAATGGAATCCAGAGGAGAACAACAAAAACACCCAATTACAACCTTACTATTTCTTTACGCCATTACGCGATCATCGCTTTCAAAATGACGGGTGTTATAACGGCGTAAATATTGTTTGCGTCATCGCGTACACAAAGACACATGGACATTTCAATTGTTTTTGAAACTGAATAACAACTATCTGGGACGATACACGAATATAACGTAATCCACAACTTCTAAATGGTTAAAATCATTATACGTGAGAGATCAAATATTTGGAAATGTCCAATTATGTGTGGTACTCCGCCAACGTCTCGTCTGATTCCAGCTGCGTGCAATTCTCGATACTACTTTATAGAATATATATTTATGTATAGTTACGGAGTACCCAAAATAGCATAGTCTCATATTCTTCTGTATGTACATGTTTATTGACTTCTAGAGCACAATATTAATACAATTATATTCTATGGTGCTCTCCGGTACAACAAATAGCGTAGTAGAAAGTATACAATAAAAACCCATGGAAACATCCGACATACGAGTAGTATAAATAATTATATAAAAATTATTGAAAAATGACTACAATTAATAAGTTAAGCAGAAACATCCGTTATAGTAGAAATAAAAAATTTAAAACTATTCAAAGTAGTAAATTTAATAAGTTACTACTTGTTTGCTATGCTAAAATAGCGAGTCTTCAGTTTGCTCTTAAAACATTGACATTGTTACAGCTTCGCACATAGGGAGTTCCATAATTTTGGTGCAGCAACTTTGAAAACTCGATCTCCCAGAGTGTTTCTCTTTGTTCTTCGTATAGCAAGTGTTAGACCATCCTGCGATCTTAGTCCGTAATGGACGCTTCTAGGAGCCAGTATTTCAGACATAGGCCATTTAATGTATTAAGTGTGAGTAAGCATGTTTTATATTATATAATATGTACTCCTACGGTAATCAATATGGCTGTGGACCAGTTCGTGTATCAGTTTCTCTGCACTCTGTTGATCGAGACATTTTCAGATTTTCCCGATGTTGTACAGTTGTGCATAAACCGCCTAACACTTGATGTGTTGTGTCACATGCAGACACATCAACATAAGCGCCAAAAATTCGCACGCAATTCAACACATGTATCTCATTACTCACGATGTTAATGACCGTGTTGGTGTATTTTGCCAGTTGTTGTGGAGTACCAATACTGTCATGTTTGTTAATATGGTCCACTCCTGCCTTTAAGCAGCAGCACTGCAAGTGTAGTCTTCAATTCGTGTGGGAATTCTCTAGCAGTAATTCCTAGATATACTCTTTGACCAGATTGCTTAGCATGGGATCAAGACCACGGCTGGTTGTTTAGATTTAATAACCAACTTGCGCACATCATCCGCAAATGTATATAAATTATCACACGCGCCCTCTCTGAATAGTATGGTTCGGTAACACCAATGTTTGTTCGAATAGCATATATTCTATCATTAAAATGTACTAAATTCGTTGGCAAGGTTTTCCACAGAATCATGCTGAGACAGTTGGGTGCTCTGCTTTTTATCATATAGGCTGTTGATTAGGGCAAATAAGTTCTTTGAATCAACCTTAGCTTCCGAGATTAAGTGAGCACGATGGTCTTTTCATTTGCTATTCAGTGCACGTACCTAGCACGATACAATAACCCGAGATTGTCATGATGTGTATCCTACTTCCAGATCAATTCAGCTTTCCGTCTTTGCGAATTTAGTGCTTTGAGTTCATGGTCGAATCATGGCACTAATAGCCTCACTACAATAGTTTTAGATAGGTTGGGTGTGAGCAAAAGATGTCTCAATTCTCTATTGTATTCAACAACTAGCTGATTAATATCCGTGATACTCAATAGGACATGGATAAAAATAAACCACGATTATTTTCAATGGTCACCGGTCTCTCTTCCCTTATCTTTATGGCGAACCGTGCCAAAGGCCAAAGTCGTTAGCATCTTACATAAGGAGGCACACTTGACCTCCCCGTCATCCATGTGATTGAGATGGAGCCGATTCCGGAGTATTCGCATTAACAATGACGCCAACAATGGCGTTCGTAAACAAGACGTCAAAGCCGCAATCTTGAAAGGCGTAAATGGTCCTATGGATGCATTGTTAAAGTGAAAGACTGGGTGGTCAGCGTCACTGATCCGGAACAGCACGCGTCGTTGTCAGTTGTCCGGCTTCTGCGCGCTAACGAGCTTTAATATACGACTTACGTTTCTGGCTATTTGGACATCGTGTCGTGCCCAGGTCAAGGATCGCCACAAACAACGTACCCCGGTTAAAGGAACCTCCTCAATTCGATTGTTTCAGCTCTTCTCAGTTCGAATTCATTTTGAGAAAAAGCAAACCTACTATGCCCCATGTGGAACATTGTGGGAACATTACATATATTTGTGTTAACACGTATTTAGAGTATATGTACGTGATATATACGTACACAATAGTTATACGTTCGTACGTGATCGTTAATACGAACGCACGTGATAGTTAATTACATTATTCAGTGGCTCGAATACTAAATATTGGACATGCAATTGACATTGCCAAATTACTGGATGTAACAGTTAAAGGGGGTCTAAATAGCTCAGTGATGTGACATACAACCTATCCTGAGCAAGTCCGACTGTACCTTCTTGTGGTGACCCTATTGTACCCGAGTCTCATGACAAGGGGTCAGACACAGTAAGGGCTAAGGGAGGGACAACCCTGGCAGAAAACCCCACTGACTCGGCTAATCACCCATCCAGGGGAAACAACGTGATTACTGAAACCGAAACGAAAACTCTTCCAACTAACACCAAACCTCAAGACACCTGGAATGTCCGGACCATGTACCAAAAAGGGGAGGCAACCCAAGTGGCGCATGAAATGAAGAAATACAACATACAGGTGCTGGGTCTCAGTGAGACCAGGTGGAATGGAGCCGAACATACAAAGCGTGTCACAGAAGAACAAATAATCCACTCAGGAAATGATGACGAAGACCATGCACACACACGGAGGCAACACAAGGTACCATGGCAACACAAGATACCATGGCAACACAAGGTACCATGAAAGCTTTGATAGAGTGGAACCCTGTGTCACCAAGAATTATTACAGCAAGATTCAAGTAAAAAGGGAGAAACGTTAGTGTGGTTCAGTCTTATACTCCAACGAACAGTGACAGTGAAGAAACAAAACAAGAATTCTACAACAAACTACAGACTGTATTAGATGCCATACCAAGGAGAGACATAACAATTCTAATGGGTGACATCAACTCAAAAGTTGGCTCAGACAACACAGGCAAAGAAGAAGTAATGGGGAAACACGGAATCGGGGTCATGAATGAAAATGGAGAACATTTAACATATTTCTGTGTACTTAATGACGTAGTTATTGGTGTTAGTATCTTCCCCCACAAAACAATGCACAAAGCAACATGGGTGTCACCAGATGGGAAAACATAGAACCAAATCGACCACATAACCATATGCACGAAATGGAGAAGAAGAGTGAAGCCGACGTGGCATCAGACCATCATCTACTAGTTGGAACACTCAGAATTAAGCTGAAAACATACGGAGAAACAGTAGTTAGAACACATCAACTCTACAATGTGGGGAAGTTAAAGTCAAGAGAAACAAAACTAGAGTTCAACTGTACAGTGAGAAACAAATTTGAAGTACCGGAAGACATGACGGAAGACTCCATAAACACTATCTGGGACACACTGCAAGGAACCTGGAAGGACACTTGCAAAGAAGTTCTAGGCAAGAAGGAGAGAACACACAATGTGTGGCTGACAACAGAAACATGGACACTGGTCAAAGAAAGGAAGCAAATGAAACAAATGGTCAATCACTGCAGAACAGAAGAAGAGAAACAAGAACAACAAGGAAAGTACTGGCAACTCAACAAAGCGGTCAAGGAAAGCGCAAGAAAAGACAAGCAAAACTACATCAATGACCTAGCAACACAAGCTGAAATGGCAAAACACCGAAGAGACATGAAGAAAGTATACAATATAACAAGAACACTAGCCGGGAAAAGACGGAACCCCACAAACCAGTTAAAGACACAGAAGGAAAACCCCAAAAAAGAAGCAGAGCAAAGATCAAGATGGGAAGAACATTTCAAAGAAATCCTCAACAGAGATCCAACGACAGAAAGACCAGACATACCAATAGCAGACATTAACAAAAGCCGACCTTCAAAAGTTGAAATAAGCAGAGCACTGAAGATGTTAAAGAATGGAAAGGCTCCAGGACCGGACGGCATACCACCAGACGCCCTGAAACGCCATGAAGGTAGACACAAGCATTATTGTGTCAGCGTCTACTTTATGTTGCCAAATCAATGACGCAGGGACCAGTTTCCATTATTATTGCGCGCGCGTGATTCCTTCGATTGTTAGGTTACGTTTTACGTATTAGGCGCACATTACGTTTTGCCTTCCGAACAACTGTTTTACCCCATAAAAAGGTTAGCATCTTGACATATATGGGTTATTTTGAAGAAAAAGATACGTCAGAATCGTGGGATCATAAATCAATCCCTGATAATGTTTGTTGCTCGAAGTTCAAGCCGTCTAATAGGAAAGCGTTACCGCATACGTTTCCTCGATTATAAGTAGATGCTGTTCTTCAAGTGAAGACCAATACATATCTACGTCTTATGATGTATATAAATGCGGAATAACAGGATAGTTGCTGATATTTGGCCAATTAAATACTATAATTATACATACTGAAAAACAAAATGAACAAAATCGGAAGAACGATGACTTAATAATAAACTGATTCCATATGTAATTGACCATAGCAGATCATAACCAGAAAAAAAATATTGTTCCAAGAGAACGATTTATCTGGCAAGAACTCCGCGCGTTCCAATGAGAACGTAAGTTTATATACAGCTAATATTATCTAAAAGTGGCAGAACGTGCATATGAGAAAAATGAAGATCCCATAATACCCCAGTATACCATTATGCCCCCACGTCCCATTAACGTTTTCCAACAGATGATTTATTGGTCAAATTCCTACTTTATACAATTTCTTCTGGTAAAAATGCTACGGCAATAACTATAAAAAATATTAAGCGTGGCATTGTTAATTGTGTATACTTCGAGAACACTTAATTGCACTAACTAGAAAAATGCCCGGACGGGATGACTTGTTAGTACAAACAAAATGTAAAACAAGCATCGTTATGTATAACACCATAACGCGCTCGCATAGGTTTACGATGGTTTCAGCGCACGTCAGACGTGGGACAACCGCATCAAGCACGTGCTGCAATACTTGCTGTATGTTTAAAATGACGCAGGTCAGAGAGGAAGTGAAGTTCACATCCATCAATATGCCCTAGTCGTGATAGCGTAGAATTATAAAATTATATTCGTATGGCTATGGTTGTGGCATGAGGGTAGACATACGTTTTTGTGTCAGCGTCTACTGCGTATTGTCAAACAACCTAGTCCATGACGCATAGGCCTGTTTCCCGACGTATTTGCCACGCGCGCGTGGTTCCTGCGATTGCTAAGTTACGTTTTACGTCTTACACGGGCCCTTACGGTTAACGGTCCGAAAAACTGCTTCGCCATATAAAAGGTTAGAAACTATATTATGTGCGGCATTGAAATAGACCTGTTACGATACACTCGAAGGTCGTAGATTATTCCCTGCACTTTGGCGCCCGAGGTGCAAGCCGTCTACGAGGAAAGCGTTAACCTACCCGCATACAAACATGCTCGGTTACTTAAAATTTGAGCAGTTTTATTGTACGAATTGATATTTGACCAGGGTAAGCAGTAAATAACAAATTGTGGATATTGGTCCAGCCCATTCATTTGCTTCCGACTCCTTCTAACTTGCTCCAGACCTGTTTATGTAGCTGTAAATATATTTATAAAATAAAATCGATTTAATTTCATACCCGTTGTCAGCTTAGTGTTCTACATTGTTTATAAAATTGTATTTCTACTGAGGGCCAGGTCTGGAAATAACATGTGTTATGGTTAAATGTCATTTTTCTTAAAAAGGACAATCTATTAAAGCGAGCTTTTCTGTTCCGATACCCGGAATTAACCAAGGGTGGTGATTATTGGCAGAACATTCGCTAAATCAGTGGTACATGGACTCATTTTGCAATCAGGAGCGTGGGAATCAACTAACTTCAAATTTCCTCTCATGTTGGGACACGTGTCTACAACTAGTACCAATAGCGGCTACTTACAGTTGGATGTCTTGTTTACCTTTGAAAGTTTCGCGGTCGCAGCATTCAAATTGCAAATACTATTTCGGGCTTATTAAAAGAAACTCGACAGGCAGTATACGTGCATCATATCTATTCGTGTAGTAAGAACATTATATTTTAAAAAGTTGAACAGACATGATCGGTATAAAATTCGCTACGTTGATTAAGACATTAAACGTAGGTTCCGAATTGGCAAAGGGATAATTTAACGCTTTCCTTACCACTGTTCTCGTATCACGACCACCCACAAAGCTTACCTGACAGTGAGTAACCTGAAACGAAATCAACATGAATTACATATTTTGATTTCTTACACACGACTGACAACGGAAAAGTCACAGTGATTTCGTGCGTGTTTCGATTATTTTGCAGACTGAATGCAGGCCGTTCGCTTTGATCGTAATTCACTGTTCAGAGCCGAAAAGGCCTGTCACACAAGGTCAATGGTCAAAGCTTCATTGGTTTAGTAGCAGGTCTATTCTATCAGGTGAACCGTTTGGGGTAGCTGAGCGTCGGACATATTGATTCGAATCTTTGTTGCTGTTATACATTTACAGTCAGAAATTGCATAAAAACAACAATTGTATATATATACATAATCATCCTATGGGAACAAGCTGTTTCCCATTCAAATGTGTACTGGTCGGTTTTTAATACAGTAACCGGTCTCGATGCCTACATGTCGTAAAAAGAACATTATTCTGATTCGTTGCCAAATCGTGTATTATTCGGACGTAGGTCTATGGAGAAGTAACACATACGACACTGACACGTTTGTATGGGTAATTCTATTGCGTTGTATTGCCGGAAAACGGCATTGTTGTTAACGAATGAAAATCATTGCACAGTCTCTTGAATTATTTTGATACAACAAGAGTATAACACTCCCACCAAAACGTGTGTACACATGTTGCTATTGGCTTTACTGGACAGTAGTCGTTGTTAGTTTATGTTCCTTAAAGGAGTCCTGCATGATTCCAGTAGACACGTATATGACCAGTCTACGTCATTAACTCGAATTTCGATCATCTGAATATCCACCCTAATTTGAAACCTTCACCCAAGTCCAGTCAGGATGCGCCCTTGTGTAAACGCACGTTTTAACATTGCATTCTGAGGTCGTCCATCTTTTAAATACAAGTTTCACTTTCCGCAACACCATATACACGGTTTTCACATAATATGCAGTTATAACATAAAACGGTGCAAAAGACGAAACATTATATCTGCATGCCATACGTTTATAATACCGCTGGCCGGATATGGCGACCGGTGATTTTGTAAAAGCAAAATTGATCAAATAGCATATATACCTATCAAGTACCAAAGTTACTTATGTGGTAGCAAGTATTATCAAATAAATAAATATTTGTCATTTGGACACGTGGATAAGTGTTTTCTGATCTCTTTAATTCCCTAGTTAATATATATATATATATATATATATATATGTATAACGACCTATTTACGAAATGTGTTAATGATTTGATATAATTATCGTTGTGTTATCTCTTAAGTTTCCATAATGCGATAGAAACGCCATTGAAATGATTACGTTGGTTTTGCCTTAAACAAATTAACTTATAAACTATTTCAACTTGAACATTGCTTCAGGTGTATAATTTTTCAAAACAACAATTAGGCCAGAAACCATCGAATTTCAAAATGCCCCCTTCTCCCCCAACAAGTCATAAATCATAATAACCATATTTATTTCCTTGCACACGTTTGAATTTTGTTATAACAAAATTAATGCAACATTTAGAAACTAACGGATACATCACACTAAATCAGAATAGAAATTTACAACTTACGCATTTATAATTTAACTATTATGGTTTATAGTAATTTATACGTTGCATAACAATACACTATGATAATGTCTTCGTTATTTTAATTTCAGAATGTTATTATGTGGCGAACTATTTCCTGAGACAGAATCAGAGGTAAACAAAAACGTGAACACTTGGCACTTGTATCGGTAAATTTCTTAAAATGTAGAAGCCACTGGTTGCTAAGCGGTATATGTTGTCATCCAACACAAATGAAACATTCTTCCTACCGAATGGAGGGCAGTTTTCATCCTAATAAGGGTTAGCGGAGAGTGTTACACAGAGGGATCTTTTTCGCGAAATACGCAGCAATAAATCTCTGAGGTCTAAATGCTACGAGCTAAATATACGAAAGCTAATAACGATAAATTGTGTAAGGGACGAGCTCTTTGGCTGCATGAGACAGTTAGTTGCTTAGCTGCAGCTTCGTTCATTTGACGTCGACAGTCGAACTTCGCTGAAGCCTGAACGCCAGTAAGCTGTTTCAACAATCTATGTAATAACATACACAATTATTTATGGTTTCATGGATTTCCCCTACCGAAAATGTATACATATAATATATTGTGACGTAACCAATTTTAGTACTCGTGAAAGTAGGTTTTTTTGTTTTTACGCTTTTGCATATTAACTATAAAAGTAAAAAGGTAAGTTCTTATATAGCGCAGTATCCAGTCCCCAGGACTGCTCAAGGCGCTTTACACTTTACTCCCTTGCAGACCTGCTCAATCGAACACCACCTCGACTCCTCTGACAAACATTCAGCCATGCTGCAATTAATGCGCAAAGACTATTCGTACGAAAACATCCTCCACTGTCTATAGCCAGGTACTGATTCACGCTGAGTGAACTGAAGCAATGTAGCGTAAACGAACTTGCCCAAAGTTCGACAACGTCACATAGGATTCGAACACGGGTTCTCTCAGTAGAGAGGCGCTACTATACTCCAACTCTAAACGATTACAGAATATTTACTAGTTTTTAACGATGTTTTTTAAAACTCTCGTTTGCTTGGGGAGACAGTGAGCGCAAAATATTTGAAATAATTGTCAATAAACTGCACATAAAACAGCTACGTGTCCCACGCAACAGTTTCATATATAATTGCTTGTAGGTCTTATGTTGACTGTCAGTTAGAGTTTACGGTATACAGAGCTCAGTAAACTAATATAAAAAAGGTCAATATCATCGTAAATAGTGTACTGGACGTAGGCCTAATAGCATTTGAACTTGTCTAAATATTGTCTGCAATCAGTCAACAACAAAATGTTAGCCGTGACAACAACTTCCGCAAAAATAGTTCAGTTGTCTTCAATATAGGCTTATTTAACTTCAATGGTCAAAGCTTCATTGGTTTAGTAGCAGGTCTATTCTATCAGGTGAACCGTTTGGGGTAGCTGAGCGTCGGACATATTGATTCGAATCTTTGTTGCTGTTATACATTTACAGTCAGAAATTGCATAAAAACAACAATTGTATATATATACATAATCATCCTATGGGAACAAGCTGTTTCCCATTCAAATGTGTACTGGTCGGTTTTTAATACAGTAACCGGTCTCGATGCCTACATGTCGTAAAAAGAACATTATTCTGATTCGTTGCCAAATCGTGTATTATTCGGACGTAGGTCTATGGAGAAGTAACACATACGACACTGACACGTTTGTATGGGTAATTATATTGCGTTGTATTGCCGGAAAACGGCATTGTTGTTAACGAATGAAAATCATTGCACAGTCTCTTGAATTATTTTGATACAACAAGAGTATAACACTCCCACCAAAACGTGTGTACACATGTTGCTATTGGCTTTACTGGACAGTAGTCGTTGTTAGTTTATGTTCCTTAAAGGAGTCCTGCATGATTCCAGTAGACACGTATATGACCAGTCTACGTCATTAACTCGAATTTCGATCATCTGAATATCCACCCTAATTTGAAACCTTCACCCAAGTCCAGTCAGGATGCGCCCTTGTGTAAACGCACGTTTTAACATTGCATTCTGAGGTCGTCCATCTTTTAAATACAAGTTTCACTTTCCGCAACACCATATACACGGTTTTCACATAATATGCAGTTATAACATAAAACGGTGCAAAAGACGAAACATTATATCTGCATGCCATACGTTTATAATACCGCTGGCCGGATATGGCGACCGGTGATTTTGTAAAAGCAAAATTGATCAAATAGCATATATACCTATCAAGTACCAAAGTTGCTTATGTGGTAGCAAGTATTATCAAATAAATAAATATTTGTCATTTGGACACGTGGATAAGTGTTTTCTGATCTCTTTAATTCCCTAGTTAATATATATATGTATAACGACCTATTTACGAAATGTGTTAATGATTTGATATAATTATCGTTGTGTTATCTCTTAAGTTTCCATAATGCGATAGAAACGCCATTGAAATGATTACGTTGGTTTTGCCTTAAACAAATTAACTTATAAACTATTTCAACTTGAACATTGCTTCAGGTGTATAATTTTTCAAAACAACAATTAGGCCAGAAACCATCGAATTTCAAAATGCCCCCTTCTCCCCCAACAAGTCATAAATCATAATAACCATATTTATTTCCTTGCACACGTTTGAATTTTGTTATAACAAAATTAATGCAACATTTAGGAACTAACGGATACATCACACTAAATCAGAATAGAAATTTACAACTTACGCATTTATAATTTAACTATTATGGTTTATAGTAATTTATACGTTGCATAACAATACACTATGATAATGTCTTCGTTATTTTAATTTCAGAATGTTATTATGTGGCGAACTATTTCCTGAGACAGAATCAGAGGTAAACAAAAACGTGAACACTTGGCACTTGTATCGGTAAATTTCTTAAAATGTAGAAGCCACTGGTTGCTAAGCGGTATATGTTGTCATCCAACACAAATGAAACATTCTTCCTACCGAATGGAGGGCAGTTTTCATCCTAATAAGGGTTAGCGGAGAGTGTTACACAGAGGGATCTTTTTCGCGAAATACGCAGCAATAAATCTCTGAGGTCTAAATGCTACGAGCTAAATATACGAAAGCTAATAACGATAAATTGTATAAGGGACGAGCTCTTTGGCTGCATGAGACAGTTAGTTGCTTAGCTGCAGCTTCGTTCATTTGACGTCGACAGTCGAACTTCGCTGAAGCCTGAACGCCAGTAGGCTGTTTCAACAATCTATGTAATAACATACACAATTATTTATGGTTTCATGGATTTCCCCTACCGAAAATGTATACATATAATATATTGTGGCGTAACCAATTTTAGTACTCGTGAAAGTAGGTTTTTTTGTTTTTACGCTTTTGCATATTAACTATAAAAGTAAAAAGGTAAGTTCTTATATAGCGCAGTATCCAGTCCCCAGGACTGCTCAAGGCGCTTTACACTTTACTCCCTTGCAGACCTGCTCAATCGAACACCACCTCGACTCCTCTGACAAACATTCAGCCATGCTGCAATTAATGCGCAAAGACTATTCGTACGAAAACATCCTCCACTGTCTATAGCCAGGTACTGATTCACGCTGAGTGAACTGAAGCAATGTAGCGTAAACGAACTTGCCCAAAGTTCGACAACGTCACATAGGATTCGAACACGGGTTCTCTCAGTAGAGAGGCGCTACTATACTCCAACTCTAAACGATTACAGAATATTTACTAGTTTTTAACGATGTTTTTTAAAACTCTCGTTTGCTTGGGGAGACAGTGAGCGCAAAATATTTGAAATAATTGTCAATAAACTGCACATAAAACAGCTACGTGTTCCACGCAACAGTTTCATATATAATTGCTTGTAGGTCTTATGTTGACTGTCAGTTAGAGTTTACGGTATACAGAGCTCAGTAAACTAATATAAAAAAGGTCAATATCATCGTAAATAGTGTACTGGACGTAGGCCTAATAGCATTTGAACTTGTCTAAATATTGTCTGCAATCAGTCAACAACAAAATGTTAGCCGTGACAACAACTTCCGCAAAAATAGTTCAGTTGTCTTCAATATAGGCTTATTTAACTTGTTGTATCGAACGATAATCCAACCAGAAATAGAACGTGATATGTGGTCCAAACCAAGAAAGATGGATCACGTTTTGGACTATGAGTTGGGCCTCCATTATTGCCGTCTAACTTCATGTCACAACGTTATTTTATTTTTCACGCAACTTCAAAATAGAACACATTTACGTCAACGGACACGCTTGTGACGTCCACGTCAGTGCTCGAAGTGTTATTTACCCGTAAGAAGTTTATCGTTATAACCCGCACGACCATTCTAACATGTCCTCGCGAATAGACTTATTACAAAGGTATGTCAACGAGCGTCAACAACCATTGAGAGGAGAACATGTGAGTTATACCGTCCAGTGAACAATGTACTTAGACGAAATACTAGTCATTGATCCTGGACCGACACTTCAGTGCAATTCGATTTATCGTAGGGTGCTTCAATGTGGGTTAGTCCTGTCCATTACCGGAAAGGTCGGACGAAGGTTAAACGGGGTGTAACCGAATGATCGAAGGCCAGATTAGACCCGCCCTTAGTGTCACATGGTATTGGGATCATTCCAATATATAGCGTCGTGTTTTACTATTTGTTTGTGCCATTCAACACAGACCGAACACGGAAGCCCTTTCACGACAGTCGCAGTGTTTAAAGTATTCAACAGAACATCGGCCGTGAGAAAATCACTGTGATCGTTTGCCATTACTCTGCGAATATTACCCTAAAAGGTAGGTATTCTGAACGTATCGTAAAGTGCTTTGTTGAGTGAACTACTGAGGCAAGGTGGAGTGAACGAAATTGCAGAAGCTTCAAAGGGTAGCAAAAAGAGTTCGAAACCCGATTGTGTTTGTTGAGAGTTTGACGTTATCAGATTAACATAACTACAACTTCGCGTCTGCGTCACGCAGGGGCGTGACGGAAGTGAAGTAGCCTAACACATGAATGTATATTTTCTTTTTAACACAACTATTGAAGTTAAGTCATTTCGACGTGTCAGCATTTAAGTGGATTGATTTTGATAGCAGTGTAATAATAATTTATATTTAATTATTCTTCAAACTTGATCATTATTTTTACTCATCGCCAGGTACCGAACAAGTTCACGTTTTTATGTATTTCTGCCTCTGCAATATAAAATGTGTACCAATACCGCTTTATATCCATCTAATGATCCATATATAGAATTCTGCTAACACGGACAACTTCCTTTAGATGGAAGGCATAATAATTGGTTGAATTGTAAAGCAACATTATTCTGCTACTCCAGGAAGTTCTGGTCTAGCTTGTTGTCTATATACTTCTGCAACGAGTGGCCTACTGATAATAAAGTCATCGGCGTATTTACAAGGAGGGAGCGGCCACCCTAACCCCAATGATAACAGCCGGGCATAGCAGGACAGGTGCGTTCGTCATCCTCTGTGACCAGCGTTTGCGGGATTACATTATATTGCCCTTCCCGTCCATGGAAGATGGAAACGCCCCTGGTTAACGCTATTGTTCTTCTCTTTCGCAGCACCCTATTTGCTGTGGTCGAGAACGCTGTAGACTTTGTCGTTGCCGTCATCATCATGTGTATACTCTTCATCTACGTCAACGACGAACCGAGTGACGACGGTTATCAGATCATCATCGCGACGAACCGGGACGAGATCTACTCTCGCCCGACCAAACCGGCAGCAGTGTGGGCGGACAACAAGCACTGCATCAGTGGTAGGTGGCGGTCTTATTTCTACCTTTGACGCTGTTTTTGATAGTCATACCGTATTATAAAACGGTGCACGGTTCAGTCAGATGTAGGGAATATTGACCGGCGTTACTCGGAAACGAGAGCTACTTTTGACGCATTAATCCGTGCGGTAGCGCATCTGTGTAAATCCGGAGCAAAGTATTTCAGAAGTATAGGGCCGACTCTTGGGTTTAAATGTTGTCGTTGTGTGTTCAACGCAAACGTATGTGTGTGCGTGCGTGCGTGTGTGTGTGCATGCGTGCGTGTGTACGTGAGTGCTTACTAGGTTTAATGCATCCGTGCATGCGCCGTCTAGGTTGGCGTAAATGTCACCTCTTTGGTATGACTGTTGAGTTCGTCGACGTTTACTGTTCTCCAATGGGTGCTAAAAGGTAATTTCACACCTAGCGGATTGGCATGGAATCAGCAGCTAGCCTGGGCAAGAGCGCAGGCAAAAAGTGTAAAATTGCTCCACATTAAAAAAATTTTTTTTAGAAGGTTGTATTTCTTGTTACAATTATTTGTTGACAAGTAATCCACTTTAGATTGAACCCTTGCACTGCAACGCACTAGATTAGATAACATTAAAATGTTTTGAACAAATTGACATCCCTTGACCAAAGATGGTTATATGATAGGCGTTGCATGACAACATGTAACAAATAGTATAGAGAGGTATCCAAGTGTCATTGCGGGAGCTTACATAACATCTGCATGCCGATAAAATGCTACACCGTATGAAATTACATTGACATGGTTTGAGGAGCAAAAGGGTGTTCCTTCGCGTTGTTGTGTAGATAACGATCGACAGACTCAACAAATAAGGAGATCGTATCTTTGCAAATTTTTCTTTTCTACATGTTCAACGTTTACCAGTATTTGTCGGCGACAGTCGTATATCGTTTGACGTCGAGCGGCACTAATTCATGGTCGCAATCGAGTCGGGGAGTGTAGCTGATTATTAATCAATCATATGCATGCATTCAGTCATGTGACTTGCAACAGTACACAATTCCCCAAAGAGACCCGGGTTCATGCGCTGAATGTTTGCTGAACATCATTCATTTTCAGTGCTGGTTCAACTAGTCGGTGTAAGACGTGGCCAATTGAAAGGAAGTTGTTCGTATTTATATTGTATATTATAATATTTGTTATACTTGTTATGTTATTATATTATAGTTGTATTATAATATATAATTTATATGGATAACGAAATAATTTTTAGTTCCAAGCAAAAAATATCTATTGATCGCTGTAGCTGATGACTTCGTCGTAGGCTCCTGACAGTTGATAGATTCAACCAACTATTACACAACATTGGTACTATTGAACCTTGAGTGGTGCCTACCACTAAGATTATTGACATAGATCCATAAAATCCCAAACGAACTCGTAAGATTGTCTACATCCGCTGGTATCGTTGACCTAGTGTTATTTGCCATTTCACAAGCGCTGATCATATCCGTTAATGTAAAACCTTGTTCAGAATGCACAAAGACCGTATAAACAATTGTAATGTAGCTACGCTTGTAAGGCAGTCACTTTTTTAAGAATACCAGTAAGATATTTGGAGTCACATATAAGTCTACATTTCAACGTTCTTCCTATGTAGGTATAGACATGCAGCCTGGACGCGAGGGTGGTACGTGGTTCGGGGTGTCAACGAAGGGCAGGATAGCTTGCCTCCTCAGCATACTGACCCCAGGAAGATGGAAGCGGTCAAAGAAAGGAAGAGGTAAGCTCACATTCACCTTTTCTCTATCTGGTCTAGAATCAAGAAAACACCAGTAACATTCTGCTGTATTTTACTCTTGATCGTGTTGTTATATGTTCACATTTGCAATGTTGATATTCATAGTCCTATGACGGTCTAATTAAAAAATGAAGTATCAAAACGATCAGAATGTGTCGATGCATGTTGGTATATGATAACGCCATTGTGCTATATTAAACGAAACAGTATTTTGTTCGTTTCCTTACAATATCGCACTCACACACACACAAACACTCACTCACACACACACACACGCACGCACGCACTCGCGCATGCACTCACACACACACACACAAACACATACACACATACACACATACACATACACACGCACACACACACAGACACACACGCACACACATGCACGCACGCACTCGCGCATGCACACACACACACACACACACACACACACACACACACACACACACACACACACACACAAACGCATACACACATACGCACACACGCACACGCACACAGACACACGCACGCACGCACGCACTCGCGCATGCACTCACACACACACACACAAACACATACACACATACACACATACACACACACACAGACACACACGCACACACGCACACACGCACGCACGCACGCACGCACTCGCGCATGCACTCTCACACTCACACACACACACACACACACACACACACACACACACACACACACACACACACACACACACACACACACACACACACACACACACACACACACACTTGGAAATCAGCTACATACCTTTTAACGTGTACTGAGTTACATGCATAATATCCATAAAGACTGGGCTAGCAGCGTGAATAGGTAACTTTGGCTAAAGACAAAGGTGCGATAAATTGTGCAGTGATTAAAGATTGCAGAACGTGCGCATGCTGTAGCCGTAGGCTAGAAAGTGGTCTTAATATGTTATAGCAGGCGTAAATTCTAACAACTGTTAGACCAGTGTGCATTTGCTTTGCGTAACTGTTGAAATAACTGTATTTGCACCGTGTCATACTTCAAGTCATTGTCACGACCCGGGGTCCTACATTCAATCAATGTAAACGTTTACACGATCGCTGTAAGGAATTGCACAAGCAAGCGTAAACAGAACACGGTTGATTTTTGTTATTAACGAGACGTTCTCCTGAATGTGAAGCTATGCGCAAACGTGATATATATATATATATATATATATATATATATATATATGCTGTATAGTTTACAGCGCTGGACATTGAGCCTAATATGATCATATTAGTGCATACAGTTGTATATTAGTTTGGATCATATACAGTTAGGCCTGCAACTTTTCCAATTAATCATTGCTTTGGGCTTTGTGTAGAGTACATCTTTAGCAATCGATAATTAATACAGATCAGAGCTTCCCATCTTTATTTACTTATTACAAATTCATACATGTAACAACAATATTTTAAACTATTAAAAATATAAATTATTGGAGTGTGAGGGAATTACCAGCCATTGTTGGAACTACTTCGTTTAGCTAATAGCAGTAGCCCTAGGGAATAGCGATATGGCTCCAAAAATGTGCACCTAATTAATAACGAATGTATACCTCACGTACACATCGACATTACGTGTTCACTTACAATACTAGTCTGTCAGAGAAGGATATGAGCTGGTTTCCGTAATGAGAATATAAACATTATAACTAAATAAACATATAAACATATTCAGATAAATTTAATCACCACGTTGCAATAATTGTTGCTGTGCAAGCAACTAAGAATTACTTTAACGCTGTCTTGACATGACTGTTGATGTAGGTTTCCTTGTGAGCGACTACTTGAAAGGCACAGGGGACGCCTGGCAGTACGTGAGAGACATATCAGTAGATCGGCATGACTACAACAGCTTCAACCTGGTGCTACTCGAGAAAAGGTTTGTCATTCTTATGTAGATGCACTGACACGTTCACGCAGGCACGTACGTCTTAACAAACGCACATACAGGCAGGCTCGCAACACGCCCCCATGCGCCCACACACACACACACACACACGCACACGCACACGCACACGCACACGCACACGCACACACACACACACACACACACATACAGACATACACACACGCACGTACATCACACATGATGGTCAACAATATAAACACAATGTATACATCGAACAACATGAACAATTGTGCAATATATCTGTATGGATTAAAAAAATACTACCTTTGGTCTTCATTAGAATAATTTACTAAGACCTTACTTTTCATCCATAATTTGTGTAGATAATGTGCAATTAACGGAGATATACAAGGGTGTGTTTTGTTTGGATGTATTTGTGTGTGTGGGGGCTAGCGTGGGCATGTGTGCATGCGTGTGTATTCGTGCGTGCGTGCGCGTGTGTTCTTCGTGGTGTATTAAAAAATTCGTACAAGAACGATTTATAAATAGAACCTACCAGTTAACGGGTAACGAATAATATTATATTGATAACAGAAATTATGGACATTGCTTGCTCAGTACAGTAACGATCAGCAGATGCATTTCAAAACAACGTGAAATTATTTTTGAAATTATATTGTAGTTAAGAAAATTCTGAGTTTCTTGTTCGATCCGATTAGTTTATAACAATGTGTGAAGTTTCACGATGATGATAATATAATGTACTTGCAGGGACGGACATTGGGCTGTCGTGTACTATACGAACCGGGAAGACAACAGTCCTCAAGAACTCAAACAAGGTGGGTTAGCCGTGTGGTCGGGTGCCCCTTCAAATCTAAAGAAAGTGTTTTTCAGCCGTTAGCCGTAATTCACCTCATCATGTTGACATAGTTATAATCCTTAAATAGTTAAGTCGTTATTTTGTCATGCAGTTATAGTGGCACATTCGTGTTAACACAGTTATATTGTTAACACACTTATGTTGACACTGTTGTGAAGTTAACTGGGCGTTGGCAGATCTTGTATATTTGACTAAGATATTTCGCCATAGTTGTGTGGTTAACATAACAGTATTAGCCTAGATGTGTGGTGAATACAGTTGCGTAATTAACATAATTGCCTCGTTATTATAGCTGTGTAGTTCACACGGTGTTGTCGATAACACTGTTCTTTCGTTAATATCATTGTGTTGATAACACAGTTGTTTTTCTCAAATGCTACGTTGAAAGTAATTATTTTGTATCCAGGTATGACTGACCTACTGCCGTAACACATCAGTAGTGTTGATTTTCATTACTTGATAATATAGGTCTGCAAGGCTGAATGCATCCCTGAAATGTCGAGATGGTATTCGATGATCAAATCTGCCACGGGGTGAAGTCTAAAGCGTGTTGAGCAGTCCTAAGTAATGGCTATTGTGTTGTGTAATAACTAGCCTTTACCTATACTATCTCCTTCACCCGTACCTCTATGTATACAGGAATGATCGCACTGAGCAATTCAGTGTACAGCAAGCCTTGGCAGAAGGTGAAACATGGCCGCGTCAACTTCTCCAACATCGTCAACCAGTACAACTCAGTCTCAAAGAAAAACGAACTGGAGGCGAGGTTACTAGCTTTCCTCGGTAACACGGAAAGGTAAGGACAGCGTCTTCACACGGTTGTTGATTAATTGCGATATTGGTCACTTTGGTTTTATTATTCTCATTATTGCTACTAAGAACTGATTAATTCAGGAAACTACATTATATCATCGTTCTTAGGAAGACATTAGAACTTGGCCAAACTGTTCCTTATATCCAATGTTTCTTATTCCCATGAGTGTATGACACAGTGTAGGCCTCATCGGGGATTTCAAAGTTGATCATATAAAGCAGATGTTCTTTATATCATTGTTCCTTATAGAGAGAAAGTCCACTATACAATTATACTTGATACAATTGTGTTGCATTTACGGAAAACCGGCTGGTTATTACATGTCTGATGTTTTTGACAGCCGATGAACATATAATCATGGCTTGCTCCCTGTCATCCCCCAGAAGCTATGGTTCCCTACATTTAACGTATTAAATGAAACTGCGTCTTCTTTCAGACATATGCCAGATCCGCAGTTAGAAGAACAAGGTCAAACCCTGTCCGATGACGTATTGTCCGAACGTAGCGCCATCTTCGTAGAGTCGCCAGAGATCAACGGAGGCACAATGTAAGTTCACCAGGTGCTGGGCATGGGAGTGTAGTCAATAGAAGATCGGACTCTCAATCGAAAGAATCCGGATTCAACTCCTCTAGCTACCGTTCCGAAACTTGGGCATTCGTTCATTCACTTCGGCTCGCTAAGCTGTATAAATGAATACCTGAATATTGGTACACACCATTTGTTATCGTGCGAGGTTCGCATGGTGTAGTATATATACTTGCATAATACTGACATTGTTCAGAAATTTCATACAAAAATGTGTTCCGTTAAGAATGTAAGAATGATTAGAAGACATAATAACGAACTATGTATAACGGACATAAAACGTATTTATGTAAATACAGTTATCGACTTATCATGTAGTTGGCGGCAGTGCTAAGGTATTTAGAAACACAATGTACACGCACGCGCGCGTGTTTTAGAGCGTGTATGCGTGGCATTGGTTCATTCATCAGAAAGCAACACGTGTTCACCTTGCACTTGCTGAATTTTTTTGTTAGTCATTACTTTTTAAACTACCATTTTTTGCCGCACTGTGTAGACATTTTACCCTACCTGAACTTACGTTGGTGAGTTAAAGATGTATAAAAATAAGACTTGACGTCACTAAATTGTATACACTCAAACTCGACTCCTCAATTAAGGCACCTTCTCAAAGAAATGGCCCGTGGTCTTACACCATACTCTATCTGGTGATTTACTGTATCATATAAACGTCTAAGTTGCTGAGAGCAGAGTGTTGATGGTAGACTACATGATTGGTATACACAACGCGCGCGCACGTGTGTATGTGAGTGCGTGCGTACGTGCGGTGTGTGCGTGTATAATGTAATATATATAATATTATATAATGTATATATATATATATATTTATATATATATATATATATGTATAATATAATACATACACACACACATATATATATACATAAAATATTATATATATATATATAATATTACACGCACGCACGCACTCTCTGACACACACACTCACACACACACACACACGCGCGCACACACACGCACACACACACACACTCATATGTGAATACTGTTTGGACTCTCCGTAATTCATTCGCTTTCATTTGAGATGTTGCGTTGAGTTGTTTCCTTGGCCCATTAGGAGCAGTACCATCGTGTTGATTGACAAACAAGGACATGGCGAGTACATCGAGCGTGCAGCCCGGAGTGCGTACGACCTGAACAGGCCGAAGTGGGACTGGTCAAGCCACACGTTCACGCTCGAGTGAGTAAGCTCACGGTGTTTTCCTACGGACAGCCCGAGAGTCGTTCATCACCCGAAGTGGCGACCACACAACGTTCTCAAGTACCGACGTTTGTAGCGCACTTGACTTGGAGGCCATTACATTTCGGGAGAATGTTGCATGATGTCTGTGTACATGCAGAACTCTGTTAAACATAGTAAAACAGAGCAACTACCACGTAAAAATCAGCAACATCGTTATGTAAAATTCTGAAAGAAGCAAGTGTCGATAGTTAGCAGACTAACGGTGCAGTGCTGCTGAAAACACTCGGTTTCTATGCGAGAACACCATCGTGAACTGATTAACAATTAAGCGTCAACGAATCCGGTCAATGGGATGCGAGCGGCGGTCCCAGATAATCGACAACGCAGCTTCGGGCGTGACGACAATCGCAACAATAAGTCGGTTGACTGAATCATGTGATCGCAATCATGTGACCGCATCGTAGCATTAACTCTCCATTGATAAAGAACCGCATTACTGCTACTAAGTTTCGTTCCTATCATTTCGGAACACGGGTACAGCAATCGCGGACTACAGGACCAGACGAATGAACAGTGACTGAATGGCTATATTTCACCAAACGAAAGTCGCTCAGCGTCCACAGCAGGCCGTATCGATTGCACTCGAAGCAGTTTTCAAGACATTTATCAATACCACAGTGTCTTGCGATTGACAGAATGCTATTTTGTTCGCTTGTATTTTACTCCGCATTACGCCTGCAAACACCTTACGAATACGGGTACTGACTGCTTGGTAACAAAATGAGATACTTGTCCGACACATTAAAAATGCTATCGCTCAAAAGGCAACGGGCTAAACACCCGATTCCGAACTCTAAACAGTTCGTTGATCAGTCAACTTCCTCTGATGTCCACGCCACCGTATCTACACGTCACTGTTAACGACTATACAATACATTGTGATGTATTCGCCTGCGTCGGCCGTAAATCCTACGGTACACTAATGCTGGTGCTTGAAGTTAATTGCAGTCCGGCAGGTATAACGGGCACTACGCAAACAGTAAAACTATCAGCGAAGGAACGCTGAGTTAGAATCGCTGCAAGCATCAGATGCCTTAGCGACTTCATAATGGGTGAAACGCATTGACACGTCAATCTGTTGAATTTACTGCCTCTCAAACAGTCTATGGACTAACAAATGTCTTTATCCGGTGAAAGGTATACGTATCTTTTACAGGTATGCACACGTTGCAATTGCCATAGTTGAATGAATTTGGTGTTTTCACCAACGTGAACGTTGTGTTTTATGCTTTCAGTGATTGCCTCTGTCTAAGTATGCCAGGGTATTGCAGTAACTGTTTTATATGTTGTTTATATATATATATATATAATATTATATGTATATAGTATTATATATATAATATTTTATATATAATATAATATTATATATATATATATATATATATATTATTTATTTATACAGGACTAGTCATAGTGATAATCAAGCATGGTGCGTCGTCACTTGTGATAGTAGACCCAATATTCTTCGAAGTATCGCAAAAACCTCGCGTTTATTTTTGCTATCATAAAACAAACAAAATAATTCTTTTCGGGCATTGCGATTTATGATATAATATATATGTCGTGGGCCACAACGGTTCGGACCATAAGGTACATTTCACAAAATTGAGGAGAAGCCAGAATATTGCAGTGATGAAAGTTTCGATTGATTGTTTTTAGGAAAGCTAAACAATTTGTTACCAGTTTTAAAAATGCAATTTGGTATTGCTTTCTTGAAAAAGTGTGTTTGTGCACTTAACAAAATTATATGTGAATTGAACTGCAACTTTGATGTTTGTTGTCTGTCTTAACACGTGAATTATTTGGGTAGTTTAATTCAACCACTCTTAACTTCGCAACAAACTGATTGGTCAATCAGCCTGTAGCATACGGATGTCACTAGTGTGGTAAAACTTAAATGTTGCCTTTTAATATGAGATAAATCCATACCACCAAAATAAGGTCTGAATCGTCGCGACATGTCACACGCACGCACGCACGCACGCACGCACGCACGCACGCACGTACAGGCAATTATGTCGTATATATCCATACTCACCCCGTCAACCTTTCACTCACTTCCGGTTCCAGTGTGTATTCTGGGAGTTGTGTTATGTTTGAATTATAATCGACGTGCCACACATATATGTCAGAGTTGCATAATTGTAAGATTGATCAATTATAGCGTCATGAACTGATTGTGGACTGATTTAAAATCGAAGAAGTACTGCGAACATAGTCAGTTATCGTCTACGTGTACATAAGTATTTAAGCAAATGAGCATTTTCATGGGATAGCGCAGATTATACCTGCATATGATTTATTATCCCAAGCGTATGAACGATAAATTATTAAATAATGATATGCAAGCATTACTTTGTCCAGTCTCGCGCTCTTTTGTAAGCCATCGTACTTCTGCTATGATATTGTACTCAGGTGGTTCACCTCGATTCTTCACAACATTGTATGTTGCTACAATGTCTATGAATATAATTTCCAATACAGACATGCCACATTGTTTAGATTGAAAGCCGTATTTTAGACAGAAAATTCGGTTTAAATCTACATGTATAACCTTTTATTTTGGATAATTCAGCCTATAGTATTCCTATTCCAATCGAGTGTCGCCATCTACCGGACTACAAAGATCGAATGCCACGATCTTTCAGGCTATGAAATATTCCAATACCCAGATAAAACGACGTCTCCTAGATTTTGTTGTAGAGAATCTGCTTAACATTAACAGAGTTTTCTCTTCTTTCGCTGTAAGTTGCTCATGCGATTTAATACCTGTGTGGTAAGCATAGGAAAATATGTTTGTATGTTTCCATTTGAAACAAACTGGTATTAAATCCACACAACTCATTATATTGCTCGCACGACGTGGCATACCTGCTACATGGTATTATTGATGAACGCGACCATGTTCTTTGCTTTATAGTCGAAAACACTATAAAATATGTATGGAACCATTTGTTTTGTCTTATCTTCACATATCTTGTCAAATATTATGTATGTATATGTCACAAAATCAGGTGGATTAAAGATGTTATTTCTTTCTCGGGTATTACTGGTTATTATATTATAATATAAATCCACCATCATAGGTGAAGGTGAAAAAATGGTTAGAAAGTAAAACGAAATAAGAATCTCCTACTGTTGTATTGGAATTTCGATGCTTTGTTTTACTCCAC
Source organism: Paraescarpia echinospica (assembly GCA_020002185.1). Taxonomy (NCBI): domain Eukaryota; kingdom Metazoa; phylum Annelida; class Polychaeta; order Sabellida; family Siboglinidae; genus Paraescarpia; species Paraescarpia echinospica. The sequence goes on from CM034542.1 coordinate 11,973,004, forward strand.
GCTGCCTCGGTTTGGATGGTTTGTTTCATTCCTCGCTGCCTCGGTTTGGATGCTTTGTTTCATTCCTCGCTGTCTCGGTTTTAACAAGATTTAATAAGATTTAACAAGATTGCCATCCAGAGAATTAACTCCAGATGGCAGGTGGACAAGGAAGCCCTTTGGCTTATCGAGAGTCCAACCCTTTTATCTACATATATCCAGCCCTTCTGAGGTATGTGTCGATTTTATTTTTAAACATATTCACACTACTAGCACCCACACAATCATCAGATAATATGTTCCATTCATTCACAGTCCTTTGTGAAAATGAGAACTTTATCACGTCTAATCTACACTGCTCCTTTACTAATGTAAGTTTATGTCCTCTAGTCTTTCTATCTTTCTTAACTGAAAAAAACATATTTCTATCAATATTTTCATAACCATTCAATATTTTAAACACTTCTGTCTGATCTCCTCTCAGTCTCCTGGTCTCTAGTGTTGTTAAACCACATTCTTTTAGGCGTTTTTCATAACTAAGATCCCTCAGTTTTGGTATCATTTTAGTCGCTCTCCTCTGTACTCTTTCTAGCATATCTATGTCCTTCTTGCGGTATGGCCTCCACGCTTGTATACAATATTCTAAATGAGGCCTAACTATTGTTTTGTACAGCGGTATTATTAGTTCTTTTTCTTTATATGCTATATTTCGCCTAATCAATCCAAGGATTTGATTTCCCTTTGAAGCTGCAATTCCACACTGCTCTGAAACCTTCATGTCAGCACTAATTGTCAGCCCTAAGTCTTTTTCTTTTACAGTAGTACTTAGTACAGTTCCCCCCATTGTATATTCTACATATTCGTTCCCATGTCCTGTGTGAAGGCATTTACATTTCCCAAAATTGAACAACATTTGCCGCTTTTCAGACCATTTAATCAACCTGTCAAGATCATCTTGTAAATGCTGTCTATCTCCATCACTTTTAATCCTTCTAAACACTTTTGTATCATCTGCAAATTTCAACACCTTGCTAGCTATATCATCGTCCAAATCGTTTACATATATTAAGAATAATATAGGTCCCAGGACTGATCCCTGTGGAACCCCACTCAAAACTGATTTCCAGTTTGAAGCCTCCCCATCAACAACTACCCGTTGTCTTCTGTCAATCAGCCATTTTTCTATCCAGTTAATTATACCATTTCCTATGCCATGGGCCTTTAGTTTAAGCAGTAATCTTTGATGTGGCACTTTGTCGAAAGCTTTTTGAAAATCTAAGTAGATGATATCTACTGGTGATCCATCATCTACCCACTTAGTGATATCTTCCAAAAAACATAACATATTTGTTAAGCATGACCTCGCTTTTAGAAACCCATGTTGAGATGGGTTTATCAAGTTATGTTTAACAAGAAAATCCACCATGTGATCTTTAATTAGTCTTTCTAATAATTTACAAATCACTGATGTTAAACTCACTGGTCTATAGTTCTCTGACTTGTTTCTCGAACCTTTTTTAAATAACGGTATAATGTTTGCTTCTTTCCATTCGAAAGGAACCACTCCCTCTTCTAATGACAAGTTGAAAACTGTTGCAAGCGGTATGCTAATTTGTTCTACAATTTCCACTAGTAGTTTGGGTGGAATAGCATCCACTCCAGGTGATTTATTTTCCTTCGTAGCCCTAATTTTCTTAGCTACCATTTCTGGGGTTACAATTAACTGTCTTAAATAGTCTGATTCTGCCCCCTTGAACTTAGCCTCTGGTATTGGCAGTGAACTAGTGTCTTCTCTGGTAAACACTGAACTAAAATACTCATTTAGGTCTTCTGCCATTAAGAATCCTTCTGATATTATATTTCCAGCACTATCTTCTAGAGGACCGACCTTATCCTGAACTTTCTGTTTGCTTCGAACATACGCATAAAAACTCTTGCTGTCATGTTTTATATTACAAGCTAATTTATGTTCATAGCTTCTCTTTGAATTTCTAATTTCAGCTGTAGCTTGGTTTAGTGCTTCTTTATAAATGTTGTAGTCTTCGTCATTTCAAGTACGTCTATATGACTTTCACATCATTTGTTTATACTTAATTTTTCTAATGGCTTCTTTCGATAAGTATTTCTTTCTGGTCCGTTTCCCTTGTTTTTGAAGGGAACAAATTTGTCTACGATGCACTCTATTTCATTCGTTAAGATATTCCAGCATTCTGTTGCTGTCTTATTCTTCAGTGTATTATTCCAGTCTATCTTTGCTAAATATTTCCTCATTTCCTTATATCTTCCTTTGTGGAAATTTCTCCTGAACTGCTTTTTATTATTTCTTTCTGATTTTACTTTGATGGTAAAATGTATCTGGCTGTGATCACTACTTCCCAGAGGCTCACATAATTTAACATTGTCAACTAATTCATTCTGTGAGGACAAAACTAAGTCTAACACATTCTCTCCCCTGGTTGGTTCTAGCACATGTTGAGAAAGGAAACTATCTTGTACTAAAACTAAAAACTTGTGGTCCTCACTACCCATACTCTGTAGAGATTTCCATTTTATATGCCCATGGTTAAAATCCCCCATAATAACACAGTCCCGTTTGCTCACTTCCCTTATAGCGTTTTGTATTTTTTCATTCTCTTCTATGCTTATGTTTGGACTTTGATAAACTAATCCAACTGTTAACGTTGAGTTTCCTGTAACTATGTTACACCAAACAGCTTCTTCGCAATCTGCTTCTCTGTCTAATTTTATTTCATAAGCCTGGATAGATTCTTTAATATATAAAATAACTCCACCTCCCCTTCTTCCTATTCTATCTTTCCTAAACATTACATATCCTGTCAGTCCCAATTCGGCATCTGATATATCGGTGGTTGCCCATGATTCGGTTATACCTATTATGTGAGGGTCAATATCTTCTACCATAATGTTTAGTTCATTTCTTTTGTTTACTATACTCCTTGCATTTAAACAAACACATTTATACCCAGCTTCAGAACAGTTTTCCAGACTGTTCTTTGCTGAATTATTTTTGCTGCCTTTATCTATGCCTCCAGTTTCAGGCTTCTCTGCGAGTCCCCCCTGCGAATTTAGTTTAAATAGATGCAACCTGTCCCACTGTCAACAGATCGCAGCAGATTCTCTGAGAATACTGCTGCCCCCTTTCCACTTAGATGGAGGTCATCTCTCATGTACATATCTTCTCTCCCAACAAAGTACCCCCATAAATCTAGGAATCCCATGCCCTCTTCCTCACACATCTGCTCAACTAGTGCGTTGATCGCCATCCTCTTACAGTTTCTGTATCTTGCCCCCCTTCCTCCCATTACTGGCAAAATTCCTGAGAGAATAACCTGTTCCACTCTTGTCTTCTTTAGCTTCCTCACTAGGTGTCTGTACTTCTGAACTATCCCAGTTGTTCCCTCCTTGTCTGCATTGTTCGTCCCAACGTGTACTAGTATAGACCCTCCCTTGCCATGCAATACCTTCTCTACCCTACCCCTTTACGGTTTGCATGCTTTGTTTCATTCCTCGCTGCCTCGGTTTGGATGCTTTGTTTCATTCCTCGCTGTCTCGGTTTGGATCCTTTGTTTCACTCCTCACTGCCTTGGTTTGGCTACTTTGTTTCAATCCTCGCTGTCTCGGTTTGGATGCTTTGTTTCACTCCTCGCTGTCTCGGTTGGGGTGCTTCGTTTCACTCCTCGCTGCCTTGGATTAGATACTTTGTTTCATTCATCGCTTTCTCGGTTTGGATGCTTTGTTTCACTCTTCGCTGCCTCGGTTTGGATACTTTGTTTCACTCCTCGCTGCCTCTGTTTGGATGCTTTGTTTCATTCCTCGCTGTCTCGGTTTGGATGCTTTGTTTCGCTCCTCGCTGTCTCGGTTTGGATGTTTTGTTTCATTCCTCGCTGCCTCGGTTTGGATGCTTTGTTTCATTCCTCGCTGTCTCGGTTTGGATACTTTGTTTCATTCCTCGCTGTCTCGGTTTGTATGCTTTGTTTCATTCCTCGCTGCATCGGTTTGGATGCTTTGTTTCATTCCCCGCTGCCTCAGTTTGAATGTTTTGTTTCATTCCTCGCTGCCTCGGTTTAGATGCTTTGTTTCATTCCTCACTGTCTCGGTTTGGATGCTTTGTTTCATTCCTCACTGTCTCGGTTTGGATGCTTTGTTTCATTCCTCACTGCCTCGGTTTGGATGCTTTGTTTCATTCCTCGCTGTCTCGGTTTGGATGCTTTGTTTCATTCCTCGCTGTCTCGGTTTGGATACTTTGTTTCATTCCTCGCTGTCTCGGTTTCGATGCTTTGTTTCATTCCTCGCTGCATCGGTTTGAATACTTTGTTTCATTCCTCGCTGTCTCGGTTTGGATGCTTTGTTTCATTCCCCGCTGCCTCAGTTTGGATGCTTTGTTTCATTCCTCGCTGCCTCGGTTTGGATTGTTTGTTTCATTCCTCGCTGCCTCGGTTTGGATGTTTTGTTTCATTCCTCGCTGACTCGGTTTGGATGCTTTGTTTCATTCCTCGCTGTCTCGGTTTGGATGCTTTGTTTCACTCCTCGCTGTCTCGGTTTGGATGTTTTGTTTCACTCCTCGCTGCCTCGGTTTCGATGCTTTGTTTCATTCCTCGCTGCCTCGGTTTGGATGCTTTGTTTCACTCCTCCATGCCTCGGTTTGGATGCTTTGTTTCAGACTTCCATGCCTCGGTTTGGATTCTTTGTTTCATTCCTCGCTGCCTCGGTTTGGATGTTTTGTTTCATTCCTCACTGCCTCGGTTTGGATACTTTGTTTCATTACTCGCTGCCTCAGTTTGGATGCTTTTTTTCATTCCTCGCTGCCTCGGTTTGGATGCTTTGTTTCACTCCGCCATGCCTCGGTTTGAATATTTTGTTTCAATCCTCGCTGTCTCGGTTTGGATACTTTGTTTCATTCCTCGCTGCCTCGGTTTGGATGCTTTGTTTAATTCCTCGCTGCCTTGTTTGGATGCTTTGTTTCATTCCTCACTGCCTCGGTTTGGACGCTTTGTTTCATTCCTCGCTGCCTCGGTTTGGATGCTTTGTTTCAATCCTCGCTGTCTCACTTTGGATGCTTTGTTTCATTCCTCGCTGCCTCGGTTTGGATGCCTTGTTTCGTTCCTCGCTGTCTCGGTTTGGATGCTTTGTTTCACTCCTCACTGCCTCGGTTTGACTACTTTGTTTCCATCCTCGCTGTCTCGGTTTGGATGCTTTGTTTCACTCCTCGCTGTCTCGGTTGGGGTGCTTTGTTTCACTCCTCGCTGCCTTGGTTTGGATACTTTGTTTCATTCGTCGCTTTCTCGGTTTGGATGCTTTGTTTCACTCCTCGCTGCCTCGGTTTGGATGCTTTGTTTCACTCCTCGCTGCCTCGGTTTGTATACTTTGTTTCACTCCTCGCTGCCTCTGTTTGGATGTTTTGTTTCACTCCTCGCTGCCTCGGTTTGGATGCTTTGTTTCACGCCTCGCTGCCTCGGTTTGGATACTTTGTTTCACCCCTCGCTGCGTCTGTTTGGATGCTTTGTTTCACTCCTCGCTGTCTCGGTTTGGATGATTTGTTTCACTTCTCGCTGTCTCGGTTTGGATGTTTTGTTTCACTCCTCGCTGCCTCGGTTTGGATGCTTTGTTTCATTCCTCGCTGTCTCGGTTTGGATGCTTTGTTTCATTCCTCCCTGCCTCGGTTTGGATGCTTTGTTTCACTCCCCGCTGCCTCGGTTTGGGTGCTTTGTTTCATTCCTCGCTGCCTCGGTTTGGATGCTTTGTTTCACTCCTCGCTGCCTCGGTTTGGATGCTTTGTTTCATTCCTGTCTGCCTCGGTTTGGATACTTTGTTTCATTCCTAGCTTCCTCGGTTGGGATGCTTTGTTTCACTCCTCCCTGCCTCGGTGTACGAAATGAGAATCTTGCTACACACAGTCGTGACTATACATGGAGCATTACAAATGTATCTAACTATAATGGACATAATAACTCTGTATGATTGCGGTGTTTGTATGTGTGTATGTATGCGTGCGTGCATGCTTGTGTCTGTGTGTTAACGTTTCCTCTTAGACGGTTCGCATTCGGACGCCTAAATATCAGATTTAATTTATGGCACTTCGGAAGAAAATCAACGCTTTTGTTTTATGGATGGGTTTTTGCCGGCTGTTCTGACCTACATAAAAGACCCAGCGATCAGTTGGAGACGTTTTATATGACATGTATTGTTATCAGAAAATGACTATTTTCGATAGTACAGCTGTAATAATAATACCGTAAACATGGAGTTAGGCGCCTTTTAGATGTGAGTGTGGCTGCGTGTTATTCAATGGAGCTCGGCCATGTTTGGGTTCGCCAACATGTCTAACGAACCAAAGTAAAAACAACTATCGAAGATTGATATGAAAATTGGAAGCGGTGAATCTATAGCATTGTATCTACATCGATTATAGGCGAAGAGAGGAGAAGACAAAACTGGGCCAAAGACGAGCAGCACAGATAGCTGATGTGATGCAATGATCGTTAAACGTGCAACCGTGCAGCGACTGCCGATAGATGGCAGCAATCAACACACACTTTCAAATAAAAAACGGCCATTATAGCAACTAGACTGTACTTGTTTCTGCAGCAAGTGTATGCATAACACCAGTTACTGACACCAGCTTGACTTATTTACTTACTTTTTTTATTATGTGCACTTTCGCGTGGCAAACGTGATGTAATTCGCGTTTGTTTCGCTTGTGCCATTCCGCACGAAATGTACCATCACAGTTCTTTTGTAGAACAAATAGATATATAAATAAATAAAAATATTTAAATGTATAGATACATGTATCATTAAAATGTCCATATGATAAAACATATATAAAAAATAATCGTTAAAAAGTCAGTAGAAATTGCACTGAAAGTAATAAAAATGTAAGTAAATAATTTAAAAAGGTCAATTCCATGGATTCATATCATGCTTTCTTATTTTGAAATGACCAATTTCGCCACTGTTCACGGTCGAGTGCGCGCAAAGCATCGACATCGGCACGGCAACGTAGTGTATGACCTATCCGTCCGCGTTCAACGCTGTCGGCAGAGTCGTTCGCGGTCGACATTTACTTACTTACTTGACTTAAATGCCTACGCCCATTTGACCCCTCGCCATCCTCTTGGATGTCACACCTCTCCATTTCGGCCTGTCTAGAGAACACCGCTTTGCTATTAACAGCGGGAGTCCAGATTCTTGTTTAAGTTGGCCAATCCAACTCTGTCTCTGTCCTTTAAACTCTTCCTTGAAAGTTATTTTATAAAGTTTTCGTTTGGCATACTAACATCACAATCAAAAGTTTACGTTATCACTGGAAATTAATATTTCTTCATACTTTAAGATGACATTTGATACCACGAGTAAACAGCGATGGTATAAACAATAGTTTCCGTCGTCAACGCACGCACCATTGTGCGAATGAGAACAACTCGTAAATAGACCCAATGTTTACATTATTACCGTGCTACTGGACACGGCCATGTGTGTGTCTTCTCGCAAGCTCTGGACTCAAGTATTTTGTGACTAAAAATCTAAGTATACAAACCACCCGTATGGGCCTGTTAGATCACGTACACAATCTGAGATCTACGCATGCAAAACTAACGGAGGTATGGATAAGACAGACAGACAGACAGACAGACAGACAGACATACATACAGACAGACAGACAGACAGACAGACAGACATACAGACAGACAGACAGACAGACAGACAGACAGACAGACAGACAGACAGACAGACAGACAGACAGACAGACAGACATACAGACAGACAGACAGACAGACAGACAGACATACAGACAGACATACATACAGACAGACAGACAGACAGACAGACAGACAGACAGACAGACATATAGACAGACAGACAGACAGACAGACATATAGACAGACAGACAGACAGACAGACAGACTTTGTAACCAAAATACACATCACATAAAAATTGCAGTCGGCTACGGTTTGGATGCGTGCTGTTGAGCGAATGTGTGGTGAAGTGGAGCCCTCTGGTGGCTACTTTTTCTGACTTGTTTCCAATTGCGTGTGAGGTGACGACTGCCCCTACAGTGATTGGCGTATGTCAACTGTCCACACAGTCTATGACCTTTCTGATAAGACGATATGAAGTCAACGACAGAAAATCGCGCCTAGCCGGAACGTTACATAGTTTTCATCAATTAATCGCAATCGTCACCGACGCGCTTCGTGACGGCAAGAGCACACTGGTTGTTGTGAAGAAGACGAATAGTAATTATAAATACAGTAATAGGCCTACTAATACTGCTAATAATATAAACCCCTATACCTACTGTACCCCCAGGAACCTGGGGGCCGTTTCACCAGGATAACGAGCTTATAAGAAAAATAATCATTAAACAGAATACGTTGTTAAACTTAAGAAACTTTTTAAAATGTAAAAATCGACTGCCATAATTCATGGAGGACATTATTTCCGTGACGCACAGCGAAAGTGTCCTGGTAGCGAATCCTGGTGTCAGTGTACCATGTAATTACTGGTATGGAGCGAAATAGATTTTAAAGAACAAAACCGGGCTTATGGGCTCACAAGAATGTTATTGAAACGGTCCCCTGAGCTCAAAACATACAAGCACCTTTAGGCAACATCATGACGCGGAAGAGTCACCATAGTCATAGCCATAGGGCAAGGCACGGTCCGAAGATTTACGATGGGAATGCAATTTAAAACAGATTAGTCGTGATTTTTGTTAGAAAGGTGGCTACAGTCTTAGATGATTTTAAAGAAGGAAGTACTGGAGATTTGAGTTCGCATGAATAAACACAAACTCGATGCTTACAAAACAGAGGCTATTGTGATATGTTCGCCGCACACCAAGAACAAACTTTCTATGCCGCACATAGAACTTGCCAATAACATCGTGCCTACTTCCACTGCGGCCAGGAACATTGGTGGTTTCTTCGATGATGCCCTAAACATGAACAGCCATGTGCAGTACATGTGTCGTGTAGCATATTTTTATCTACACAGTATTGGAATAATTCGAAATCTTCTAGATAGGAAAACGACAGAGATGATGGTGCATACCTACGTCACGTCTCGTCTTGACAATGAAAATGGCCTGCTTTACGGGATTTCTGACCATCTCACCAGACTCAAGAGAATGCAAAATGCTACAGCCCGTCTCATAACCAGAACTAAGAAGCACGACCACATCACTCCTGCTCTAATGGCGCTTCATTGGTTGCCAATTAAACAGCGCATTGAGTACAAACTACTCCTGCTTACGTTCCGCAGTTTGCACGGCATGACTGCGTCATACCTGGCGGACCTGCTAACTCGACACCAGCTCACTCGCACGTTACGCTCCGCCGACGCTCACCTGCTGGAGGTCCCGCGCTGCAAGGCGACAAAGCTTTTTCACGCGCAGCGCCACGCCTCTGGAACAATCCGCCTCTTGCCATGCTTGCTACAAACTGCCTCATCGTGTTCAAGAAGCAACTGAAGACACTTCTTTTTAAACGTGCTTTTTCTCTTTAAATTATAAAATGTGTGGACAATATATAGATTTAACTATTATTATTATTTATTAATATTATCTCCTAACTTGTCGTTTTAATTAGTATTGATATTATTACTATCTTTATCTATTTACTATTGATATGTATATATATATATATATACTTATGTATACATATGTATATATATATATTAATGGTAGTAATTGCTATATTTATGGCGCAGAGAAATGCAGTAAATTATTATAATAATTATTATTCTTCTCTGTCTAGCTGTTTTCTGCTGCTCTCTCAATCGCTATGTACCCAGATTTACTAGCAACATAGAACAAAGCTTAGATTTATTTAGTCGAAAGCTGAATTTTGCAGATTTCTCAATTTAATTAGAATTGAATAAAAATTTACTTAATTGATCCTTATAAAATACACATGAATTGGAATTGAATTGGAATTGATAAACGTGAATGTGTTCAATGTAAAATGCTGTGAATTATTGTAATATTTGTAAGAATGGTCAATACATTATCTATTCATATGTAATATGGATCCCTAGCCAAAGTGTAAACACAAAACGTAAGAGTAACTGAAGCTGGTATCAAAAAGTTTTGTTTAATGTCTAACAACTAAGTGACGACAATTAATCTCATCGCAAGATAAATATATTGCATGATTAGCATTATTTATAAAACAAAATTCGATTCATTGCTTTGTAATTTAGTTAATGTAATCATAAAGTTTTCGTAATTTTGCTCCAATGATGCAATGCCACATGGTGTGGGTGAATAAAAACGTTCTTCATCTTGAAGTATCGTGCACCAAGAGCATTCTGGCTAAACGTGTTGACCGATGACGTCAAATGACGTAGGTCGGTATTCTCAGTGAGCGTTTTCCCACCACTTTAAATCATTACGTACACAAACGCATTCTTATCCAGTAAATTAAAACACAGCTTGTTTCTCGTGGTAAGTTCGAAATGATTAATTACTGTACCTTTTCCATTGTGAAGTATACACAACGAAGAGACGCAGGTTCGCTGTTACTGTTTTATTTGACGTCATGGGATGATGGATTACGTTGAGGTCGTACCATATGCTTCCCCAGTTATTAAGCCGCTCGGTCGATATCACGTCATATTCTTTTATCTTATAAAAGTGAATTCCTCAAATCAATAACAGTATTATTTATGTTTCCGTTTTCTATGCGTCGCGGTTGATTCAGATGTTTTCTTGCAGTAACCTTACAGCAACACATGCTGGCCTTTTATTATTGAACATGCATTTTGAAAATATTGTGTGTCCATTTGGCGTTGAAAGCGGGGGTGGGGGGGGGATTGGCGGCTGACTCCGTCCAATAATTGTGGAGGGGGCTTAGCAGTGTAATTGTTTTAGTGGGGGAGGGGGGGGGGCTGAAGAAAGGCCTAGCCCCCAATATTTAAAGAAGGTTTTGCGTGTTTTGTTTGAAATTGAGGTTTTGGGAGAGCAAAAAGATTGCTTTGTGAAAGCACATCGAGGGTGAAAATTTAGGGAAAACGGCCGCTGCTTCATGGATATGGCAACATGACGTAGTCGCTGAGACAATGTGTTCAATATATGAACAAACAACGAGTATCTGCTAGCGCCTTAATATGGTGTATATGTAACGAAGCTGTTTGTTTTATAACATCTAGTAAATATTACTGCCAAGACTGTAAACTACTATGGCATTCCGTCAAGTGACGGGCATTTCTGTTAGTTGTGTTAAGATGTTTATGTTGAAGTAATACGCTAATATTGTTTTCGTGCTGGTGTTGTTGCATTGACGTTTTAACTATGCATAAATGTTTACTCATGTAATGCACCTCTGCCTCTCGGTCTCGCTGTCTCTTCTCTCTGTGACCTTCTGTTGTGTGTCTTTGACTTAATTAGTCCGTGTGTGTGAGTTCTTATATAGCGCAGTATCCAATCCTCAGGACTGCTCATAGCACTTTACACTTTATTCCCTGGCAGATCTGTTCAATCGAACACCATCTCGATTTCTGTAAGAAGCATTCAGCAACGTTGCAATTAATGCGCGAAGACTATTCGTACACAAATAACTGAAGCAATTGCCCAAGGTTCGACACCACCGCACAGGATTTGAACCCGGATTCTTTAGTCGAGAGTCCGGATCTCTTACCGTTGAGCTACTGTGCTCACTCTGTGTGTGTGTGTGTGTGTGTGTGTGTGTGTGTGTGCGTGCCTGTCTGTCTGTCTGTCTGTCTGTCTGTATGTATGTCTGTCTGTCGGTATGTAGGTATGTCTGTATGTCTGTATGTCTGTCTGCCTCTGTGTGTCTGTCTCTCTCTCGCATACACACACACACACACACACACACACACACACACACACACACACACACACACACACTCTCTCTCTCTCTCTCCCTCTCCCTCTCCCTCTCCCTCTCTCTCTCCTCTCTCTCTCTCTCTCTCTCTCTCTCTCTCTCTCTCTCTCTCTCTCTCTCTCTCTCTCTCTCTCTCTCTCTCTCTCTCTCTCTCTCTCTCTCTCTCTCTCTCTCTCTCTCTCTCTCTCTCTCTCTCTCTCTCTCTCTCTCTCTCTCTCTCTCTCTCTCTCTCTCTCTCTCTCTCTCTCTCTCTCTCTCTCTCTCCGCTTCTCTCTTTCTCAGACTCTCTCCCTGCTTGAACAAAATGGATGAGTATGTTTTCCAGCAATTCATGTATTCAATTCATGAATCCTCCTAGTGGAGAGAAAAAGTGCCCGTCTACGTGGCTGCCGTTGCGTGCTTTTCGGTTATTGTGTTCGATGCAGACATTATACTTTAGATCTCACTGCAACATAGCAAACACAGTATTACGGTAGTCAATACTGTCGACATTTTAAGGTTTGTAAGGTGTTTAATAACGTATGTTTTGATAAACAATGTCATCTACGTGTCCTTGCTGTGGCTTCGTAGGTTCGAGAACATATGTCGACCATGCCCAATACCGGATGTTTACATATCTTTTTACAATACCATTTGTTCGCTTCGATCGATGTTCTTTCACTTCTCGGTTGAGCGATCACTTCATCATTAATTTACGTGGGTTTCTTTTTATTTGACCAAAGTTGATGTCCTCAATGTCAGCCGTGTCCGGCCGGCATGGTTTGTCGTGTCGAATCATCCGTACTAACAGTTCGTTTAGCAATAAATGCGTTTATTGCAGTAGCACGTAAATTACGGCGTATTTTGACTCATTGATAATCACCCTTCGACTCTGGCCATAAACGGTTTATATTATACTCAGAAATGGCATTTGTTATTGTAGTACTTCATAACTAACAAAATAACAAACGTGCAAAAGTTTTCATTTTGCTATAAATGAAGGCTCAGAAAGAGACGTGTTGTATAACAACGATAATGGCGGAGGATGGATTCTACACCAAATCATTCTTTTATGTTGGATTTAGAGAAGATTGTATCATTACATCATTACACCGTAATAGTGAGGCCGCCAGTAATACTCCGTATATCCGACTTAATGGTGGTAAATGTATTGTGATTCTGCCTTAAAAAGTGGACGGGATTCCCTCACATAATAGGTATAACCGAATCGTGGGCCACCACTGATATATCAGATGCCGAATTGGGACTAACAGGATATGTAATGTTTAGGAAAGATAGAATAGGAAGAAAGGGAGGTGGAGTTATTTTATATATTAAAGAATCTATCCAGGTTTACGAAATAAAATTAGAAAGAGAAGCAGATTGCGAAGAAGCTGTTTGGTGTAACATAGTTACAGGAAACTCAACGTTAACAGTTGGGTTAGTTTATCGAAGTCCAAACATAAGCATAGAAGAGAATGAAAAAATACAAAACGCTAAACGGGAAGTAAGCAAACGGAACTGTATTATTATGGGGGACTTTAACCATGGGCATATACAATGGAAATCTCTACAGAGTATGGGGAGTGAGGACCACAAGTTTTTAGTTTTAGTACAAGATAGTTTCCTTTCTCAACATGTGCTAGAACCAACCAGGGGAGAGAATGTGTTAGACTTAGTTTTGTCCTCACAGAAAGAATTAGTTGACAATGTCAAGATATGTGAGCCACTGGGGAGTAGTGATCACAACCAGATACATTTTACCATCAAAGTAAAATCAGAAAGGAATAGTAAAAAGCAGTATAGGAGAAATTTCCACAAAGGAAGGTATAAGGACATGAGGAAATATTTAGCAAAGATAGACTGGAATAACACACTGAAGAATAAGACAGCAACCGAATGCTGGAATATCTTAAATAGTGAAATTAAGTGCATAGTCGATAAATTTGTACCTTTCAAAAAACAAGGGAAACGGTCTAAAAAGAAACACTTATCGAAAGAAGCCATTAGAAAAATTAAGTATAAACAAATGATGTGGAAGTCATATAGATGTACTGGAAATGATGAAGACTACAACATTTATAAAGAAGCACTTAATCAAGCTACAGCTGAAATTAGAAATTCAAAGAGAAGCTATGAAAAAAAATTAGCTAGTAATATAAAACATGACAGTAAGAGTTTTTATGCGTATATTCGAAGCAAACAGAAAGTTCAGGATAAGGTCGGTCCTCTAGAAGATAGTGCTGGAAATACAATATCAGAGGGATTCTTAATGGCAGAAGACCTGAATGAGTATTTTAGTTCAGTGTTTACCAGGGAAGATATTAGTTCACTGCCAGTACCAGAGGCTAAGTTCAAGGGGGCAGATTCAGACTATTTAGGACAGTTAGTTGTAACCTCGGAAATGGTAGCTAAGAAAATAAGGGCTATGAAGGATAATAAATCACCTGGAGTGGACGGGATTCCGCCCAAACTACTATTGGAAATTGTAGAACAAATTAGCGTACCGCTTGCAACAGTTTTCAATTTGTCATTAGAAGAGGGAGTGGTTCCTTTAGAATGGAAAGAGGCAAACATTATACCGTTATTTAAAAAAGGTTCGAGAAACAAGTCAGAGAACTATAGACCAGTGAGTTTAACATCAGTGATTTGCAAATTATTAGAAAGACTAATTAAAGATCACATGGTGGATTTTCTTGTTAAACATAACTTGATAAACCCATCTCAACATGGGTTTTTAAAAGCGAGGTCATGCTTAACAAATATGTTATGTTTTTTGGAAGACATCACTAGGTGGGTAGATGAGGGATCACCAGTAGATATCATCTATTTAGATTTTCAAAAAGCTTTCGACAAAGTACCACATCAAAGATTACTCCTTAAGCTAAAGGCCCATGGCATAGGAAATGGTATAATAAACTGGATAGAAAAATGGCTGAATGACAGAAGACAACGTGTAATAGTTGATGGGGAGGCTTCAAACTGGAAATCGGTATTGAGTGGGGTACCACAGGGATCAGTACTAGGACCTATATTATTCTTAATATATATCAACGATTTGGACGATGATATAACAAGCAAGGTGTTAAAATTTGCGGATGATACAAAAGTGTTTAGAAGGATTAAAAGTGATGGAGACAGACAGCATTTACAAGATGATCTTGATAGGTTGATCAATTGGTCTGAAAAGTGGCAAATGCTGTTCAATTTTGGGAAATGTAAATGCCTCCACACAGGTCATGGGAATGAAGAGGTAAAATATAAAATGGGGGGTACTGTTCTAAGTACTACTGTAAAAGAAAAGGACTTGGGGTTAACCATTAGTGCTGATATGAAGGTTTCAGAGCAGTGCGGAATTGCAGCGTCAAAGGGAAATCAAATCCTTGGATTAATTAGGCGAAATATAGCGTATAAGAAAAAAGAATTAATAGTACCGCTGTACAAAACAATAGTGAGGCCTCATTTAGAATATTGTATACAAGCATGGAGGCCATATCGCAAGAAGGACATAGATATGCTAGAAAGAGTACAGAGGAGAGCGACTAAAATGATACCAAATCTGAGGGATCTTAGTTACGAAATACGCCTAAAAGAATGTGGTTTAACAACATTAGAGACCAGGAGATTGAGAGGAGATCACATAGAAGTGTTTAAAATATTGAATGGTTATGAAAATATTGATAGAAACATTTTTTTCTCAGTTAAGAAAAATAGAAGGACCAGAGGACATGAAGCTACATTAGTAAAGGAGCAGTGTAGATTAGATATAAGAAAGTTCTCATTCTCACAAAGGACTGTAAATGAATGGAACAGATTATCTCCTGATTGTGTTGGTGCTAGTAGCGTGAATATGTTTAAAAATAAAATCGACACACACCTTAAAAAGGCGGGATACATGTAGATAAAAAGTATTGGACTCTCGATAAGCCAAAAGGCTTCCTTGTCCACCTGCCATCCAGAGTAATTTTCTGGATGGCAATCTTGTTAAATCTGTTAAAAATTGAGCGCTAGACAGACAGAGAGGGGAGATAGATTTGAGATATTTAAGTAGATGATATAAGTGTTTAAGAAGTAAAGTAAATATTAAGCAACGCAGGTCTATATTATCTCTGTTCTCACAGGAAGTTACATGTAATTAATGTCATACATCCAGAGGCGCGTGCAAGAAAATTCGATGTTTAATCAGAATTATTTATATTTCACTTGTTAAGTTTGCGTAATCTCCCTGCTTTAAACATTGCATCACCTCAAAAGTCGGATACAATTATTGCTATTCTTCCATGCAATATGCAAACAATGGCACAGGGTAGGGTAGGCCTATACGACAGCAGTAAACGTCAATGCCCTAAGCAAAATAAATTAAAATCGTGCAGAAACGTTCGGCCATTTTATGATCGTGGCGTTAGTTTTCTGACAACACAATTGGCAACGGGTTGACCTTCGAAACAAGTATGCAAGCGACGGCGTTACTAGCTAAGACAAGATTCACCGTATTTATCTGGCACAAATTTCAGTGGTGTTGTCATACATCTGTAAGTCAACACACAAAAAGGAGTTGAAAACGTACAAGTGCAGTTGTTTTAACATAATATCTACGTTACATTGTTTGCCACCATCCGTAGCTTTCAACAGAAGCGTCGCAGGCAAAGGTTTAAAGGTAAAGGAAACTTAAGTTTTTTTATATCTAGTTATATACCTTCTTTCACCTTGGAATTTAAGAAACACCCAATAAATCACTGCCTAGGGACATCCACAGTGGAGGCCACTTGGCAGTGATTGACTGGGTGTGGCATCGACATCATAGTGCTCACTAATCCCTACCCACTACAATAGGGACTTCACAACAAAACACGACATTTATCCAGTTAGAACACAAATTTTTTCTTCATATTGAAACATCCAAGTTACCTCTAAAAGCGTTTGGACCCCTATAAATTACTCCAAAAGCATTTTGTGGAAGCCCCTTACAAATTATATCGTGGCGGCCCCTGAGAAACTGCCCCATCTGCCCTGCCGTAAATCTTTATGACCGTTTAAATCGACCTTGTATGTTCCTTTCCCGGTAATTAATAGCAGAAAGTTCACAACATGAGTTGTATTTCGACCCACTTGTGGTGTTGATTATGGAAACCAGACCCGGTTGCGCCCAAGGACGTTATGTTTGCATACGTTTCGCGGGCGAAACATTCGCATTGCTGTTTAAAATACGTTTAAACGCAATTTGGCGGGCGGTATACGTTCAACATATTTAATCTTGCAAAAAGAATATTACATTATAAGTGAGGAACGGCCAACGTCGGCTTAAAATAGCTTTTCATCACCGCTCTAATGCGTACCGGTGTCAGCTTGTGAACACGGCATTAAAGGTGCCATATGAACTCCAGGGGCAACGACAAGCAATACCTACAATAACAAAATGATGTAAAGAAAATATACAATCGCATAGGTGAACTATATGAGACGCACCCATATGGCGTGCCGTGGAGTAACGTTATAGTTAGTTACATTTGTCTTATTAGAAGATTTAAAATGATAGAACACACAAAATATATCGTGTCGCGTACATGATAATAAATTAACGTTACACTTGACACGCTGTGGGAACCATTTGGGTTAATGATGCTGATAGGATATAAACTGACTGTCCGAATGTGTATCCTCGTTAAGCTAAATAAATTAAAGTGCCAGATAATAGTACTGTTGCGACATGGGTGAAATGAAGCTACGTTTTGATGTAGAACAAAATGTCACGAAGTTTGGTTTATAAGTCAAAGTAAAAATTTATATACTTATAGAGCGGCATCTACTCATTTTGGATTGCTCAAAGAGCTTCACACTACTCCCTGACAGACCTGTTCAATCGAACACTATCTCGATTTCTCTGAGAAGCATTCAGCCACGCTGCAACTACTGCGCAAAGACTGTCAAACCAAGATATTTCACAGTAATATGAAATGATTTTATACGAATGGCACGGTATCTTACTGATAGCGTGTCAATAAACCTATAAACTGAAACGGATTTTCTAGAAATATGTATGTTTTGATATTATCACATACGTGGCCAATCGATCTCAGGCACATAACGACGTAAAAGCTAAACGACTTTCTCGAAAGAAACACAAGAAAAAGAACATGACATTTAAAAAACACGAAATAATTCCCAACAAACATATTGACAACACTGTCATACGCCAGTTTTTTCTGCGTTGCAAAAATGAAATATTACGTTTGTTCATATTTGAATCGATGCCATTTACAAACCGTACAGCTGTGTTAACAACACCTTCAACATGACACATTAAACAAAAACAACAACAACAACACGTTTGCAACACGTAAGGATGGCATGAATTACGTTATTGCCATAATGCTTATATTTAATCATATTCTCGCTCAGGTACCCTCTACTTGCGACCTGAATGAATCCCAAC
>CM034542.1:11996262-12011152 GCA_020002185.1 Paraescarpia echinospica
CTGATGTAACAACCTGACTCAATTTGTTTTGACCTGTTACACAAAGTTACGCAATTTTTTGTCCAACCGACTCATGGTGTTACCTACCCAAATCACACACGGCATATCTGGTCACCAACGAACACGATTCTTGATGCGGAACTCGCTCTGACGATTACAAGGAACAAACGATTGAACTGTCTCGTTACCTTCGGCTCTACCTTAGGATTGTCGAGCTCGATCGCCAACTTAGGACAAATTGCATTTGTGATTGCCAAAACGTTTACAAAATAGTCATAAAACATGCACAATTGTTGAACGTTTTGCATTTTTGCCATGTATCTACCTCGCCTAGGTGCGCACATGTCTTTTCCCTACATATCTGTCGAAATCCAAAATACAAATAGGTTATGATTACGGTTAGGCTCCACCGAATAAAAATGATTGATTAAATGTTTAATTAATTGAATGACGTTTTTTTGATTATATTGTATATAAAACGGCTATCACAATGTACGAGGTAAAACATCATTTGCTTCCAAGAAATTGTCTAAGCTGTCTTCACTTGAATAACGAATGTTGGTATGTAGCAAGACAGAGATATATATTTAAACAATTGTACGTCCGTACAACTTTGAAGGCTATGTGTATGTGTAATGTTGGAGTCAAACGTGGAATAGTTAACCTGAAGATTTAAGAAAGTGTCAGCATATTCGTATTTTTAAAACAAGTACAAATCATCTATAATATAATAACATATGATGCGAATTATTTTCATACATTTTGTGCTGATGCAATAAGTACATTGTGCTATATTTGCATGCGGAATATTCTCTTTTACAAAAGGTATTTGTATTATGCTCAGGGTATAGCTTGTGCAGCTCTTTCGCAACGTCTAGTCAACGTTTATGTGTCCTATATACATAGAGCACTATTGTTTATTCAATTTTCCAATATGATTGATAACAATTATTTCTTAGCGCAAATTGGTGGCCTAGAGAAAATTTTTCTCTATCACATATTAAAAACGGATATTGGGATATGGGGATATTGAACCATTTCAACATTCACCATACTTTGACGATGATAATTTAAACCATTTAACGAACAAGCAAAACAAAGTTATTTTGCTAAGCCTAAACTGTCAGAGTTTAAATGCAAAAATTGACGAAATTAAAATAAAGCTAGAGACATTCAGAAGTAGTGGTTGTGAGATTAGTGCTCTGTGTTTACAGGAAACATGGCTCGATAAAGAAGCTGACACTTCTTTATTTCAAGTAGATGGATGTACATTATATGCCAAGGCAAAATATCTAGTGCACATGCTGGCTTGACAATCTACCTCAGCAACAAATACAATTACAAATCTGTAAAAAATACATTCTAATACAGACACTTGGGAAGGTCAATTTATTGAAATAACATGTCGTGCAATGAAGAACTAAATTCGTGGAAATATATATATAGACCACCTGGAGATATAATTGAAAATGACCGTATATTTACAAACGAATTTGCATCAAATTTAGTTGATTTATACAAATTTAAAAGTGAAATAATAATTGCAGGAGATTACAATATTGACTTGCTGAAAATTAATGAAAAACCCATAATATGTGAATATTTCGATACAATCTTTCACATGGTTTCTTCCCTAAAATTACTATGCCAACACGACTTTCAGAATATCATGGAACACTCATTGATAATTTGTTATACAATTTGTCAAAAGGATTCTTCAAATCCTCAGCTGGAATTTTAGTGAGCAATATTTCTGATCTGATTTTCTAAGTCTGGACTGTGTCGAAACCTCTAATGCGATACCAAAGTTTTACGAATAAAACAACAACACCCTGACTCACTCAATAAAATAAAGATTGAAATAATAAACTCAAATCTTTATGATAAATTTTACACAGATACGCATGCGGATCCGAATGAAAACTACAATATCCTATATGAAATTTTTACTGCAGCTATGGATACATTACTACCTATTAAAGTAATTAAATTTAACAAATATAAACATAAGAAAACTCCTTGGACTACCAAGGGCATTATTGTGTCGATAAAGTTGAGAAACAATTTGTATTCGAGAATGAAACAGTCTCACGTAAATACAGAGCATTACCATAAACTAAAAACTGACTTACATACTTATAATAACATTCTTAAAAGTAATATTAGATTAGCTAAGCAAATGCATTACCAACCCAGTTTTGAAAAGCATAAGCTTGATGTTAAAAAGACGTGGTGTTTAATTAAAGAAATTATTCAGAAAAGTAAAAACAAAGAACAATTTCCAGATTTGTTCTAAGTCGATGGGGAAATGATTCGCGACAAATGCATTATTGCAAACAGATTTAATACGTTTTTTTACTAATGGTTCTACTCTACCCTCTAAAACAACTACTAGTGGAGGTAAATCATACAAATATTACCTAAAAAAACGATATTTCACACCTTCAGCTTTAACCCAATTAACATGGAAACTACTGTTAATGCAATTGATCGTTTACCTCCAAAATCAAGTTGTGGAAAAGACGGTATTTCAACACAATTACTAAAATTGATAAACAAATTATATCAGTCACTCTAATTATTAATCAATTAATAATAACTGATATATTTCCAGACACATAAAAAATTACAAAAGTCATACCCTTTTTCAAAAAGATGATGTTTCTGACTTTAACAATTATCGTCCTATTTCTATCCTGCCGGTGATTTCAATTTTTTTTAATTTATGTTTGATTAACTCCACGATTGTTTCCATTCTAAAGCGTTATACTACACTAGCCAATATGGGTTTAGAAAGAAACATTCTACTGAGCTTGCTATACTCGAAATAATAGACAGAATTATACAAGAACTTGATAAATCGGTTACTCCAATAAATATATACCTTGATTTATCAACACAATTGATCACAATATATTGGTACAGAAGTTAAATTACTATGGTTTAAATGACAAGGCTCTGGACCTTTGTAAGAGTTATCCTGTATTACAAATAGATGGGGCATACATTGAATGTGTAAATGATTTCAATTTTGTAGGCATCAAATAAATAATCATTTAAACTAGCAGAGTCTTACAAACAAAATAGCAAATAAAATATATAAAACAATAGGCCTACTAAATAAACTTAAACACTTTTTACCACCTAATACATTATATATTATGTACAATGCTCTTATTCTCCCTCATATTAACTACGGCTTACTTTTATAGGGTCATCAGGCACAGCGAATTTTCAAATTACAGAAAAAAAGCAATATGAATAATATCCTGAAGTAAATACAATGCTCACACAAGTCCTATTTTTAAAAGACTTCATTTGCTAAAGTTGGATGACATTGATAAAATTCAACAATTAAAATTTTACTATAAATTAATTAGCAATCTTTTATCCTGCTACTTCAATGTTTTTCCAAGCACACATATCTATGAAATTCATCAGCACTGCACACGTGAAAGAAATAATCTGTATATGTCCACATTCAAACATGAATTTGCGAAAAAATGCATTAGACACAACATAGCAGAGACAGTTAACAATATACCAAGTATTATCATTAATAACATTTACACCCACAGTCTATATGGTTTTTCAACGTACACAAAAAACGTTTTTATTTTAAATTATGAATCCACTTGTCGTATCCATAATTGCTATTGAATTGATTCTGAGTTCTGAGTTCTACAATTGAGATATATACAGCAGTATTGTAATCGTGGTACTATGTGGAGTAATGAAGACCCATAAAATATCAAAAATGTCGAAAACCAAATTAAATAAAAATTTATTATGCTGTAGGTACCGTGTACAATAATTTTTGATTAGTAATTTATACTTAATAAAAACATATTGTATTTACATCGCCAGCACCTAAAATGGTTGAGGGTGAACCATTGATAAGTACTGTACTGCTGTCCACCCCCTTTCCACGTACAACATTGTATTTGTTACTTACTTACTTACTTACTTACATAATTGCTTACTTGCTTGCTTGACTGGAGGATTGATTGATTGATTGACAAATAGATGGATTGATTGATTGCTTGGTAGATAGATAGATAGACAGATAGATAGATAGATAGATAGATATATAGATATATTTATTGATTTATTGACTGACTGACTGACTGATTGATTGATTGACTGATTGATTGATTGATTGATTGACCGGCCGACCGACCGACCGACCGACCGACCGACCGACCGACCGACCGACCGACCGACCGATTGATTGAATAACACCCGTCCGCTAAGGACCACTGTGTAGTCATTATTGCTTAATGCGAATTATTATAATGATCGTGTATTCTCTTTGGCAGCAAGGTTAAAGTCTCGTTCAACGCAGTCTGCCTGACGAAGCCGTGCGTAACGCTCCGTGTGACGAAGACAGGCGATGCATGGTACGCGCAGAGTCTCAAGATCGAAGTGCCAGACGTGCGCTGTGATGTGGTCATTAACAACTTTCAGTTTGACATCGCCCACTGGATCACAATGCTTGGCTACTCGACGTGTGCCTTTGACAAGACGGCTTATGTGGCTTTCGGTCGCCAAGTGTAACCGTAGTTGTGACTCGTGCAGTGAACTTATAGTGGAATCATCGTCGTGTGCATCACACAGTGTTCATATACTGATACCATAGTCGTGTGCAACTCGCATTGGTCATAATGGTACCATGTCATATGAAGCACGTACTTCTCATAGGTATACCTTAGTAGTATGCATCATGCCATGTCCGTAGCAGTGAAATACCATGGTAATGTGCATCACTTAATATCCGCGCCGTGGTATACCATAGTCATGTTCGACACACACTATACGTGGTGCAATAATAGTGTTCCTAAATACAGTTATATGGTGGGACCACAGTCGTGTGCCTAGCGTAACATTCATATAGTGATATTGTGCATCATGCAATAGATATAATTTGCATTGTGGTTCATAATCATGTGCATCAGGCAATGTCCATTAATTTTAGTCAGGTTACACCTATAGTCATTTGCCTCACGCTATGCCCATATAATGGTAATATAGTAATGTGCGAAGATAGCCAAGATGCGTTTGTTCTGGTGTCCCTTTGTAAAAGTAATGCGTTTTTCGTACGTCATCCAAACGTTGTCACTTGTCTTATAAAATTCACTTGAAGACACACTAGCATTGCTCACGCAGCTAATATACACGACATGTCTGCGTACAATCTATAGCACATTGGGGGTTCTCCACGGGACTCTGCGGTTCCAATTCATCAATCTTATGTTCTCTTCATGTATTGTTTTCCGTCGACGTGGTTTATGGAACGACCTCTTCAACCTCGGCGCAAGAGACTGGGCGAAGTAGGTGCTCCACGAAAACAAGGGGGTCAATTTGTTCGTTCATAAGTGTTTTCTCCTTAGCTTCTGCAGTATGTACGTTATTATGTAGTTGCACATTTACCGCGCCACCGTGCAGCATGCTATCACAAGAGAGTGGCCAAGAAGAAGAAAACAACCCCAACGTTATGCCTGCGCTGATGTGGAACAGACTGCCGTCTTTTGGCTTCTCTTGACGTTAACTGCTTCAATTTTACGTAGAGCGCAGTGGCGCAGTGACTTGAGCATCTGACTCTCAATCAAGAGAACCACGGTTAGAATCATGTGCTGCCGTTTCGAACCTTGGAAAACTTTTTTGTTCCAGTTCAGTCAGTCGTATGGATGAGTACCTGAATATAGACAGTGGTGGATATTTCTGTACCAACATATTCGCGAATTAATCTCATCGTGGCTGAATGCTTCCTGGAGAAGTCTAGATAGCGTTCTATTGAACAGGTCTTTCAGGTAGTAAAATGCGAAGCGCTTTAAGCAGTCCTAAGAACTGGATACTGCGCTATATAAGAATTTATCTTGACTTTTCCTCGTCACATTTATGATTTGCTTTTACCTGTTCAACGGTCGATGACGTAATGATACTCCGACTCATGCTGGAGTATCATCATGAGTTCGTAGATACGACTATGTTAGGTGTGGTGTCCTAATGTTAAAAACCGTATATTGTTTAGAATTGATTGTAGCCACCAGCTAACGCTACAACACAAAATTTAGTAAAGAACAACAAGTGGCCGCCTCGATGCCCATGTGAACTGATATATGATCTACTCAACAGTTAGCGCCACCGTTGCGGTTTATTTCCCTCGTGATGCTGTGCGTGGTGACGACCAAGGCACCATTCACCAATAAATAATGTTTACGTGTTTTGGGTGTTTTCAACTTACGCGACTACCAATTATATGCCCATTATGAAATATGTTGTTTCCATTTGTAACATTATAACAACAATTGAAACGGTATTATAAGAAGCACTTTTCCCACCATAAAGTTTTGTTTTGATGTTCATGTTCATGTATGGCTTAATGTTATAATATTTACATCACCTGTCATATTGTATGCGTCACAACGTGTATTATAAATGTATATATGTCTAATTATGGTCGATTCTCCCGAAAAGTATGCAAGCGACTAACATGTTGACATGTTCCTCTCTTGGATTCTTGAAATAAACATGTTGGACAGCCCGAAAATATTGTTGGATATCTTTAGTCATGTAACGTTGCGTGTCGCACGTGGTAGAAATAAATATTGGTAAACGAAACACATGTAATATATTTGTTATATGTTTCCAATGACATATATTATATTTGTTACATAAAAGTAACCATTGTTGTTTCTGTTTGAATACAAACAAGACAACGCCGTTACATCTTTTACAGAGAAAAGTTTCTTATTTGGGGTAACAAAGAGCCAGGAAAAATCATCCAATTATTATCCATTTCATATTTGTGATAGGACCGCCCAGGTGCATGAAAAAGTATGCACTAATATATTAGGTCACACCATCTTCCCGAAGTCAATTAAGTTAAATTCCATGTAATGATTCGACGATTAAGGTGATATAAACTGTAAGCAACACGACTTATTTAATGTTAGGAGTCATTGTGAACAGGTCGTGTTGTTTTCTGCAGTTCGGCGTCAAGCTATAGTTCATGGCGTTGCAACTTCATATGTCACCTGGGTGCCTTCCCGCCGAAACTAGTGTGTATTGTAGGGTTTTTTGTTTCGTGGGTATCGCAGACCGCTTTGACAGAAGGCCATTCTGACTAGGTATGAGCTGGCATAAAAGTAATTGATGTCCTATTCAAACTAACCAAATACTATATAATAGAATATCTTATTAATCTCTGTAAATGAAATCGTCATTGTTGAATAAAGGCATTTCGCAGGGTGTCGCAATACGAATGTTAATATTTACCACCGATCTATTTTAATCAGAGGTGGCCCCCTTACATTAAGCCCTCACATATTGCATACTGTCATTTTTTTAAAATCTGTAATACCTAAAGCTTGTACGAAGCATAAAATATATCATCCATTATCCTCATTTCTATCCACGTACGTGACAACAAACACATGTGGGTTTCGTATGATACGTGTTAATCCTATGTTAGAAAATAATTAATAAAAAATATGCATGCTCAACCCAGGCTAACAACATTGATGTTGATGATTCATTCAACGTGCAACCGTTCTGTAATGCATTTTGTTAGCTTATGACACCGATAGAAGTAAGGTACTTTCAATAAAAAAACACCCAGTTGCATACATTTCGGGAGAATCGACCATATGCGGCGTAAATATTAGTGGCCTTGAGTATATTATTTATGTAGACCGTTAAGCAACATAATTATTGTCATCCGAAGTTGTGCAGAACAAATATAAACTAAGTGTATTTTTCTCTAAAGGTACTTCATGGGGGTTGTTAACGTTTATATATTGATAGGATAACTGTTGGGGCAGTGTGGTTTTATCTTTATTTTTACCCAGGTGACGAGGTCCACTTGCCTCTCTCTATGTTCAGTCGCCTCCATGGACCGTTGGACTCAGATGCACCAATTGGCGATGTATTAGACAATGTCAGAGAAAGATGGAAACCAAGTGAATTGAGTGGTGAGCAACTCACTCTTCAGATGGCGCCACTGTAAAATTACGCTACGGCAATAACTGATTCCCTTGATTTGTTGCTTCACGTGTGAGTATAAGTTAGTCTACATGTCAGGTCGAACACAATTGCATATTTTGAATTAAGAAAGAGTAATAATAAAATAGGCATTATACAAACTTGCAGACTGTTTATTCATTTAATAATAGGCATTTGTGTTGGTGGAATGCTTCGACGTAAGAATTGTAGTCCGTTCATAAGCAACATAGATCTACTCAACTTACAAAACCTAATACAATTTAATAAAACAAATAGTAAAGTTCGACTTGGCTTAGTTAGCCGGCATTCAAAAGAGCACCCTTCGGGTTTTCTTTACGAGAATTCAAGTAAATGTTTGATGAAATGGCAAGTTTCAGAATGAAAAAATGTGCGAATTTCTCCAATATGCAGTTAATCACATGCATCTAGTCTATCAGCAGACAGAGAAAGAGGTATAGCATAATTTCAAGATTTGGAAATGTGGGCACTACATCCTGTTAAAATAACAGGTGAAACAGTTATATTCCGGTTGTTTGCTGGATGTTTTGTCTGTGTCACACGCTTGTTTCACGACTGTTGTGCCCAGCGGAGAAGCAAATTGCACGAATTCGTCAGTCAACTCCTCCAGTGCAGTCAGCTGTAGACTAGTCATGGAGGTGTTGTTCTCTGTTTCTGCTGGAAAGTAACTGCGATTCGCTCATGACGATATCATTCGAAACAGTCGAACTGCAGTCGCAGCAATGCAATGAGCTCCTGCAGCGAAGACAGCACATTGCCCGCGGACTCTGGAACATATTATTTGTCATATTCACGTGTTCCATGATCCTGTGCCACAGTGTTGGACATCATCACACTGGTTTCGAATTTCTTCGTCTTCTTCGCGATCTTTGGGCCTCTGATCGGGACTCTCCGTTGAAGAAGCGGACGCCACTGATTGCATCGAGCAGCGAGGATATGTTGAGTACCTTATTATTCAAATCGTTAGATCCTACTTGGAATATGGTTAGTAGCGTGCGACCCTATATCAAACCAGATACGGAAAGTCTGAAACGCATCCATCGCCACGCTGTATGTTTCATCACTAGAGACTACATATCACGGGAGCACTACATATCACGGGAGCATATGAACAGGGTGCAGAGGAGGCAGCTGCCCCTGGTAATTCTCTCGGGGGCAGAACCATATTATGGTTCTGCCTCCCCCCAGTAAATGTGAGACTGAATGTTTGTTTTTGGCGAGCATCAACGGCGTGTGGTGCAAATTGAGGTTTTGTGAGAGGATTAAGGTATTTTTGGCGACCGTGAAATGGGGTTAAAATTGTAAGGCAGACGTGCTTCTGCTCCCTCAGGTAGCAGAGCGGCTACAACACATTTTCAACAGCACCCCCCCCCCCGTCAAGTCATGATCCGACAACCCCCCCTATTAATTTCGTTCCCGCGCCACTGCAGCTAATGCCGGGGTAACCCCGCAAGTAATTTTAACTATACGCTTATCGCGAAAATGAATTAGGTTACCAGTGGTGCCATCTGACGGTAACAGTCAAACCATTCTTCTTTCTTTGCCTCTGGTGACCTACAAATACTGTGGCGCCACACAGTGCCGACCGGGCAACCAACATGGGACATTCCCAACGATAGGCCTACTGGGGTAAGACCACATTAAGGATTCGTCCGCCATTACCCACCGAAAGAGTGCCCTTGAAAATACCGTTTTGGTGTCATGTGTGAATTTTGTTCGAGCACTTTGGCATGGCACATGTCAGTCCAGTGAATACTGAATGTACTACTACATTAGATCTTTCACGAGGTTGCAATAAACATACGCTAGTCGCTCGCGTATTCGCACAGTGGCTATTTTGCAGAACGCACCAATATTTCAAAATCCGTCACCAGATTGGGGCGAAATTGAGGGGTATCAGGTTTGGGTGGATTTTTCTAAAAACTGAGGTATGAGAATTTTACGAATTTTCCACAGCACTTGTGTCAATGGAGGTTAAATATGCTGTGAAATTTTCAAGAAAATTGTTCGTCAAATTTAGCAGGAAATGAAGGAAACGTTATAATGGCCGCCTATGTAAAATTTAAATGTGGTCTTACCCCAAATTAGAAATACGCCCGTTTTATCACAAAAACTGCCAAAACGTGATTTAAGCGACGGGTGATGGTTTTTCGGCTGTATTTGTAAGCTGGTGTAGACCAGAATATAGAGCAGCTATTGCATACTGTTAGTATTACATCTAAAAGAAGTTTTAAAAGTAATTAATAAGCCAGTTATTATGTGATATGCATGGAAAATAAAGTGATAATTTTTGTGGCGTGAAAGTTAAAAAGTACATTCCAAGCATGTTCTATGATACTGAGTACCACCAAAGCTTGTGTAAAAAGTGTATATGTGTCAGGGTGTGGAGTTTCTTTTAAATCTACATCATGTGCACCAATATTGACATATTTCCAGTAGGATGAATTTCGCCTTAGTTATATCATTTATATTTTGTAAGCGACATCTATAAATGCGTGTTTCATAACCCCAATACTAACGTGGGTGTTTCTGCTGTTCCAACTTGTCCTTCCTAATTATATGGCACTTATATATATCATACTTGGATCGCACAATAAGCAATAATGGGCAAGCAAGCAACATTTTGATTCCACCCCCCCCCCAACGCGGCCCTAATTTTAGTGAAATGTTGGCCACCATAGGAAGCAAATTGTCCACACACTTCTACTAATCAGGCATCTTGCACCTATTTTTTATAGCAACATCCATACACTAACTGAGACAAGAAAAACAATTGAGAATCTACATAAATATACCACGAATGTAACAGAGAATATCATAACAGTGTGTGACTCTCCAAATGTGCAGCGACCGCAATGATCCAAATTAGTTCATTTTTAGCCATAAAAATTAAAACTGGTCACCTAAGAGAAGGGTCATATGTTGAAATTGTGTACATGGACTGGCATGCTATCATTTTCAACGATCATGTGCTTTTCAGCTGTAATATAACCGAATCATACCGAAGTTTGCACAAGGCAAGGCAGCTTAAACTAATTGTAGGCTGACGTCAACTACTCTGACAAGAAGCTGTTTTTACCACTGGTATTTTGTACGTTATATCCGTATATTTAACATCAGAAATGTTTGTTAGTACCCTTGTAAGAATTTGGCGATGTTTGAATAAAATATGATTAGGATAATTGACTCGTTGATGTACTTGGAGAGATACTGGGTGCCACAACTGTCAACAACCTTTATCACATGTCTTGGATGTCCTTGTCAAACGTTTGTTTCTTTCTGAAATTAACTATTTTGCCAGTAGTATCTCTTGTTTCCAATAATGTGTGTACATCAGCGAAATATATAGTGGCCAAGTAATTGACGTGTGGCGATGTTTGGACACTCTGTATCAAGCAGAGATCTGCGCCTGTGTAAAAGTATGGTTATTTTAAGGGGGGTTAGGACAAAAATTTGTGTGACGCAAGATACACGTTCCACTGGGCATCTCAGTTTTGGTTTCATAATGTACTATGTATATACCTCAATTTACACCCAGCATTTTAGCCCGTTATCTACAATATAATTGTAGTTACCATCAAAAGACGCCTCTGTGCCTTTCAATATTGTGAATATTGTTGAAATGCCTGGCTTGTGCTTTTGACACCTACTGGTGTCGTACACGAGTGACATATAGTTCATGATTGCATCAGATTATTTAGCATAGTTTGTGGGCATTACATAATACAAAAATTCGTGAAGATCTGCAAAGTGCATGTCCAATAAAATGCTGCTTAAAATAATGATTTTGTGTATTTTTTGCAAAGAGGATACAACATTTTATGAAAAATTACAAAAAATATATTTCGTTAATATTCCATATATTTGATTCCCATATCGGTAAGATACTGTGTTGGCCTGTATGCTGTGCTCAGTACCATTCATACCAGGCAAACGTCGTATGTAATATAAAGTACCGAATAAGCATGTTTAAACCAACTCAAGGCGCTGTTTAGCTTGGTGGTGTGCACAGTTTGATGACGCATATTTTAATTGTTACTGAGAC
The DNA here is from genome assembly GCA_020002185.1 of Paraescarpia echinospica. Classification (NCBI taxonomy): domain Eukaryota; kingdom Metazoa; phylum Annelida; class Polychaeta; order Sabellida; family Siboglinidae; genus Paraescarpia; species Paraescarpia echinospica. Next base: position 12,008,330 of record CM034542.1, read on the forward strand.
AGTGTAAATTTCCCTTTGTGGTTAATCTAGATATATGTATAGCTTGATATAAATCTAACTTTCGTGAAGATTTGGAAGATTCAGGAGATCTAATTATTAGGGGTAAGACCACATTAAGGATTCGTCCGCCATTACCCACCGAAAGAGTGCCCTTGAAAATACCGTTTTGGTGTCATGTGTGAATTTTGTTCGAGCACTTTGGCATGGCACATGTCAGTCCAGTGAATACTGAATGTACTACTACATTAGATCTTTCACGAGGTTGCAATAAACATACGCTAGTCGCTCGCGTATTCGCACAGTGGCTATTTTGCAGAACGCACCAATATTTCAAAATCCGTCACCAGATTGGGGCGAAATTGAGGGGTATCAGGTTTGGGTGGATTTTTCTAAAAACTGAGGTATGAGAATTTTACGAATTTTCCACAGCACTTGTGTCAATGGAGGTTAAATATGCTGTGAAATTTTCAAGAAAATTGTTCGTCAAATTTAGCAGGAAATGAAGGAAACGTTATAATGGCCGCCTATGTAAAATTTAAATGTGGTCTTACCCCAAATTAGAAATACGCCCGTTTTATCACAAAAACTGCCAAAATGTGATTTGAGCGACGGGTGATGGTTTTTCGGCTGTATTTGGAAGCTGGTGTAGACCAGAATATCGTGCAGCTTTTGCATACTGTTAGTATTACATCTAAAAGAAGTTTTAAAAGTAATTAATAAGCCAGTTATTATGTGATATGCATGGAAAATAAAGTGATAATTTTGGTGGCGTGAAAGTTAAAAAGTACATTCCAAGCATGTTCTATGATACTGAGTACCACGAAAGCTTGTGTAAAAAGTGTATATGTGTCAGGGTGTGGAGTTTCTTTTAAATCTACATCATGTGCAACAATATTGACATATTTCCAGTAGGATGAATTTCGCCTTAGTTATATCATTTATATTTTGTAAGCGACATCTATAAATGCGTGTTTCATAACCCCAATACTAACGTGGGTGTTTCTGCTGTTCCAACTTGTCCTTCCTAATTATATGGCACTTATATATATCATACTTGGATCGCACAATAAGCAATAATGGGCAAGCAAGCAACATTTTGATTCCACCCCCCCCCCCCCAACGCGGCCCTAATTTTAGTGAAATGTTGGCCACCATAGGAAGCAAATTGTCCACACACTTCTACTAATCAGGCATCTTGCACCTATTTTTTATAGCAACATCCATACACTAACTGAGACAAGAAAAACAATTGAGAATCTACATAAATATACCACGAATGTAACAGAGAATATCATAACAGTGTGTGACTCTCCAAATGTGCAGCGACCGCAATGATCCAAATTAGTTCATTTTTAGCCATAAAAATTAAAACTGGTCACCTAAGAGAAGGGTCATATGTTGAAATTGTGTACATGGACTGGCATGCTATCATTTTCAACGATCATGTGCTTTTCAGCTGTAATATAACCGAATCATACCGAAGTTTGCACAAGGCAAGGCAGCTTAAACTAATTGTAGGCTGACGTCAACTATTCTGACAAGAAACTGTTTTTACCACTGGTATTTTGTACGTTATATCCGTATATTTAACATCAGAAATGTTTGTTAGTACCCTTGTAAGAATTTGGCGATGTTTGAATAAAATATGATTAGGATAATTGACTCGTTGATGTACTTGGAGAGATACTGGGTGCCACAACTGTCAACAACCTTTATCACATGTCTTGGATGTCCTTGTCAAACGTTTGTTTCTTTCTGAAATTAACTATTTTGCCAGTAGTATCTCTTGTTTCCAATAATGTGTGTACATCAGCGAAATATATAGTGGCCAAGTAATTGACGTGTGGCGATGTTTGGACACTCTGTATCAAGCAGAGATCTGCGCCTGTGTAAAAGTATGGTTATTTTAAGGGGGGTTAGGACAACAATTTGTGTGACGCAAGATACACGTTCCACTGGGCATCTCAGTTTTGGTTTCATAATGTACTATGTATATACCTCAATTTACACCCAGCATTTTAGCCCGTTATCTACAATATAATTGTAGTTACCATCAAAAGACGCCTCTGTGCCTTTCAATATTGTGAATATTGTTGAAATGCCTGGCTTGTGCTTTCGACACCTACTGGTGTCGTACACGAGTGACATATAGTTCATGATTGCATCAGATTATTTAGCATAGTTTGTGGGCATTACATAATACAAAAATTCGTGAAGATCTGCAAAGTGCATGTCCAATAAAATGCTGCTTAAAATAATGATTTTGTGTATTTTTTGCAAAGAGGATACAACATTTTATGAAAAATTACAAAAAAATATATTTCGTTAATATTCCATATATTTGATTCCCATATCGGTAAGATACTGTGTTGGCCTGTATGCTGTGCTCAGTACCATTCATACCAGGCAAACGTCGTATGTAATATAAAGTACCGAATAAGCATGTTTAAACCAACTCAAGGCGCTGTTTAGCTTGGTGGTGTGCACAGTTTGATGACGCATATTTTAATTGTTACTGAGACAGTGTAAATTTCCCTTTGTGGTTAATCTAGATATATGTATAGCTTGATATAAATCTAACTTTCGTGAAGATTTGGAAGATTCAGGAGATCTAATTATTAGGGGTAAGACCACATTAAGGATTCGTCCGCCATTACCCACCGAAAGAGTGCCCTTGAAAATACCGTTTTGGTGTCATGTGTGAATTTTGTTCGAGCACTTTGGCATGGCACATGTCAGTCCAGTGAATACTGAATGTACTACTACATTAGATCTTTCACGAGGTAACAATAAACATACGCTAGTCGCTCGCGTATTCGCACA
>CM034542.1:12012152-12091311 GCA_020002185.1 Paraescarpia echinospica
CAAAGCGTTACAGGAGAAACGTTCAGGTAGATAACAAATTGTAGTCATGAAAAACAATGAAACCATCCAGAAAACAACACTTACTGAAATAAACCATTAGACAAATAAGGTTACAAAAATCAAAAGATGAGGAAGGTTTGTAGACATACTGGAAATAATGAAAGCTATGTGCAACAGAGGCACTTAATCAAACTACGCTTAAATTATGCATTCAAAGAGAAGCTACAAAGTCAAATTAGCATGTAATATAAAAATGACAGTAGGGTCATTCCATATCAATTCAACTAGCCCCCAAGCACTTTGGTCTCAGATTCATTTCATTTTTTTACCATTCCACTGTCAACGCCATGGACATATCTGAAGTTTGGGTTCTTAATTTTGCGTAATTAAGAAGTAACTGCCATTTTTATAAGCCTAAGCTCAGAAGTGCAGATGTCATTGTCATGTGTATATTTCAAATCATATTATCTCAGAATCTTATAGAGGCGTGACATTTTCTGTGTTAACCAAGAAGGCTTGAAATAAAACAGAGTGATATTTTAATTTTAGGAGTCACTGAATGCACAGAGGCTGCTAAAAAATCGGAAAATTACCATATTTCCGTCCAAGCAGCCTTGTTGGAAATTCTGGAACTTAATCTTAAAGTTATTTCAGCAGTTTAATTATTTTAATAACAAGTCCACCATATTTGCAGTATAAATATCGATTATGTATGTTTCTTAACAATTGACGCTGGTCTCAAGATGTGGTGAATATAGGGGGGAGAGGCTCTCCAAAAACCCCCTTGAAGCTCACCAAACAACCACCTGAGGCTCTCCACAATGTTTCTAACGGAGCGAAACCCAAAGTGGGTGTACTACAAAATCCTCAAACTAGTATTATTTTGTAAGATAATGGTATGTAGTTTTTTTTTATCTATTCAGAATCCCTTCATGATGAACTTAATTCTTCAATTGATGTACCAAACCGATTATATACTAGAAGGTCACAGACATTCAGGGTTCGCACGGATCCCCGAAAACCCTTAAAAACTCTTGAATTTAGAAATTATGTTCAAGGGTACCCAAAAACCCTTGATTATCACCCGTTTTCAGAATAAACCCTTGAAAACCCTTTAAAATGCATGTTTTTGCTTTAATTGTGCAATTAAGCTATTATATATCAGCCGTGTCATTGTAATAGAAATTATTTAATAAGTGCGAAAGTAAATGTGCGATTCAAATTCAACGTCGGAACATCAAAACTAAAAGGCGATTGACAAAACACGAGGAGTGAGTCCAAGTGACCAAGAATTATATTAATAATTATCCGCTAGATAGCGCCATAAGTACCGATCATACGGGTAACGCTACGTACAGGTATTAAGTTGCCATTTTGGAAAGCGACAAAAGCGTGTTCGTTGAAAATATTATCGGTCGATTTGAATTTGCATTACGATGGCTCCCGAGAAAGGAAACTGTAAATTTAAAGATGAATGGTTGGCAATCGCGGAATACAAAGAATGGGTGTGTCGAGACCCGACGGGAAACGTTCGTTCTGCGCGATGTCGATTTAGCGCAAAATCCATCAACATCGGGAACGGAGGTCGATATAGCCTGGACAGTCATGTTAAAACTAAGTGCGACGCACAAGAACAACGTGTCCGCGAAACACTATTAGCAACTGCGCCGCATGCTGGCTACACCAGGAACATGTTTAGTTCGCCAGTTGAGTGAGAAGAAGTGAAAAGCCTGAAAAGACTAACGTGACACTGACAGCAACAGTATATAATGAACGTTATTGTTTCCCGATTCATTTACTGTATGTAATAAACAGGCAGTTAAAACTTAAGCATCTTCGTCAAGATTGATTTGTTATTTGAATGTTTGGCTAATGATCCCCCTCATTGTTCTAAGGCTAAGGATCCTGTGATTGATTGTTTATTTGCTTCATTCATTCCTGAAATGCGTGCTTGCTTGATTTATTGATGTGTAACCGATCTTTTCAATGGCCGGTTGATTACTTGTAAACCCCAGGTATGGAATGATTGACTGGTCCGGTAAAAAATGGGGCTGAAAAACTAAATAAATAACTGAAATGTATACCCTTGAAAATGGCATGTTTTTTGGCAAGAAAACCCTTGAAAACCCTTGAATTTAATTGTTAGTTATCTGTATGAACCCTGCAAACATTATTAAATTCAGAAACAACTAGAAGTAGGAAGCAAAGATATATAGATAAATGTAATTAAACTGAAACAGTTAATTTAATTTTGAGGCTAGTTTAATTTATCAGAATTGGTGTATGGGAAATTTATTTTATTGAGAAATATCTTAATTAATTGTAATTTAAATGACTTCAAGTTAATTGTTCTGTGTCTGATAGACTCACCCTCAAATTCAAACCAACACTTGCACTGACAATTGTGTATGTCAAATTGAATTAATAATTTTAATAATGCAATAAAAAGCAGACATCGCAGCATGATTCACAACTTTATTTGGGCTACATTAGATACTACAAATATGTTCATGTATTATCTTCACAGATGGTGTTATGCCAAATCAGTCAAAATACAGTTGCTTTGAAAATTACTAACCTTGATACCAAAACCACTGAACAACTATTTATAAACAAAGACTTCAGTCCATAAATTAGCACATGATAAAATTACTTGTATAATTTGTACCATTTCATTTCAAGAAATATCCTAGTACAATGATGAGAAGAATGCTACAGGAAGTAATTCTAACAAACTTAGCATCACTACTCTACATTATGTGCAAAATGTATGGCAAACAATTAACCACCTTTTGTATAAATACATTCCAGGCACCTGTACACCAATTCCGTCAACTTCAGGCTTGGAAATGTGCAGAAAATCAACAATCGGTAAATATGTGAGTTTTTCAAGTTACAGTAATAATTATGTAATAGCCTATATAATTGTTCAGTAACAAAATATGATCATTAAAATTTTTGTTGTCATTTTATGGCACCATTGAGCACCAGATCCTTCTCATGACTCGCCTCGCAATTACATTTTGCTGATCACATTAGTGATTGGTTTAATTCATACGGACCGCGCATAATGTATTATGTGCAATATCTTCTTAGTGTTTTATTTTATTTTGCAGCATGTAACAATTTGTGATTTCACATATTTTGGCATATTTCTGAGAAATAATGGGATGGTTTTCATTTCCCAAAACTTATTTAGGGTAATTAATAGCAAAAACACACTGATCACATCAATATCACCATCATTAATTTTACAATTACAATTATGTTGTAGCTGTGGCAGACAACAACAGCAGCAGTGTCGACGATTCACCACAACCAAGAAAGAGAGGTGACTTTGCATTATGATTGAAAGAAAGTAATGAACCACTAACATATCCATCTAAATTCGTTGATGTTTCACATATATATGTATGTATATATGTGATAGGGTAGAAGGGATGATTTTCAAAACTCATTTAATTGATAGCAAATACCATCGTACAAGTGCAATAAGTTGTTTGTTGGAATGTTATTAAATTCAAGAAAGTGGTTATGGGCTTTGACTTTTTAAGTATTACGCATGACCATATATAATATAATACCTGTTTAGTGTTTTATTTTATTTTGCAACATGTAGCAATTTGTTTTGATAATTCAATCGTTTATGACATCAGTAATAACTGGTTATTGCATCTATATTGGTTGTCAATTAACAGTAATTTATTTTGTAACAGCAGCGGTTGACATCAACAGTGACAACAAGGAAGCAGTGCCACAGCCAAAGAAAAAAGGTACACATGATTTTGTAAGGAATTACAGAAGTCTTGCAAATTCATAAGTAACATCTATGCATAGAAACATTAAAAAAGTCATTTGATGAAGAATGAGTATATCAACTGTTTTGTATATCAAATAAAACAATTTGTTTCATATGATGCAATCTATAAACAGTAATCACTGCTAGACCAGTCAATCAGAATTTTTGTCTACGTTATTATTTCCTCTTCAATGCTTAAAATAATAATGACAGCATGTATATTGATCCTGGATTATGTTACATTCATTATGAACAAAAAGAACACATACCTCAAAAAGTCCTGACAGCTCCGTTGAACAAGAATCAGGAGTTTGAGAGTTCTCTGCTATTCTTTCATAATATTAATAATCTTTATTAAAATTCAGAAACTAAAATCTGTCCAGACGTTTAAGATACAACATTGATAATGTAAGTTCAGTTATATATTTACTCGGCAAGTCACAAACAGGGTGAATAAATAATTTTCCTTTAGCTGTGCAAGTTGAAAAGCACAGGCCTGTTAATTATGTAATATGTATATAAATTACATAACATGTTTTACTGCTACAATGGTGTCACTTTCAGTAAAGAACATCAATTGGCAGGAGGTAGATAACGTTATGCTTGTGGAGCATTTCCAGTCTTTCTTCAATGGACAAAGAGCAGAACATGGCACAAAGGGCAATTTGCCAAGTAAGAACAACCATGCTGACAAGATACATACGTACTTGGAGTAGATGATGTAACTTAACATACTTTTTATGGAATCCAACCATTAATATTCTGTAGCAGATCATTATTTCATTATCCTATTAGACTACCTTGCATTATGTCATAAGAATACCAACAATTTGTTTTAATACATTACAAATAAATGTATTACAAATGTGAGGTTGTTAGTGCATGAGGGGAATAATACAGAACACAACAATGTAAACATGAATGGTATCACTTTAGTATTACCAGAGATGTGTAAATTACAAATACACTAAATTGAATATTCTCTAAATGGCCATTAATAATAGAGAAGCAGGATATTACTTTATAAATGCACTTTTTGTGAACAAATGTGATTTAGAGATATGTGTTTGTTGTAACTCTGAACCATATTGATAGTAAAAAAATCTGTCGGACTACAGCAAAGACACGTTTAAAGTATTTTTTCAAGACTTTTCATGGATAGCCGTAACAATAACGGTTACGTTGCACTTTTTTTGCAGTAGAAAAATTGTGTAAAGTGTTTTGTAATGTAACGTTTATCATTAATGCGTAAATAACGTCACCAAACAGATACATTCTTGCCTAGAACGTTTCTGTACAATTTCAGTAGATGCTAAGTTCCTTCGTTTCCTGAAGTGCGAAATGACAGGATCTACTTCGATATAGATGTCGTCGGACAGGTCTGCTGCCAACCGGGCTCTGGTAGACTGTGTCCTGAATCTACGGCCACGTCTAACTGTGTCACTTCTATGTGGCAAGTCATCGTGCCGGTTTGGTATGTCATTTGATCTGTTTCCATGGTGATTTGCGGCCTTTAGAGGTCGCTGTGCCAAATCTTGGGGTGTCTCAGATCTGTCATTTATGTCTTCTCGTACCTGCTCTCTATCCTCGATATCCGGGTCAGCGGGGTCAACTTCTACAGGCGGTCTGTCGTTCTGCAACTGGGCCAGCCGTCTCTGGTATCGGCTTGCTCTAATTTGTTTACGCTTCGGGCGACTACGGCAGTGGTCCCATCTCAACTCGGGGTCTACAATTCTCACCTTTTCGTGGTTTACAACGTTTGTTTTTCAGGAGCGTTGATGATGTAAGAACACAACAGGTTCTCGGACTCGTGTGACTACCCATTCTGGATCCCAACGGCTAGTGAACGTGAGTCGTCCCACAGCTTTGATTATTACTGTGTCTCCGGGTGAGATCTGTTTAGCGTTCGCCTTCCTAGTCAGACGTTCGCGTATTTGCGGCTTTCCTGCGTATTTGCTCGTGCAATTTTAAGCATTGTGGCTTAATCGTCTAACCTGTTACCAAATGCTTGCTCGTTGTATACACGCAAGGTTTTCTCCATTGGCATCCGAAGTTTTCGTCCTGTCAGTAGGAAGTGTGGAGTATAACCAGTCGTGGAAGATACACTGGTTCTATATGCCAATAATGCGTCATTCACTAAGTCTTCCCACTTGCTTGGTTGGTTATCCAAAGCCTTCTGAATAAGAGATTTGATTTGTTTGTTAAACTTTTCTATAAGACCGTTCGACTGGGGGGAGGAAAGGTGTTGTCGTTCTATGTTCTATTCCCATCTGTTCTAGATATTTCTCAAACTCTAATGCTGTAAATTCAGAACCCCCATCTGACAAAAGAATTTCAAGAACGCCGTGACGGGAGATAAAACCGTTTGTGAAAGCGTTCCACACGCTCTCATTAGTCTTAGATGGAATAAGAAAACATTCAGCATAACCTGTGCAAAAGTCAATCGCCGTAAGAATATATTTATTCCCGCGAGGTGATTCAACAAAAGGTCCTATCAAGTCCACTGCCACTATTTGCATTGGATACGACGCTATTGGCATCTCACCCATAGCGTGTCTGACGTGTTGTCGATTATGCATCATACACACTGTGCACTTACGCAGGTGTGCTCTCACATCTCGGCGTAAACCTGTCCAGACATAAGCTTCTGTTATGCGCCTGACAGTCTTCCATACTGCCATATGCCCACATTCTCCGTGTGCGCGATCAATGACTGCCTCTCGGTAAGCCTTTGGAAGGACTAATCTCGGATATAGAGGTGATGTCATATTTGATGGTTTAACACTGTACAAAACCCCATTTATGATCGTATAATCTTCGTCATCATCATATTTACCCCGTTGCCATAGGCCCGGGAATTCCCTACGCTGATCTATTGCAACTGTCTTGAGCTCGAGGCCGTCATGAATCAAGGGTAGAATGTCTCCTATTTCGTCGTCTGGGGGCAAGTCGTCTGGGTCAAAGGGCTCGTCAATGTCTATCGCTGCTACGTCATTATCTGTGTTCCGCTTAATGCGCGACAACATATCCGTTCTGACAAGTCGTTTACCTTGCCGATAATGTATGGAAGCTCCAAACTCTGCCAGTAACACTCCCCGACTCTGAATCTTGGTATTATTCATTGACTGTGTGAATAAGCTCAGTAAGGGTTTGTGATCTGTAAACACTTTAAACTGCGCTCCATATAAATATGGTCTGAGTTTATCAATGCAATGCACTACTGCATAAGCCTCCTTCTCAATCGTTGGCCATTTCCGCTGCGTGGTTGACAGAGTGTGGCTAATATATTGTATTACTTTCTCAACTCCGTCGTCGGAATCCTGAACTAAAATTCCCCCTATTGCATAGTCACAAGCGTCGGTATATAATTTATAGGGTTTGTTTGTGTCCGGTGGTGCCATTACGTGTGATAAGATTAGCAGTCGCTTTAACTCGTCAAAAGCGTCCTGTCGTTCGTCATTCCATGTAAATCGTACATGAGTTCGTGTCAATTCTTTCAAAGGTTCCGCGACTTTTGCATAGTTAGGTAGGCTGGTCCTATAATAATTGCACATACCCAACATTGATCTAACTTCCTTCACTGTGGTTGGCGGTTTCAAATTTGCAATAGATGTTACCTTGTCAGAGTCGGTCTGAATGCCATGATGGTTTAGGACATAACCTAAAAGCTTTACTTCTGGTAGGCCGAAAACACATTTCGTAGGTTTTAACCTAAGCCCTGGCTCCCTGAGTCGGTCAAAGACTTGCTGTTTAACGTGCTCTTTCTCATTCTTGCTAAATACCAAAATATCGTCGATGTATACAAACACGGATTTCCCAATCAAATCTGCCAAGATCCTATTCATTTCTCTTTGGAAGAAAGTTGGAGCTGTTTTTAATCCAAATGGCACTTTAGTGAATTCATAATGTCCTACATGACATCGGAAAGCTGCTTTTGGAATGTCTTCCTCAGCTACAGGCATCTGGTAAAAACCAGCCTTCAAATCCAGTGTTGAATAGATGGTGCTACCTCCCGTCAGATCGAAAATATCTCTGATGTGTGGCAATTGGAAAGCATCAGCCTCTGTTACTTGGTTTAATTTGCGGTAGTCTATGCATAGTCTAGAACCGTTATCCTTCTTATCGACTAGCAAAATCGGAGAAGAATAGGGACTATTGCTAGGTCGAATGACTCCCTCGCTTAACATTTCATCAATCATTCCTTCAACTGTCTTTCTCTTATTCAAAGGCATACGGTATGCTTTCTGACAATTCGGGGGACCCGTTGTTTTGATTCGTAGAGGTCTAGTCTTACATTCTCCATTCCTCTCCCCTTTTGCTGAGAAAACATCAGCGTTTCTCTGAATTAACTTGTTAATTCCTGCATTTCCCGTTTCAGGATAACTTTTTTTGAGTAATCGTACTAGTACTTGATTACATAGCTCAAAAAAGTCGTATGGTGTGAACGATTGATCACAGTTCCTACCTTCCGAGTCCTGACTGGCTGGTTAGCTGCTAAACACCTGTCTACTATGTTTAACGGTAAACCGGTGTACGTTCACCACTGTATTCTGTGTTTGACCCTTCTGATATACTGCATATTTGAATTGGATATCCTTTTGAATCAGACCCTCTGGATTTGAAATAGTTTTAGTGTAATATATTTCATCATGTGTATTTGCATTTTAAAAAGAGGGTATTCTAAAATGCAATACATTTGTATTTGATTCAGAATCCATATTATTTATCTATAAAAGTCGATATAATACACTAATTTGTTTTGGGGACAACTGTGTGACAGATATTGTTATGAATGAATTGACAATGTGGTTTGCGAACTTTTTAAAAACAATGCAGACCATTTCTGTTGCACAAACTGATTTCTAAGTCACAGCACACACGCATGGGAGGAATACCAAAGATGTATAATAAATAAAATATGTCAAATCGAACGGTACACGTAGCTTTTTACAAACGACTGGTGCATTACAAATGGACAGCTTTGATTGTTTTTTTTATACGAGCGCAACAATAATAACACGAGTGTCGAGCGCCGAAAGCCCGTGCTTTCTGCCCTGCAAACAGAGAGCCACGTGCTTTTAATTTATTCGTGACGTAAAAACGCAACCTCGAATAGGCAATACGCACCTCGGAAGAAATTGTCATATCATAACACAAGACCTACTGGTTAACCTTTAACTTTACAATTTGATCAAGTATCACAAATAATATACATCAATACGTTTTATATTTTAGCATAGTTATTTTAGCATCGGCTATGCCTATGTCAACTAAATATAAATTTCCGGACGTATTCTTAAGAATTTTACTTTGTTTATGGATACCTAACGCGTCACAATACAACATGGCATTTTTGGCGGGATGCAATATAAATAATTTGTGCTTATCAGATTGATCGATACGATATGAATCGCATTATAGTAACTTCTTGCCGTTCAACACGAATGTCGTCTTTACGCGTTTATATAAAATATTTGGCAGACGAAGACAGTTCATCAATCAATCGGGTCTCCCAATAAATCATGCCCTTCGGCTTCGCCCCTCCCCCTTGACATAGTACTAGTGACGTATTACTATCAGTTAGTTTTTTGTTTCCACATTCAATCTATACATACCTGTTAATGACTTCCACAATGCATGCCTCCGATACGTCTGGCGTTGACAAAGTGCGAACCAGATTTTCGAAGCGCGGTTTGAATCTACTTAAAAATGTTTCCAATGAACCCTCTACCCCGTGAACAGTCGACATGATTAATTATCCAAGTAATTTCAGACTTCCGGTTCCGGTACAAGGCGCGTACGTAGCAACCCTAGCGGCACAAATTCAAAGCTCTTTGGTAAATACTTAAACCCACAGCACAATTCAAACCCCATACTGTTATTAATACCAGAAAATATAAAACTTCTACCCTTAGGATCGTAACTATAACGCAACTCATATTCAAAATTTTCCCGCCACAATTAAAAGTAAACAAAAGAAAGCACCCCCAGCAACGCTTAACATACAAACTTAGTTAAAGGCACTACAATTATGTAGACAAACATTACAAATTATGTAGGTATAAACATTATTAATTAGTTAGACATAAACACATATCTTCAACCATCCTGCACAAATCTTCACTTTATACTAATCTGGCTTGTTCATCAAGGCAACTCACTAAACCCAGAGTTGCCCTGGGCATCATTCTATAACTACTCAACATCTTCTCCCGGCACTGCCTTGATCCCTTGTACAACTATAAAATACTAAATAAATAATATAATAAGGGATATAAAACTAAAGAAGGTCATGGCAACCTGCAAAAAAAAAACGAGGACAAAAAGTAAAACAGATTTTCAGTGGACAACTGTTGATGATGAAGTTTGGACATGCACAGGGTGTAAACAAAACTTCAAAGGACCAAACCATAAACTGCCAGAGTGCGAATTCTGCGAGAAACATTTCTGTATTGAATGTGTGGACATAAACGATAAAGAATATAAACTAATGACAGACAAACAGCAAATACATTGGTTTTGTCCACCCTGTGACTCAAAAGTAATGAAAAATCTCAAGAATGAAAAGAGCTGTGAGGAGAGATGCGAGCAATTCCTAAAGAAAGTGGAAGACAGAATAAATTAAATAGAAAAAGAACTTGGATCCAAAGTCGACGAGAAAAGAGTGAGAGAAATTATCTCAGAATCCAAGGTAGAAGAAAAGAGCCCAACACAAGCCCAAACAAAGCTAACCATTAACCCAAATGAAGTGAAAAAAGTGGTACAACTACAAGTAAAGGAGCAAAACATTGAAACAAAAGAAAGAGAAAAAAGATTAAACAATGTAATCATCTTCAACCTGCCAGAAACAACATCACAACTAAAAACCACAAGACAACAACATGACAAAGAACAAATCATAGAAGTCTGCACAGAAATAGACAATAACTTTACAGACACTGACATCACAGAAATCCGGCGGCTCGGGGAAGCCAAAGAAAATGCAAACAGCCCCAGACCAGTACTGATTACAGTAACGCACATTGACAAAAAACGCACCCTTCTTCGAAAGTTCCATCACATCAAGGACAATGATAAGTTCAAAAATATAAAAATTGACCATGACAAAACCAAACAAGAAAGAGAAGAATCTAAAAAGCTCTATGAAGAAGCAAAGAGACAGGAAGCAGCAGATGAGTCGGGGGAATACCTGTACAGAGTGAGGGGTCCACCATGGAAAAGAATAATAAAAAAGATAAGGAAAAGCCAATAAAGAGTACACATCCACCTAGAACAACAGATGGGAAAACGAACGTAAACAAATATAACCTTAATGATATAGGCAGCATTCAGTGTTTTTACACCAATGCTGACCAATTAAGGAACAAACAAAATGAATTTGAACAAAGAATCAAAGAACTAAAACCCCACATAATAGCAATTAATGAAGTAAAACCCCAAAACCCTAAATGTTCTGTAACAACACCAGAATTGTCCTTAGAAGGTTACATGTTATTCTCAAAAAATTAAAAAAATACTGAAGGAAGAGGTATTATAATATATGTGCTAAATTCCCTGCATGCAGAGTATACAAACCTAGTCACAACTTTCAAAGAATGCTTATTTATAGAAATCAAATTAAAGAATAAAAACAAACTTTTTTTTTTGATGCATATACAGAAGCGATGGGGGATCTGAAAAAAATAATGTAGAACTTCTAAATATGATCAGATCAATATCACAACATAAATACTCTCACATCGTAATTACTGGAGATTTCAACCTCCCTGAGATAAATTGGAATCATTGGACGACCAAATCAAATAACCCCAACAATTTAAACTTTAAATTTTTGGAATGTTTTAGAGACACCTTCATGGTTCAACACGTGTCAAACCCCACCAGAGGACGAGGCACGACTAACACAAACCTGTTAGATCTGATTCTATCTAATGACGAAGATAATGTAGGAGAATTAGAGTACCTTAGCCCTCTGGGCAAAAGTGACCATTGTGTACTCAAATTCAGTATAGTGTGCAACTTTATAACAAGTAATTATACTAAAAAAAGGAAGCTGTATAATGTGGCAAACTATGATGCAATGACAATAGAATGTTCAAATATTAACTAGGAAAAAAAAATTTAAAGACTAAGGATAATGTTATCGATCAATGGGAAATCTTCAAAACAGTACTAAACTCATTAGAAGATAAATATGTACCTCAAAAAATAGTTCCAAATAATAGAAAGGGAAACTTCTCCCTGGATGTTAATACAAGAAAACTAATTAGACGTAAAAATAGATTATGGACAAGATACATGGAAACAAGGGATGGAACGAAATATCTAGAGTATTGTAAAAGCAGAAATAAAATCCGAGCTCTAACCAGAAAGCTCCGAAAGGAATTTGAACGAAATCTAGCATCCCAGACCAAGAAAAACCCCAAAGTCTTTTGGAAATATTATAAATCAAAAACTACAATCAAACAAGGAATTGGGGAACTGAACACAGACCCCACCAACCTAAAATCTCAAACAACAAATGAAGATGAAGAAAAAGCAAATATACTTGCTGACTATTTCTCCAGCGTATTCACCAAAGAACAGTTAGGGCCTATACCAACCATACCTAAAGTAAACAATAAACATGTCATGGACAAATTAAAACTAACTGAAAATATAATACTACTGATGTTAAAACAACTTAATATTAGCAAATCGCCTGGCCCAGATGGAATAGGCGCCAGGCTACTAAATGTGTTGTCTGCAAGTATATGTCAACCCTTAAAACAATTTTTTTAAACGTCGATTAAAACTTCCTGCATTCCCAATGACTGGAAAGAGGCTAAAATATCAGCAATTTAAAAAAAAGGAAACAAGAAACTAGCTAGTAACTACCGCCCAATAAGTTTAACAAGCATAGTTTGTAAATGTATGGAAACAATTATTAGAAATCACATTACAAACTACATGAAAGTAAATAATATATTTAGTCAAAAACAATATGGATTTATATCTGGCCGATCAACAGTTCTACAACTAATCAAAATAATAGATGACTGGACTAAAGAAATGGATAAGGGCAACCACACTGATGTTATATATATGGATTTCCAAAAAGCCTTTGACACCGTGCCACACAAAAGATTAATTAGCAAATTAAAAAGCTTCAACATTTCAGAAGAACTGATTAACTGGATAGAATCATTCATCACAGATAGAAAACAAAAAGTTTCAGTAAATGGAGATGAGTCTAGCTGGAAAGAGGTAATATCAGGGATACCCCAGGGTTCCGTTCTAGGACCCTTACTTTTTGTTCTATATATTAATGACCTCCCAGATCTAACAAATTCAAATACATTTCTATTTGCTGATGACATAAAGATATTTAGAACAATAACACATATAGATGATCAGGATGTACTTCAACATGATTTAAGCATACTAGAACAATGGAGCGACAAGTGGTTGTTAAAATTCCATCCCGATAAATGTGTACACATGGAAATTGGGAAAAATAATATCGGTGAAAGTAAATATTTTATGGCAACAAATAATGTCAAACATGCTCTTGTCACCACAGACAAACAAAAAGATTTAGGAGTAATTATTGATTCAAAACTTTCTTTTGATGATCACATCAACCAAGTGGTTAATAAAGCAACCAGAATGACAAAAGTAATCAGAAGAACTTTTCAATACTTAGATACATACACTTTCTTGCCACTATACAAGACTATGGTTAGATCCCACTTAGATTATGCAATAGCAGTATGGTGTCCATTTAAAACGAAACATAAAATAGCCATAGAAAATGTCCAGAGAAGAGCCACGAAAGAACTACCTGGTATGAGGGACTTATGATATATTGAAAGACTAAAATTACTTAAGTTACCCACATTAGCATATCGTAGATTAAGAGGAGATATGATTGAAGTGTATAAAATAATGCATAACATGTATGACAACAAATATGCACCAAACCTTCCTAAATGGGAGGATGTGGCATCACGATCCAGTAACAGAGGACACTCCCTTAAACTGTTCAACCAAAGAGCAAAACTAAACATAAGAAAAAATGCATTCCCGCTTAGAGTGGTTGAACCATGGAACAGTTTACCTGATTCAGTAATACAAGCAAAATCAATAAACTCATTTAAAAACCGCCTTGACGACTATGAAGCCCCACTAACATTAAACACTGGAACCGGAAAACACAAACTCTTAATACTAGACCCCGAAGAAGAAGATCTGATCATTGAGGAACCGAGAGGATCCTGCGATCAGAACAGTCCTAAGGTATCCTAAGGGAAGGTAAATTCAGGTCAGTAATTTCGCGCGTAATATTCCTTTATTTCCTTAATACTCCGCTAGATGACCACTGGTTCGGCAATATTCCACTAGATGCGCAACAGGTTCCCAAGATCACCACGAACCTTCCCGTGACATTCCCAGGAACAACCTAGTTTTAGACCCCCAAAATGGATCAGGCGTAGTTACGCGTAACCCAGTTTTAAATTGCGCGGACCAATTGGGAGCGCGGGAGCTGGTTGTAATGGGGTCAGTACGACGTTCTCGCTACGACGTACTGACCAATGAGCATCGCGGTTCTCAGACACGAGTGGCGCCTGATAACCAGCTTCCGCGCTCCCAATTGGTCCGCGCAACTTAAAACTGGGTTACGCGTGACCCAGTTTGAGACAAAAATGGGTCACGCGTAACTACGCCTGACCCATTTTGGGGGTCCAAAACTAGGTTGTCCCTGGGAAGGTTCCGGGGAGGTTCGTAGTGATCTTGAGAACCTGTTGCTTATGCTGGGCAAAATGTTAAAATAAAGGCATTGGACAAGGTCCTGCAAGGACATTTTCCCTAAAAATGAATGAACAGTGTATATACATATCCACTGACACAGATTATAAAAATGATCTTCAATTCACCAAAACTTAGATAAGATAGGAAATGTCTACAAGTTTTAAGTGTATATGTCACGCGTAACCCAGTTTTAAGTTGCGCGAACCAATTGGGATCGCGGGAGCTGGTTGTAATGGGGTCAGTACGACGTTCTCGCTACGACGTACTGACCAATGAGCATCGCGGTTCTCTGACACGAGTGGCGCCTGATAGCTACGTCATGGAAACGTCTGGCGTACTGCGCAGTCGGTTCATACGCGGATTGACACAGTTTTTCCAGTTCGTCTCGCAGTGCTGCGCTCTCATCAAGGTTGAGAAATTGTGCAGCTATGTGATCTCTGATATCAAGCCAAGGAATGGCTGCTCGTGCGATCTGATTAGCTGCAATTACACCTTCGATGTAACGTTCTAACTCAAACCTCAACTGTCCGGACACAGTTTTTGAAGCGATCTCAACGACATGAGTTGCACCCACCTGGTTAAAGGCTAATGTTACTTCACGGATCCAATTTCTCACTGCTGCCGTGGTGGTACCGTCACAATTTTGTGTTTGTCTGATTAAATCACGGATCTGTTCTCGCGATGCTTGTATCGCTCTCCTCTCAGTTTCTAACTCGGCCAAGCCTTGCGTAAGATTTTGAAATTGAATATGATCCATGGTTACTTAGTTCGATCGTTACAAATATGGTTTGACTGTCACTCACTGTTTTTTGTTCTCTGCACTCGTTCCGGAGTCGTTCATGTCTTGTCGGTGACCTTGATCTGTTTCGTCGAAAGCTTCGATGTCTTCGTCTAGCCAGTCTCCCTCGGGAAACGATGCTCCGTGCTCTGGCCACGGTGCTTCTTCCATGCCGGCAGGTATCATACGGGGCGTCGGTGCTTGAATCTCTACGACGTTGTCGATGTAGTGTTTGACATCGTCGTCAGAATGCGTGGGACGCGCCGGCGATCGTTGTCAATCTCGAGTTGACTCGTCAGTTGTAAGACTGCGTCGTCGTTTTATTTTTCATACTGATACTGGCGCGCTCGCCAGTTGTAAAGTTGTTGTCCCCTCCGTCTTCCTTCCTTCCTTCCTTTAGTTGGGCGGTACGCAAATGGCTTAAGAAGACCGGAACCTTACCTCGGGTATGTCGCTCGCCAAGCCGTGTGCATCATCGTTCTGTGGTGATGCATTTTCCCCTCACGGCTAAGGGTGTATTTGTTTGTCAATGAAATTGAACAAACAAGCGTTCCAGGTTCGTCACGAATATATATGTTTTATTCATCAATAGAAACTTCAGACACGATGTCCGTACAACGTTTACACATTCATGTGGGCCGACAGTCCAAACCTATTTTACATTTAAAGTGTCCGTAGTTTTTGAAGATCGAAAGATAAAGCAATATATAAACCACCGTGGTTTATATTTGCCGAAATGTTGATAACTCTAAACTGTGGGAAACATTTTCCTAGTTTCCCGTGGAGAGCCTCAACGTGTCTCTTCGTGTGTGTTCATTGCCGCCCTCCGTAATTCCAAAAATAGTTCCCTTTTAAACATACTGGCTTGGCCTCAAGCCAAATCCGGGAATTGTCTTTAAACCGTAAAGGATCGAAACGCATAGTATGAAATTTGTAGAATTATGGCTCTACGCATGCGTGTTTTTATGTCGTCATACAATGGGGATGAGGGTGCTCACTGACGTGAGGGGGTCTGCATTTATTTGCATAATTTCATCTTTCCGGTTCGATCTTAAAACCAGGACATGGTCACGAAGTGAATCTAAGGTCAGGCCAATGTCTGCACCAAATTCCAGTCATGACTCTTAACTGTAAACTACATTCTGTTCCGGTTGACACCAAGAACTGCACCTACAGACGCGAAAATAAACAAATCGTTCAAACCTTGTTGCCTTAGAAACGCGCCCACAGTGACGGCGACCATATGCTTGCCTTGTGCAGAATTCTTTTATATAATGCTTTTTGTATAATGTGAATCTGGATTTTTTGTTCTAGTCTTTCTCTGATAACTAATGATAATATTAATTAACTAAATTAGCCACTGCATGTCTGTTACAAAATGACAGTAAGCGCATAATTTTCAATGTTATACAATAGAGTATTTAGCGAATGTTGCAAGTTTTGCGGCATGAACTGAAGTGGAAGCCGAAGGGCAAATGCTTCGAATGGTCATAAAATATACATATTTCTTAATCTACACATAATTATAAAACTTTATATATTATTTTGAAGTTTATAATACATTGAACACGAAATGCCAACACTTCATTCAATATATAGCATAATTATATATTTTAAAGCATTTTTACCGGGTCTGTATAACGCCTCTAGTTATGTACTTTCAAATATACACGGCGCTGAAAAAAACATGCTCAAAATCAATTAAAATGTTGTTCATTTTTGAAATAATTACGCATACTACTTTTTTGGATGAACTGTGTGCACTAACAAAGATAACGGTAAACTCAATCGTGTTAGTTGCGAACTAACATTTCAAAACTTTAGGCAGACCGGCTTTGGTCTGCTTAAAACAGCGGTCTGCATAACGCGGCGCTATATGTATAAACGGTCGACGTAAGCTGCAATTAGAAGTATATATATATATATGTATATATATATATATTATATATATATATATATATATAACATATCAATCAATGTGGAAGTTGTTCCCTTTCTTTGTCTCCCAAACCCACCTAGCTAGGAGTGTGGCATTCGACAGTAATCCAATGACAAACCAGCAATGTAAAGTTGCTTTATTACATTTACATGCAGTTTACCTGTAGAAAACGAATCAATATAAAGTTGCAACGAATATAATGATAATTATTGATGTATAATATTACATGTCACAAGGGGTCTTTGTCTGAATGAAGATACATTTAGGAGTGGGTGTACATGCTAGCGTTCCGAAGCCTTACAAGGTTGTGAAGGAGTCACAAACTATGTCCAGATACAGCGTGACGTACTTCACGGTTGTCCCCTTACCAGTGTTCTCAATGGGGAAATCAATTATAATTACAGTACAGCGTTATAGTGTGCTCAGTCGATGCTGTTTAACGCAAATAACCGTGTCTATCATATAAGTATAATAAAGAAAAATAAATAGTGGTTGGCGGAAAATTAGCCGAATTGTAATCTCATATTCAGACTGTTTATTACCAAGTAACATTTCAAATGTACGAGGAATTCTTGGCGTTGTGGCGTCAACATACATGCACGTTTGTCTCCCCTGCCCCCCATCATGCACACGCAAAATATACAATCAGAAACATTATGAAACTATGCTAAAACTAGTATATATTTAAACCAATATCCAACTGCCAACATATTTTAAGACAGTCGTACATCCATTGACATAAAGTGAACTTGATAACATAATATTAATACCGTCTGAACGTTACCTAAAAAGTTAAAAAGTATACATGTACTTAAATAAATAATAAATAAATGTATAAATAAATTAGCTGACGATATAAAAAAACTAAGCTGACAGTTAAAAAGTATGTGCATACATGTAGTCAAGTTAATAAATAATAGATAAATAAATAATAAAAATAAATAAATAACTAAAAAAATAATAAATAAATAATTTAGCATGGCGACATATAATATGAACCGACTGAAAACAGTATCATGGCATCTCGCGGTTCAAGTGACTCACAGCCTGTGGATAAAAACTATTTATAAATCTAGTGGTCCTTGTCTTAATACTTCTATAGCGCTTGCCAGAGGGAAGAAGTTCAAAGAGATGGTTGGCTGGGTGGGTAGTATCCCGTACAATGCTCTTGGATTTTCGCGCACAGCGGGCATGGTAAATAGATTCAATGGATGGCAACTCGCGCCCAATGATTCTAGATGCGCCCTTCACGATAACTTCTAGCCGTTGTTTCTCCTCCTGACTGGCGCGGCTAAACCACACTGTAATCGAGAAAGTGG
The DNA here is from genome assembly GCA_020002185.1 of Paraescarpia echinospica. Taxonomy (NCBI): domain Eukaryota; kingdom Metazoa; phylum Annelida; class Polychaeta; order Sabellida; family Siboglinidae; genus Paraescarpia; species Paraescarpia echinospica. Next base: position 12,030,779 of record CM034542.1, read on the forward strand.
GGATACTTTTATTGATTGCGCGGTAGAATCGTATCATAATCTCCTGAGCAATGCCGAACTTCCTCCCTGTATGGCGTCTCGTTCGCATTCTCAATGCAGCCCTCCACAGTAGTGTCATCGGAAAACTTGATCACAAGGATCGATTGGTCCACGGAGACACAGTCATTTGTGAAGATAGTAAACAGGAAGGGAGATAGCACACAACCTTGTGGGGCACCTGTATTTAGGATAAGAGGTCTGGAGATAGAGTTGTTGACTCTGACAGATTGAGGCCTGTGAAGAAGAAAATTAAGGACCCAGTGACACATGGCAGGATGTACATTCAACAATGAAAGTTTATCGAACAGCTTGAATGGGATGATAGTGTTAAATACTGAGCTGAAGTCAATGAACAGGATCCTGGCATAGGTTCCAGGCCTCTCTAGGTGCTTCAGGATACGGGTGACAACAAACACGGACGCCCGCGCGTTCACACATACATAAGTTAATATAATAATAATAAGGTAACTTCTATTGCGCCTAAATCCTTTGAAACCAGGTTCAGAGGCGCACCACGACAAAAGGGTTGGTCAATCTCAAAATCGATAAACAGTATTCCAGTTGTCAACAGATGGATGGATGGATGCGCATCCATGCGTGTGTGCGCAACGTACGTACGTTTTATAATACATATATATATATATATATATATATACATATGTATATAAGTAAATATATATATATAATATAATAATATATATATATATTCACGTGCATGCATACACACCCATACACACACACACACACACACACACACACACACACATATATATATATAATTATATATATATATATATATAATATATACATATATATATATATATATATCATTGTGACGTCACATGTGTACTTTGCAATAAATTACTCTACATTTTAGTCCGTATTTCATGTAGGTGAAATCCTCTTACCTAGGGAATTTCCGCAACAATGTTTTTCAAGACAGTTACAAAATACAATTATGAAATCCAGTTGTTTTCCCCCTGGGAGTGGAAGCCATCGTGTAGTTTTACTGATTTATCACAACAAGCGTGATTAGTAAAATAAGGGGGTGAGGGTAGATATCCTTCCACTTCGTCAATACATATCAGTCACACTATAGCAAATGATGTATCGTTGGAATGACGTTTGAATTATCGTTCCAAATATGACATAATTATTAGGAAACGATGATGTTATGGCATCATAATGACGTAGTATCTGAACTATTCTATGTAAATCACTCCACACTGTTCCCCGAAGGCCAGATAGTTCCACTTTATAACATCAGTCTGCCAACCTACTGCATGTGAGTTACCGGTGGAACGATATTTCAATATGCCTCCTAAATATGATATATTTAATATGTAATTATGCAGCAATTACGTCATTATGACAACATACGATATCTATGTTATGGAAATTACTACCTCTATTTGATGTGGGTATCACATCGACTTCGAGACTGTATTTGGCGGAGATAGATCGTAGAAATTGGTGGTGCAGAAAAGTTGATAAACAAGTGGAATTACTGATTGATAAGTAATATTCTTGCCTTAATATAATTCATAAAGTTGCAATAAAAATATATTGAGTAGCAATTGTGCTTAAAGTTAGTTAGTTAAAGTATTTTAGAACACCTTAGTATAGTGAGTGATAATAGGGTAACTTACCCTTTGATAAGTTGTAAACAAGATTTAACAAACCTGATTATGTGGTAGATTATATAGGAGATAAAGTAACAACCATCAAACAACTTACATAAGATAATATCTGTGTAAGCCAGTTCTTGCTAGATATTTTGATTAGGTAGCATTGTTGTTAAAATTAAGCAAGGGCGATAATCGGGCGGCGTAACCTAAATATATAAATACAGCAGCCTAACGTAACGTAATTTATTGTATTTAAATTAGGTCACTACCGGTAATGTTAGCGTTCATGATATAATAAATAGTCGGCTGTGTAATTGAAATCTGTAACGAAACGTGTGCTGTAGTACACAGGAAACAGTCTTTATAAAGACTAAGTTAGTTAAGATATTAAATAAATTCTGATAGGGATATGGCGCCTTGCAAGCGGCAAGTCAAGGCAAAGCGACACTTGTTGTGCGATCACTGCCATAGCTGGGTAGATTTTGCATTGTCCGGCTGTGGGAAATTATGGGCAGAAACCATGGAGGAAGGATTCACCTTTCAGTGCATTGGGTGTTGGAAGGTGGAGTGTCTGCAGAAGGAGATAGTTAGGTTGACAGATATTGTGAAGGGAATGGAGATGGGAATTAGAAAGGAGACAGGTCGAATGGAGAGAGACGACAGGGAGAGAGGTGAGAATACTGCAAGACTGAAGGAGAATAGCAGTGGCAAGAAAACTGAGGAAAGGAAATTGAGAGGAGGGAAGGTGATTAGAGGGGAAGAAATTGGAAAATCGACGACAGAAAACGTGACAAGCGTGAAGGTGACAGGGGAGAAAGTGACCGTAGAGAAGGAGGGAGGGAAGATGGGACGGGAGAGGAGAGAAGAAAATGAGATGGGAGGAAAGATAAAGGGACGAAAGGAAGGAGGAAGGTAACAACTGGGATACTACAGCAGTATAGACAGTTAGTGAGGAAGCTAAAGAAGACAAGAGTTGAACAGATAATTCTGTCAGGGATTTTGCCAGTAATGGGAGGAAGGGGGGCAACGTATAGAAACTGCAAGAGGATGGCGATCAACGCACTAGTTGAGTAGATGCGTGAAGAAGACGGGGTGGAATTCACAGACTTATGGGGATACTTTGTTGGGAGGGAAGATATGTACATGAGAGATGGCCTCCATCTTAGTGGAAATGGGGCAGCAGTTTTCTCAGAGAACCTGCTGCGATCTGTTGACAGTGGAACAGGTTGCATCTATTTAAACTATATACGCAGGGGGGACTCACAGAAAACCCTGAAACTGGAGGCATAGATAAAGACAGCACAAATAAATCAGCAAAGAACAGTCTGGAAAACTCATCTGAAGCTGGATATCAATGTGTTTCTTTAAACGCAAGGAGTATAGTAAACAAAAGAAATATACTAAACATTATGGTAGAAGATATTGACCCTCACATAACTGGTATAACCGAATCCTGGACCACCACCGATATATCAGATGGCGAATTGGGACTGACAGGATATGTATTGTTTAGGAAATATAGAATAGGAAGAAAGGGAGGTGGAGTTATTTTATATATTAAAGAATTTATCCAGGCTTATGAAATAAAATTAGAAAGAGAAGCAGATTGCGAAGAAGCTGTTTGGTGTAACATAGTTACAGGAAACTCAACGTTAACAGTTGGGTTAGTTTATCGAACTCCAAACATAAGCATAGAAGAGAATGAAGAAATACAAAACGTTATAAGGGAAGTAAGCAAACGGGACTGTATTATTATGGGGGATTTTAACCACGGCATATACAATGGAAATCTCTACAAAATATGGGGAGTGAGGACCACAAGTTTTTAGTTTTAGTTCAAGATACTTTCCTTTCTCAACATGTGCTAGAACCAACCAGGGGTGAGAATGTGTTAGACATAGTTTTGTGCTCACAGAATGAATTAGTTGACAATATCAAGATATGTGAGCCACTGGGGAGTAGTGATCACAACCAGATATATTTTACCATCAAAGTAAAATCAAAAAGGAATACTAAAAAGCAGTATAGGAGAAATTTCCATAAAGGAAGGTATAAGGACATGAGGAAATATTTAGCAAAGATAGACTAGAATAACACACTGAAAAATAAGACAGCAACAGAATGCTGGAATATATTACAGAGTGAAATTAAGTGCAAAGTTGATAAATTTGTACACTTCAAAAAACAAGGGAAACAGTTCAAAAAGAAACACTTATCGAAAGAAGCCATTACAAAAAATAAGTATAAACAAATGATGTGGAAGTCATATAGGTGTACTGGAAATGATGAAGATTACAACAGTTATAAAGAAGCACTTAATCAAGCTACAGCTGAAATTAGAAATTAAAAGAGAAGCTATGAACAACAATTAGCTAGTAATATAAAACATGACAGCAAGAGTTTTTATGCGTATGTTCGAAGCAAACAGAAAGTTCAGGATAAGGTCGGTCGTCTAGAAGATATTGCTGGAAATATAATATCAGAGGGATTCTTAATGGCAGAAGACCTGAATGATACTTTAGTTCAGTGTTTACTAGGGAAGATATTAGTTCACTACCAGTACCAGAGGCTAAGTTCAAGGGGGCAGATTCAGACAATTTAGGACAATTATTTGTAACCCCGGAAATGGTGGCTAAGAAAATTAGGGCTATGAAGGATAATAAATCACCTGGAGTGGATGGGATTCCGCCCAAACTACTATTGGAAATTGTAGAACAAATTAGCGTACCGCTTGCAACAGTTTTCAATTTGTCATTAGAAGAGGGAGTGGTTCCTTTAGAATGGAAATAGGCAAACATTATACCGTTATTTAAAAAAGGTTCGAGAAACAAGTCAGAGAACTTCATAGACCAGTGAGTTTAACATCAGTGATTTGCAAATTATTAGAAAGACTAATTAAAGATCACATGGTGGATTTTCTTCTTAATCATAACTTGATAAACTCATCTCAACATGGGTTTTTTAAAGCGAGGTCATGCTTAACAAATATGTTATGTTTTTTGGAAGACATCACTAAGTGGGTAGATGAGGGATCACCAGTAGATATCGTCTACTTAGATTTTCAAAAAGCTTTCGACAAAGTACCACATCAAAGATTACTGCTTAAACTAAAGGTCCATGGCATAGGAAATGGTATAATAAACTGGATAGAAAAATGGCTGATTGACAGAAGACAACGTGTAGTAGTTGATGGAGAGGCTTCAAACTGGAAATCGGTATTGAGTGGGGTACCACAGGGATCAGTACTAGGACCTATATTATTCTTAATATATATTCACGATTTGGATGATGAAATAACAAGCAAGGTGTTGAAATTTGCGGATGATACAAAAGTGTTTAGAAGGATTACAATTGATAGACAACATTTACAAGATGATTTTGACAAGTTGATCAAATGGCCTGAAAAGTGGCAAATGCTGTTCAATTTTGGGAAATGTAAATGCCTCCACACAGAAATGGGAACGAAGATGTAGAATACACAATGGGGGTACTGTACTAAGTACTACTGTAAAAGAAAAGGACTTAGGGTTAACCATTAGTGCTGATGTGAAGGTTTCAGAGCAGTGCGGAATTGCAGCTTCAAATGGAAATCAAATCCTTGGATTAATTAGGCGAAACATAATGTATAAGGAAAAAGAGCTAATAATACCGCTGTACAAAACAATAGTTAGGCCTCATTTAGAATATTTTATTCAAGCGTGGAGGCCACATCGCAGGAAGGACATAGATATGCTAGAAAGAGTACACAGGAGAGCAACTAAAATGATACCAAAACTGAGGGATCTTAGTTACGAAATACGCCTAAAAAATGCGGCTTAACAACATTAGAGCCTAGGAGATTGAGAGGAGATTAGATAGAAGTGTTTATAATAATGAATGGTTATGAAAATATCGATAGAAATATTTTTTTCTCAGTTAAGAAAGATAGAAGGACTAGAGGACATGAAGTTACATTAGCAAAGGAGCAGTGTAGATTAGATATAAGAAAGTTCTCATTTTCACAAAGGACTGTAAATCAATGGAACAGATTATCTGCTGATTGTGTGGGTGCTAGTACCTCAGAAGGGCGGGATACACATAGATAAAAGGGTCGGACTCTCGATAAGCCAAAGGGCTTCCTTGTCCACCTGTCACCTAGAGTTAATTCTCTGGGTCGCAATGTTGTTAAATCTTGTTATTACAATTATTAGGTTTCAAACACGTTGCGGGGTGTAGACATGTTCGACGCTCGTTGTTCTATACAGACCGAAGCATCACATTGTAGAACTCAACTGGCGCGCTCGCCACTGTAGAACTCAACTGGCGCGCTCGCCACTGTAGAATGCCCTGTGTCTACTATTATTTCCCTTGGTCGCATCTGCCTGTTCCGTTCGTAGACTCAGTATTCTAATTTGGGCACGTATTGCAACGTTCTTCCTCTGCGTTGATTTCCTAGACAATTTAGACACCGACCTACTCAGTTCAGCCAATGTGTCATTGTCTAATAGAAATCAGATACCCACAGAGGAAGATTCTAATTACTCAATCATCGCAGAAGACTTTCCACTGTTCGTTTCAAGAACTTTAATACAGACAGTTAGCATGATACAGATGAGTACAATCAATACTGGTCCTCCGTGGGAACCAAACGTGGTGTTACATCGTTACGGCGTGCTAGTCCTCCCTGCACATTCTCTGCAATTCTCTCCCAATCGCGCATTACTCTTTCCTTAAATACTCGCTACTTCCCTCTATTCCTAGTGATTCGCGATTCCCATTGGTCAGTGCCTCTCCTGGTTTTCTTAATATGGCGCGCTACTATCGGGCTCGCTACCTGGCTACCTGGTCTCTGATCCCGCATTACCTTATCTGCTAACTGACTCATCTCCCGACTATTGCCCAGCCCAGCTATCTCTGGAGATGACCTGAACTAAACCTATGGGAACATCCTGTATCTCAGATATAATTATAAGAACACAAGCTACTAGACCAAAGCAGTTCTAAGCATATACTTATTAACATAACTTCCTATATAATAATTACTATATTTCATGGACAAGTAATTACTAGGAATTTATGCAAAGCTTAATTCCTTACAACATGACAGCATTCAACTATCAAAAATACGCAGCACTTATATGTAGACACCTAGCTCGCGACAACGAGCTCAGTGTTTACATCCAGTTTCGTACCGTTGGAAATATATTTAACCTACAACGACTGAAAGCCAAGAGCAAGACTTCACAGCTACTTGTACGAGACCTAGTCTTTGCTGATGACTGTGCCCTTATTGCACACTTAATCGATGACATTAACGCAATTACTGATTGTTTTGTTAAAGTGGCCCGCCGATTTGGACTCAAAATCATTCAAAAGAAAATAAAAGTATTGTTCCAACCAAAGCCTGGAACCAACCGTGTCCCACCAAGTGTTACAATCGATAACGTCCCATTGATTGATGTGGAGAAATATGTATTTGTGGGTACACGTTATCTATACACACAATGATCGACGATGAAATTTATATCAGTCTTGGGAAGGCAAACGCATCTTTTGATAGGCTAAATGCGCCTATGGAATGTACGTGGTTTACGCTTGAACACAAAAATCATCATGTATAGTGCCGTCGTACTGTCGACTCTGCTGAATGGTTGTGAGGCGTGAACCCATATTGACGCCATATCAGATGTTTAAAGCAATTCCATACGCGCTGCCTTCGGCAGATTGCAGGCTTCAAGTGGCGAGTCATGATGCCAAACACTGCGGTGCTGAACAAATGCGAAACTTTCGGAATCCAGTTTCATATCCAGCGCGCGCAGTTACGATGTCACTTGGACCGCATGACGGATGACCGCATACCAAAGGCGCTTTTCTACGGTCAACTGAACACTGGTTTGCGCTCACGAGGTGGGCAACGAAAATGCTACAAAGACGTCCTGAAGGCCACACTGAAGTAATGCTCCATCCCCAAAACACCTGGGTAGAGACTGCAAACAATCGCCCCCTCTGGCGTCACACCTGCATGACTGGTCTGCGGGACTTTGAACATGCAGAAACGGCGTCAACATCTCAAAAAAAGAATGCAGCGGAAGAATGGTCAACCTCCGCCGGGACCTATGGCAACCTGTAACTGTACCATCTGTGGTCGCTAACACATCGACACAATTATATTCTAGATTGATGGTACGTTACTCTCTGAATCTGGTCTGCATTGATGTCACCCATGAAGGAATCCAATCCATTTTCAAAAGTGTGTTCTCTCCATACGACGAACATCAAACTTAGGAACAAACGGTTAACAATGATGCAGATGAGAGTCAACTCTTTCACATATAGTTTCAAGGCGCGAAAGTGCGTTGTCTCCTAAACAGTACATGTTTTACAATTATGGAAGTTGCTTCGCTACAACTGAAGGTATATCACACCAAGAGAGTCAACGGTGATCTTGAGACAATCGTGAAGGAGCTTGAGAAGACGAAGAACTCTTTCAGGTCAGCAACATCCGACGAAAAGCCAAACTACCTGACAACTGAATGCCGAACATCAACGGAGGTTGCCTGTGATCTACTGGCAGTCATTGAGAAGGGACCATTGTGAGAGGACGACGCACTTCAGGAACCAATGAAACTCCGTAAAGACAAGAACTTTGACCAAGATGTTGTAACAATGAAACTGAAGACAAAATATATGAAAGTGCAGGAGGTTCGCTGAACTCAGGATCTATTTGGAAAACATCTTTTCCTAGCTGCATGAGAGAAGCAGAACTTAAAGTCTTTGCATACCCAATGTCACTTGCTCATATCAATAGCTCCATGAACACAACTGATAAGTAGGCATTTACGAGAACATTTTACGTGGATACATGTGTTGAAAAACCAGTCGGCATTGATGAATACCTGATTGATGCCATGTTCTTCTTCCTGGCGATATTGCAAAGGCAATCCTCTAACAAGCATGTTCTCTTGCACAAGTAGTGCACATTGTGCATGAAACATGTTTGTGGGCCTACCGTAAAAGCACATAAACAAGCTACACGCGGCGATACTCAAACATTACGCAGAACCACAATACCATCCCAACAACGTCCACGTGATTTTGGTTGAGCTCTACTATCACCTTCATTCAAGATAGTTATGACGTCACTGCACGTAAATAAATGACCTCTGAAATATGCTTCAGTACTTCAAGGGCACATGGCATATAACTGCATCTTATGTGAATATGAGTAAACTGTCGTATGTATGATGCTATGTTGTCTTGTGACTACGAAGAAGCAGGCACTAGAGTCATCTTTACCTACAAATAACGGTTTTATAGTGTTGATGATGTTGTAAACGACAGCGAGTATGATGACGACGAGGAACCGGTTCACAACGAGTCATCTGATGAGGTTGAGTTCTGACTTGTTTCAAAATGAACGATATAGGCATGGCTCACAATATTCCCTCCGTGTATATGCTTAGCATTATTGTTAGTATCGTTTTGATAAGGTGCAAATTCTGACTGAAGCTAGATAAGGCTGTGATATGCTATTTTCACCTTTGTGTTTTAACCAATCATCAATAAATAATGCACAATGACAGTATTCTTTCATTTGTATACATTGACTCGCCTGCAAGGTGTATTCGTTGTTTTTCGTGATCAACCTCAGTGGAAGAATTACCCCTATATGGTCTATTGACTAAAATGTGGAGTGATTTACATAAATAGTTCAGGTATGGTGTCATCATGACGTCACTACACCATAATTGACAATTATGACATTTGGTGGAAAGAATATTCAAATACCTTTCCAACGATACCTCATATGCTATAGTTCGGCTGACCTGTATTGATAGAGTGGACTGATATCTATCCCAACCCTCTTATTTCACTAATCACCCTTGTTGTAATAAATCAGTAAAACCACACGTTTGCTTTCACTCCCTAATAACTGGATTTCACATTTGAATGTTGTGATCGTTTTGAAAAAGCATAGTGGCTAAGTACGCTCTAATGATGACGCTTGCTCGTACCTGTTCACAATTTGTCCTAAAGATTCTTGTATGTTGCGCCTCTGAACGCAGATTCCTGGGGATATAGACGCTATAGAAGTTTATTATTATTACTATTATTAACTTTGCCGAACGGTTTGTGTAAGTCTAACTAGATGTCAAATACATTATTCTTATATTATTAACAATTTATAATAGTGTTAATGTTGTGGAGTTTATATGTCTATTGCAACCTATCATTTTTTATTTTTAAAACATGACCTGTTTTATAATAATTACTGACAAATATTACCAACGCAATTTAATATATTCATTAGTTTATGATCATCGGGAAGTTCGCGCGATTTTGTTTGATAGATAGGGATGACATATGACTAGAGTACGGGTTGGTAAACATTGTTGGTTTTTATTTTCTTTCATAGAGGCTACCAGCTCGATAAGTTTTTAACTTCTCTGGTAGTCACCTCATCTGTGTTGCTTTTGTCTTGAAATATGTTGTATATCATGTGGATGAGAAAATAAAGTTACATACATACTTATAAAATAATAATTTTATATATGCTTTGATTATACTTGTGTTACTATGTAATGTATGCATTGATGTACTTAAAAATTAATTAAGTTAAATACACCAGCCATCGGTCATCTTTATCAGTGTTTTCTCAGACCTTTACTACTCGCACAAAACTATAAATCTTATACCTACAGTAAAATAATGTTGCCGTGACATTTGGTACATGTCTTGCTATTAATGTTATCTTCAAATTATAAGGAAATTTAAAGAACAAATTATTATTTTCTGATACATTCATTTTTTTTACATTTATTCATGAGAATGCGGAAACAATTGACTTGATCTGATAGCTTGGACGGAACTGATTATGTGCCTGATTTAAAAATCGTAACGTAAAAAATTGACAACGATGTCCAACATTCCCACACCCCTTGACAGCGAAGTCCAACACTACTCTCCCGCGACCGCGGAATATCTCCATCACAACATCCCCCTTTCGAATGCGAAAGTTCTCCGCCAGTACCTCCCTCCCTGAGGCTCTGGTTCAAACGTGATGGATGTTTGTTGGAAAGGCCAAAAATACACCCTCAAAAAGCAAAGACGCTGCGGGCCTGTACAATTGTGTCTAATGATTTACATTTTATTAGTACAAGCTCTACGCCTTGTTGCAGATATTAGGTGCAAACTGTTCGTCGGTGGTAACCGCGTTTGCTACAAATTGGTCCAACAACTGATGACGTGGGAAAGCAGCAGAGTTAACTGCAAAAGTTTCTTTGACGGAGCAGACCTCGTGTCAATAGAAACTCCAGAAGAAAACGAGTTTTTGATAAAAATGATAGAAGGTGAGGAGACTAACAAAGCGACCACACGCCATATGAAAATAATATGCCTAGTAAATAAGATATGAATTTACAAAAGGATGTTATGCAGACAGATTCCGGTTTCTTACACTAATACGATACCTAGATTGTGGATGAATTTGATAATAATATTAGTAGCTGGAAAAAAAAAAACAAGACGGTTGTGTTGCAGTAACAAGCGAACTAGCTTGCATCCATCTAGTGGCAGATTAAGGCGTACTACGGCCCTGTTGTAAGTTAGTTTTGTGAGGCCCCATCCCTCGGGATGGTCATTTTAATGCATTTTTGACAACACAATTTTGTTGAAAGGGAATAACATTTTAATGCATTTTTAAACAACAACATATTTTGAAACTTGACGTTTGCATATGTTTTTGGTTCACAGCCAACACATAAAGTGTTCCTAACAATATGGTTCTATTTTGATTGTAAGTAAATCATCTTTATACCTTAACCTAATAACTTTATAGCTAAACCTAATAACATTACTAAAGACATCTTGTTCGATTCTAAAAAACGTCCGTCCTATCAGTATAAATGCTAGTTCAAATCCTATCACCCATCAAGCCGAATGCAAATAATTATTAAAGCCATTTTCACGTTCACGCAGTTCGATATTTCATCCATGTAATATAACATAGTTTCATACATCAGGAGTTTACCAATTGAAATTAACATATGCAATGTCTGAATATCGCTATTTCATTTTTTAAACACCCAAATGTTGTAAATGAATCTGTCGATTTCAATTTCAAACAGTTGTTGGTGGTTACAACGTAACAAATTAAATAAGAATAAACTGTCATAAGTTAATCTATGCTTTCGAAACTATCCAGAATTTAACTTATATTGAAACACAATAAAATAAACTTAAATTCAAATTTTGCATTCTTAATTTCTCTACCAAATCATCCACTTAGTTATTATGTGCTCAGGGGAAACGTTTCTTGGTCATAGATTTACCATCGACGTTGCCCAGCACGTACTCAAACTGAGACAACAGACTGAATAAACGGAACACAAACACAGATTGAGCATGAACTAATTCAGCTTCACGACGTGCAGCTGATGTCGAGCTCGACGGTTGAGTTGACAACTGATATATCTAGCCATATACATCAGATTACAAACTATATACGTTGTCGGACTTCCGAAGTACTGATTTTCTAGTTTCGGTTTCAGTTATTTTATGTTCTTTTACCTTAACATACTTTTTTATTTTGTATATTGCTATTTTGTAGCTTAATTTCGTTATCAAAACAATACATAGTAACATTATAAACATTACTAATTATTATACATAAATATTTATTAGGAATCTAGAATCATCAGTCGCCGTCAGATGTCCTCACTGTTTGGGTTTATTTTCCAAATGAACTCTCTAAATGCGGGTAATACTCCAGACTCTCATATTGGCGAGTCCACGCAGGCGAGCGATCGTTGTATAAGCGAGAGTACATTTCGAGCGGTTAAAACTAATTCGTCACAACAGCACTGACATACAACAAACTGCTGACCGCATTTTGTTTAAGCAAAAGCGCCCTGTACAATACTTATGTCTGCCTCTGAAATGTGATATTTCCTTAACAGCTCCCACATTGAGATCATATTTTGAGCAAACCTTCCGCGAGATATTGTTGACTGTATGGTATACGCCTGTTGTTATAAATTGTGTGTTTGTAGTAATTCTCTTTGGTGCATAACCCCAACAAAATGCGTTTCCTATCACTTGAAATGAAAGCTGATAAGCTCATTTATTAACTTATAAATATAATATTGTAAATTTATATAAAAATACTGAATATTTAAATGAACATAACAATATATTTTAATATGATTGAAAGACAAAAGACAAAACAGTGGATTGCGTTATTTATTAAAATAACATAGGGCCTTATTTTAAGAAATTGCTTATTTTAAGAAATTGTTAGAATTCCTAGTCGACGTTTGAAATTAAATATATTATAGTATTATCTTTGGTTTCATATAAACTGTGTAATGTAAATACGTATTTCTTTCCAGATTTACGACCGCATAGCTGTACCCATGTCTATACTTCGGGAAAAAAGGTTAACGGTGTATGGACATGGATAGCGACGGGACAACCATTCAGCTACACATATTGGTGGCATGGACAACCAGATAATTGGCGTGGTCTGGAAGATACATGTGAACTATTTCACCGTGATGACGGTTTATGCTGGAATGACACACCCGATGGAAGTAACTACTGCTCACTTTGTGAACTTCCGTAATACGATAATTGAGCGTCAAATATTTGGTAAGTTTAAATAGTCAGCTGGAGCGTAAATGTTTCCACTAAAATAATAAACTAACGGACCTTTTGAATGGAAAGAAGCAACAATTATACCATTATTTAAAACGTGTTCGCGAACGAAGTCCGACAAGTACAAAAGACCAGCGGTGTGAACGTTATTGGGAAGACTATTTGGAGACCGTATGGCGGATTTCCTTGGTGACCATACATTGATTATCCATCTCAACATAGATTACTAAAAGCGAGGTCTTAACAAGGTGCTTAACAAGTAGTTTATATCTTTAGTAGACACCACTAAGTAGGTAGAAATATATTCAGAAAGACGTCGAGTAAGAACCACACCAATGACCACTCTTTAAACAAAAGGCCCAGTGTATAACGGGGTAGCTTGATAAAGTTAGCACAAACGGCTGACTGCAGTGTGAAATAAAAATTAGTAGTATATAGGGAGGTTTAATCTATCTCAACATAGATTACTAAAAGCGAGGTCGTGCTTAACAAATAGTTTATAAAATTATCTTTAGTAGACACCACTAGGTAGGTAGATGAGGGATCACCAGTATAATGTGATAATGAGATAGATATTCAGAAAGTTGTCGAGAAAGAACCACGCCAATGACTACTCTTTAAACAAAAGGCCCATTGTATAAGGGATAGTTTGATAAAGTTAACACAAACGACTGACTGCAGTGTTAAATAAAAATTAGTAGTATATGGGGAGGTTTAAAACCGGAAATCAGCTTTGGGTAGGGACTTTTCCTTGATCACATGCTATATGTGTTTTCTTCTGTTATTGTGTTCAATGAATAGCTTATTTAACTTAACTAGCTTACACCCATTCGTGTAGCAGGATACCAAGCACAATCGTTATCGCCATTACATGTTCTTAATCTTAAAAACACACACATACACACGCACACACGCACACACACACACACGAGCACACACGAGCACACACGCGCACACATACGCACACACACGGACAGACACGTACACGCACACACACGCGCACACACGCACACACACGCACACATGCAGACACACACGCACACACACACACACTCACGAACGTACAAGTTTACCTGTATATCATGCTGAGCCCGATACGTCCCTGTCAACACAATATTTCTGTTTTCGTTCTCCACATGCGGAGAGAACGTTGTAACCGGCCAACCATTTTTAATAGGTAGGTAGGTTGGTTAACATGGCCACGCGAGAACCAATGCAGTGCTAGGATTTTATCACATAATGTATACATCATCGAGAATCTTGATAATAATGTGCCGTAGATTATAATGTCTGGATCGATTGGAGTGTGGTCAGATGAAGGTTAGCAGTGTAACAATTCATTTGTACTGACTGTAAATCTAAATAAAATAGAGGATTGTTCCTAAACGATTACAAATCTCTTTGGCGTCTTCTAGTACGCGCGCAACAATTGCTGCCTCTACCAACAACAGTTCCCGAGAGGACATTGCTGTGGTGTTTGTGTTTGCTCTGTCTGACTCTCCATCAGATCTAGTGCAGGTTAAAGCACCAGGTTTCTCCTCAAATGTTCCGGTGGTGCAGACTGTGCTGCGCAAACAACGGGAATGAACTAGGTCGGTACCAAGACGCATCCTTGCTCTAGTCATTGACTGATTTCAAAAGTACCAGTAATTTCTCCACCAATAGACATTGCACCAGCCTTACCGTTATACATTACCTAAATTAGCATGACAATGTTCCCATGGCAACCATATCGCCTAAGTAAGATCCACAGGGTTTATCTGTCCAGTGACGTGTCCAATGCCTTTGACAAGTAAAAAAAACATGTAGAGGCTTTGTTGTTGTTTCACAGCTTTTTCCTACAGTTGCCGCAATGTGAACATCGTGTCAATGGAGTGCGCGAGGCACGAAGCCCACTCTGGCTTTCAGGGAAAATAGCGCGTGCGTGCGTTCGTGCGTGCGTGCGTGCGTGCGTGCGTGCATACGTGCGTGCGTGCATGCATGCGTGTGAATGGCACGCTGTGTTTCGTAAAATATACGTGTACACAATTAAACGAGGGTAAATATTTGTTGATCGGCAGGTGGCGCCACAGTTATTCGCTGTTATCTCTCCGCCGTCGTGCGTCGGATCATCTACCTGGGGCACATTCAAGAGGTCTAGGGCAGGGGTGGATCCAGAAAGCGAGTATGGGGGGGCACAAAGACCTCCACTGGCGGCCGAAGCAAATGGTGTAGTAGAATGTATTTCACTACTGCGCCGCCGTAACTTTAGCGAGAGGGGAGATGCTGTTGAAATGTTTTCGCCGCCGCTTATTATAACCTGAACGGGGGCACCTTTCAAAGGGTCTAGGGGGCACTGTCGGGTGGGACCTTTATGAAAGGTCTGCGGGCATGCCAATTTCCTAAGGTCTAGGGGGGCACATAGGGGGCACGTACCCTCCCTCAGTCCCCCTGTTAAAGAGAATGTTCAATGGTTTTCTTTGGTTAACCGACACGCAGTTAGTTAAGGGTTTTGTATAATTAAAATGCTTAGAATTGTGTTACATTGCTCACAGTAAGCTATTACTTCTAACTTAAAGTTATTTTACTACATATTTTATTTTATATTGCTGCAGTATATCGAAATTACATAAGACGGGAATTTGACAAACTAACGATAGACAAATCGGTGAAAAGACAATATTTTGTTCAGCTTTAAATGTGACGATTCACTGATATGTATATTAATGTCATAAGCCGGTTCCTACATTATATGTCGTAAAACTAACCTATTTTTAACTGATCGATAAATCGTGCATATGATAAAATATTAAGTGAATGTAGATCATAACGACCAGCGGGCGGGCGGGCGGGCGGGCAGGCAGGCAGGTAGACGCGTATCGAAGATGTCAATGCGGTGTTTGTCGATTTGTCGGACAGCATACAAACCACCTTCTGTTGTCCATTTTTTGACTTCACTGCTTCTTCGTTGAAAGTTCGTTTACCGCACAGCGTGACGTTGTCACAATTATTTCGAGATGACAAAGCTGCTTAGCAGCAGAATCTCAAAGAATGCAAAATTAAGAGTTTGAATGAAGAATGATTCACTTAGAAAGATCTCCTGATTTATGAGCGATACAGGTACCCAATTTGAGCACTGATTGAGACAGCGCAGAAATTGTTGATACTTTTTGGCACCATTGGAGTGGGCAATATCGGAATTCCCCACGACGAAGCACACCGAGAACACCTTTGATATCGTTTGAAGGTTATTTTACGACCTGCGATCTCTCTGCTAGTAGTAGGTCTTGCTTGTAGAAAAATGGACAGCGCCACCATTTTGTTTACACTTTGTTTTGTATGAACTTTAAATAGTGTGATTTAGTTGTTGTTTAGATGTGGTTCAGGGTAGCAAAAACGCACTTTTTACGAACACCTATTTTATGTCTTACTAATTAAAAGCTTTGGCCTGCAGAGAGATAATTGGATAAAAGTTGGCTCACACCAAAAAACGTTTGCGGAACCCTGCACTACGGCTAAAAGGCCTCTCTCACAAGCAGACCAATAGTTCATTATCTACACGTTAACCTTTGATCACTGAATAAATACGCGAGACGGTACAGCGTTGAGTAAAGTGCGCAAGGCGGATATTTTGTGGTATCTGCCCTTTAATGTCATGTGTATAAATGTAGCATTCATTAACAATGTTCTACGATGTATTCCACTAACACGGTCAGGTGTCTAGGCAGGTAAGTAAACGAAGAATTAGTGGTCTTTGCATTAGATCCATTAAAAGAACAGGAGTTTTTTATACCACGGTTCTGTCTTATCTTTAAAATCTACTAATTCCATTTTTATTAAATTTTCAGTGTAAGTATCTTTTATGTGAAAAGAACGTCACTTATGACATAATATAAATGCTGCCAGAGTTATTTTGAGAAACTTCCCACGGAAAATGTAATACATATACAGTTATTTTCAGGTTTTATTCCAACAAATAATATATAATACTTTACCAAAAAGTTGTTTGGTTTATCAGAGAGTAGTTAATTCGATAATAAAATATGTTATGTAAGTTACATTTGTTTATAAATAAACAAAAACTAAACTAATATTAATAAAATATTTTCACAGTTCAGCTGTGTGACTGAGTACCTGGTTGTAGACAGTGGTGGATATATGTGTGCGAGTAGTCTTCGCTCATTAATTGCAGCGTATCTTAATGCTTCTTAGAGAAGTCGAGATGGTGTTCGACTGAACTGGTCTGCCAGAGAGTAAAGTGTAAAGCGCTTTGAGCAATCTAAGAACTGGAAACTGCGCTATATAAGAACTTACCTTTACTTTTTACTTTGCTTAAAATACTAATTTTTATTCGGTCAATCTAGTTCGTTTCATAAACAAAACTTTATTAATTTGTTGAAATATTTGTAATGGAAATATATCCTTCCAATTTTCCATGGGACGTTCCACAAAATTTTGCGTGCCCGTAGATCTTTTTAAATGGGCGCACGTCTTCCGATATCTCCAGTCGAGCCGAGACAGCGGAGAAGTTGAAGTTACGGCGGCACGGTAGCGAAACATTTTCGACACCATTTGGTTCGGCCGCCAGTGAACGTTTTCGTACCTCCCCCTAGACTACTCTCTCTGAGTCCGCCCCTGCCTATGTCTGTTTTTTATATCTACATATTTACGGTTGGCATCCGCGTCATTCAGATCAGATTGTACTATTATTCATACCCATGAGCTCTTGCTTCGATTCACAGTAACAAAGTTACCAAGTTCTATATGCTCTGTCCATTCCCATCACACCGACGTACACATTTATCTGCATATTAATACGCTAATATTGGACCGTTGTAACTGCATCTCCTTAACAAGATTGCCACCCAGAGAATTAACTCTAGGTGGCAGGTGGACAAGGAAACCCTTTGGCTTATCGAGAGTCCGACCCTTTTATCTATGTGTATCCCGCCCATCTGAGGTATGTGTCGATTTTATTTTTAAACATTCACGCTACTAGCACCCACACAATCAGCAGATAATCTGTTCCATTCATTTCTAGTCCTTTGTGAAAATGAAAACTTTCTTATATCTAATCTACTCTGCTCCTTTGCTAATGTAACTTCATGTTCTCTAGTCCTTCTATCTTTCTTAACTGAAAAAAAAAATTCTATAAATATTTTCATAACCATTCAATATTTTAAACACTTCTATCTGATCTCCTCTCAATCTCCTGGTCTCTAGTGTTGTTAAACCACATTTTTTAGGCGTATTTCGTAACTAAGATCCCTCAGTTTTTGTATCATTTTAGTTGCTCTCTTCTGCACTCTTTCTAGCATATCTATGTCCTTCCTGCAATATGGCCTCCACGCTTGAATACAATATTCTAAATGAGGCCTAACTATTGTTTTGTACTGCGGTATTATTAGCTCGTTTTCCTTATACGTTATGTTTCGCCTAATTAATCCAAGGATTTGATTTCCCTTTGAAGCTGCAATTCCGCACTGCTCTGATACCTTCATATCAGCACTAATGGTTAACCCTAAGTCATTTTCTTTTACAGTAGTACTTAGTATAGTATCCCCCATTGTATATTCTACCTCTTCGTTCCCATGTCCTGTGTGGAGGCATTTATATTTCCCAAAATTTAACAACATTTGCCACTTTTCAGACCATTTGATCAACCTGTCACGATCATCTTGTAAATGCTGTCTATCGCCATCACTTTTAATCCTTCTAAACACTTTTGTATCATCCGCAAATTTCAACACCTTGCTTGTTATTTCATCATGCAAATCGTTGATATATATTAAGAATAATATAGGTCCTAATACTGATCCCTGTGGTACCCCATTCAATACCGATTTCCAGTTTGAAGCCTCCCCATCAACTACTACACGTTGTCTTCTGTCAATCAGCCATTATTCTATCCAGTTTATTATACCATTTCCTATGCCATGGGCCTTTAGTTTAAGCAGTACTCTTTGATGTGGTACTTTCTCGAAAGCTTTTTGAAAATCTAAGTAGACGATATCTACTGGTGATCCCTCATCTACCCACTTAGTGATGTCTTCAAAAAACATAACATATTTGTTAAGCATGACCTCGCTTTAAAAAAACCATGTTGAGATGGGTTTATCAAGTTTTGTTTAACAAGAAAATCCACCATGTGATCTTTAATTAGTCTTTCTAATAATTTGCAAATCACTGATGTTAAACTCACTGGTCTATAGTTCTCTGACTTGTTTCTCGAACCTTTTTTAAATAACGGTATAATGTTTGCCTATTTCCATTCTAAAGGAACCACTCCCTTTTCTAATGACAAATTGAAAACTGTTGCAAGCGGTACGCTAATTTGTTCTACAATTTCCAATAGTAGTTTGGGCGGAATCTCATCCACTCCAGGTGATTTATTATCCTTCATAGCCCTAATTTTCTTAGCTACCATTTCCGGGGTTACAATTAATTGTCCTAAATAGTCTGAATCTGCCCCCTTGAATTTAGCCTCTGGTACTGGCAGTGAACTAATATCTTCTCTGGTAAACACTGAACTAAAGTACTCATTCAGGTCTTCTGCCATTAAGAATCCCTCTGATATTATATTTCCAGCACTATCTTCTAGAGGTCCGACCTTATCTTGAACTTTCTGTTTGCTTCGAACATACGCATAAAAACTCTTGCTGTCATGTTTTACATTACTAGCTAATTGTTGTTCATAGCTTCTCTTTGAATTTCTAATTTCAGCTGTAGCTTGGTTAAGTGCTTCTTTATAACTGTTGCAGTCTTCATCATTTCCAGTACATCTGTATAACTTCCACATCATTTGTTTATACTGAATTTTTCTAATGGCTTCTTTCGATAAGTGTTTCTTTTTCGACCGTTTCCTTGTTTTTTTGAAGGGTACAAATTTATCGACTATGCACTTAATTTCACTCTTTAATATATTCCAGCATTCTGTTGCTGTCTTATTTTTCAGTGTGTTATTCCAGTCTATCTTTGCTAAATATTTCCTCATGTCCTTATACCTTCCTTTGCGGAAATGTCTCCTATACTGCTTTTTACTATTCCTTTCTGATTATACTTTGATGGTAAAATGTATCTGGTTGTGATCGCTACTCCCCAATGGCTCACATATCTTGACATTGTTAACTAATTCATTCTGTGAGGACAAAACTATGTCTAACACATTCTCACCCCTGGTTGGTTCTAGCACATGTTGAGAAAGGAAAGTATTTTGAACTAAAACTAAAAACTTGTGGTCCTCACTCCCCATACTCTGAAGAGATTTCCATTGTATATGCCCGTGGTTAAAATCCCCCATAATAATACAGTCCCGTTTGCTTACTTCCCTTATAGCATTTTGTATTTTTTCATTCTCTTCTATGCTTATGTTTGGACTTCGATAAACTAACCCAACTTTGAGTTTCCTGTAACTATGTTACACTAAACAGCTTCTTCGCAATCTGCTTCTCTATCTAATTTTATTTCATGAGCCTGGATAGATTCTTTAATATATAAAATAACTCCACCTCCCTTTCTTCCTATTCTATCTTTTCTAAACATTACATATCCTGTCAGTCCCAATTCAGCATCTGATATATCGGTGGTGGTCCTGGATTCGGTTATACCTATTATATGAGGGTCAATATCTTCTACCATAATGTTTAGTTCATTTCTTTTGTTTACTATACTCCTTGCATTTAAACAAACACATTTATATCCAGCTTCAGAAGAGTTTTCCAGACTGCTATTTGCTGATTTATTTGTGTGTCTTTATCTATGTCTCCATTTTGAGGCTTTTCTGTGAGTCCCCCTGCGAATCTAGTTTAAATAGATGCAACCTGTCCCACTGTCAACAGATCGCAGCAGGTTCTCTGTGAAAACTGCTGTCCCCTTTCCACTAAGATGGAGGCCATCTCTCATGTACATATCTTCGCTCCCAACAAAGTATCCCCATAAATCTGTGAATCCCACCCCCTCTTCTTTACGCATCTGCTCAACTAGTGTGTTGATCGCCATCCTCTTGCAGTTTCTATACGTTGCCCCCCTTCCTCCCATTACTGGCAAAATTCCTGACAGAATAACCTGTTCAACTCTTGTCTTCTTTAGCTTCCTCACTAATGTCTATACTTCTGTACTATCGCAATTGTTCCCTCCCTGTCTGCATTATGTGTTCCTACATGTACCAGTATACACCCCCCTTGCCATGTCCCAATACCTTCTCTACCCTGTCAGTCACATGTTCAATCCTAGCCCCCGGTAGACAAACAACGTCGACTTTCCCCTCACTCAGTGTCTTGTCCGTCTTTCTCATAATGGAGTCGCCCATAAACACCCTCTCTTTCCTCATTGCCCCCTCAATCACTGCCTTAGAATAGCTCCTTCTTCGGTTTGCATATGTCTGGTTGTTGTCTCCCCCTCCCGTCGTCTTCTCTCCTGTCACATTCTCTTCCGATCCATTCTTTCCTGTCGCTTTTTCTCTTGTCACCTTTCCTCCTGTCAGCGTCCCTTTTATCGACTTCTCTTCTATCACATTTGCTCTCACTTCCTTTCGTCCCTTCATCTTTCGTCCCATCTCATTTTCTTCTCTCCTCTCCCGTCCCATCTTCCCTCCCTCCTTCTCTACGGTCACTTTCTTCCATGTCACCTTCACGCTTGTCACGTTTTCTGTTGTCGATTTTACAATTTCTTCCCCTCCAATCACCTTCCCTCCTCTCAATCTCCTTTCCTCAGTTTTCTTGCCACTGCTATTCTCCTTCTGTCTTGCAGTATTCTCACCTCTCTCCCTGTCGTCTCTCTCCATTCGACCTGCCTCCTTGCTAATTCCCATCTCCATTCCCTTCACAATATCTGTCAACGTAACTATCTCCTTCTGCAGACACTCCACCTTCCAACACCCAATGCACTGAATGGTAAATCCTTCCTCCATGGTTTCTGCCCATGGCTTCCCACAGCCGGACAATGCAAAATCTACCCAGCTGTGGCAGTGATCGCACACCAAGTGTCGCTTTGACTTGACTTGCCGCTTGCAAGGCGCCATATCCCGATCAGAATTTATTTAATAACTTAAACTAACTTAGTCTCTATAAAGACTGTTTCCTGTATACTAGAGCACACTTTAGGTTACAAATTTCAATTACACAGCCGACTATTTATCCTGTCACGAACGCTAACATTACCGGTAGTGACCTAATTTAAATACAATCAATTACGTTACGTTAGACTGCTTTATTTATTTAGGTTACGCCGCCCGACTATCGCCCTTGCTTAGTTTTAACAACAATGCTACCTAATCAAAATATCTAGCAAGTTCTGGCTTACAAAGATATTATCTTATGTAAGTAGACTGATGGTTGTTACTTTATCTCCTATATATTCTACCACATAATCAGGTTTGTTAAATCGTGTTTATAACTTATCGAAGGCTAAGTGAGTTACCCTATTATCACTCACTAAACTAAGGTGTTCTAAAATACTTTACTACTCAATATATGTTTATTGCAACTTTAGGAATGGTATTAAGGCAAGAATAATACTTATCAATCTGTAATTCCATTTGTTTATCAACTTTTCTGCACCACCAATTTCTACGATCTATCTCCGCCAAATATAGCCTCCGAGGTTCGCCCACCCATTATATGTGCATGTTTTGTTTTCTCAAGCAAATGTCCACGTTGTTTGAAATATGAATGTACACTAAAAACGACCACGTACCACAGTACACACGTGTCAGTTATTTGTTTGAAAAGCCTCGATAAATATTCGTGATGTGGGCATTTTGTGTGAGAGCGTGCGTGCGTGCATGCGTGCGAAAAAACGCGGTTCATGGACGTTCCGTTGATATTTACAGCCATTTATCGTCAACAACGACATATAGTTACATCACTTTAACTCGGCTGAATGTTACATTAGACGTTCGTAGAAGGCAACTTATAAAGTTTTCTCAATAACAACTGAACTTTGCCTAAATGTCATTCCAGTGATCCCTGTAGGTGCAAAGCTTCCGAGGTCCACCCGCGTCATTCATCAAAGGTCCACCCGCCTCATTCACCAAAGGTCCACCCGCCTCATTCATCAAAGGTCCACCTGCCTCATTCATCAAAGGTCCACCCGCCTCATTCATCAAAGGTCCACCCGCCTCATTCATCAATTGGCGGTGGATTTAAGAAAACAGTACTATAGTCTTTTAAAACTTACCTTACTTATGTCCTGTTAATTATCTTATTACATTTGTTATTTATAGTTCAAAAACACCACCACCATTCTTCCAATCCAAGCGTTGTTTCGGGCGGAATTTCTTCACAAGAGGAGGCTTCATAATCCATAACCTCCGTGAACTGTTAGAGGTTTCGGACTGAAACACAAGAACAGCTTTAAAAGGTTCATTTCGTAAACAGCAACTGTGACTTATCAATTCTTTATAACTTAGAATGTATAAACATATTAAAACAATTCTCTTAAGAAATCAAATAATTATAGTCCAGTGGCTCAAGCAGAACACTTTGCAATGTCCCCCTAAAAAAATTTCTTTGCATTTTTTATTAGTCCATGTCATCTAAAAACAAAGTTCACTGGGTATGAAATCCACACCCAGTGGATTTTCACACCCGCTTGCATTTTTTAAAATCCAAGATAGCCGACAAGAAATGGTATAACTTCTGAACGAATTGTGTTTGGATAGTGATCGTGTGTTTTTAGGGGCAAGGAATCTATTTCTGAGGTTTTCATCAAGATTGGTTGAGTTCTTATTGCAGAAAATATGGCTGCCAAAATGTCTGCTAAAATGCTTTAAAAATCCTTAAAATCCTTTAAAATGCCATAGTTTAGGAGGTAGGTGACATAGACTGATGATATTGATTTTGGTGTGCTCATGACGATTTGAGGAATCCCAATGCTGCCAAATGATTATATGTCCAAAATGGATGTCTGAAGGCTAAATATCTGAAGCCAACAACTTTTGTTGGTATTTGTCTGTTGTTAAAAATAATAAAATTGAAACTGTCATATAAAATGAACAGGCTATTTATTGATTACAATTCATTATGAACTCCTTATCTTACTGTCAGTAAACATTTATTGTTAGTGACCGTGAATAGTGACCGTTTCATCAAGAGTAAGTTTTAAATTACTGATGCAGACATGAAGATATCATTTCAATTCCCTGATAGAGCGCATCAGGTCACTGTAACCAAAAGTATCCAAGTGCAGTACAACTATTGGATGATCAACTGGACATAATTATACCAAACATACTAAAACGTCTTCTGTATGTGCTTCATTAACATTATGGCACAATTACTCGTTATCCTATTTAAAATCGTCAATGACATGCTGACTCTCATCTGACATCCTCATAATCTCCATCATCAGTGTACGCCTTCTTATTGAATGGGTTGTTGCATTCAAGTCCTCTCCCAAAGGCACAAAAATGGTGCATGCGTCTAGGCGTCCGGTACATCCGCAGTTGTTGCTTTTACAGGCTCGCTCTGACTCACGACCGCATCGCATGAGCTTGAGTACAGTCTCATGAGCTATGGGGTACTCCATCATCAACAGTGCGAGGAGATAGGGCTTTGTTGGCATGGTCTGCCTCCCATCCGAACTTTGTTGGGTTGAGAGGAGGGTCCGATCATATCACTGTGCAACCTGATCATGACATTTGAACACATTCTGGACAAATACCTGAGTTGTTAGTGGGAGAGAGCATAGGTTGGGAACACAGGTAGTACTCTTTCCAGTTTTCAGAACCCACACGCGCTGGCGGCACTCTGTCATGGAGTCACACTTCAGCTTGCTACAATGCAACATGCAACTACAAATGCAGTTGCCTCCGACTTGTCCTGCTCCATATCACCAGCAACTTTACCGATAGTGTCAAGTTGCAATCCCTTCTTTGTTGTTGATATGGCAGTTACCTTTCCAACTCCATAAGTGGTCGCCACAGTATCACATCCATTTACGGCATGTAGGGTAAGAATCTGTGGGATGATATCGGAAGGCTTCTTCAGTTGTGAACGAAAGGAACGCGTGGATAAAGAAGGCGGAGGAGTGGCGTGTTATGTAACCGAGACCGAGATGCTGAACACGAAGAGATATGGATTAAAATGGAGCCTAAGAAACTACCAAGAAAATACTCGTGCATTATTTTAGCGTGCATCTGCCACCCACCTGGTGCTGACAATGGCTCTATGCGAGAGTACCTGATAACTAGTCTGGACACAGTTTTGTGACGTAGTCCAGATTGCGGTGTCATTATAAGTGGAGATTTTAACCAATTCAAGGACACGTTTCTACGGACACGTTATGGATACGAGCAGCTTGTTAAGACAGCCACGCGTAATTGTGTAATGTTGGACAAAATGTGGTCTAACATGTCACCTGTGTACGTCTATCCGACAGTGCTTGATGAATTGGGAACATCAGACCACAAGATGGTCTTACTGGTCCCATCGTGGTTCCCAACACTTGACACGGGCATTGTCCAGTACGCCGTTACCAGGCGCATGGGTAACAACGAACGAGCATTGTTCACTTCGGCCCTGTCACCAACCAGTTGGGAATATATGCACACATTGCCTACGTGCGAGGGACAGTTTAATCTCTTCTAAGAAACCATGGACCATTTACTGGATACGTACTGTCCGTACAAGACTGTGTCACGTCACAGCACAGACAAACCGTGGGTGACAGATGGCTTCCGACACCTTATTAGACACAGGCAAAGTGCTCGCAAAGCAGGTGACACGGAACGGGCCAATAAACTTCGGAATTTAGTGAATCGCACAGCACCTAAATTAAGACGCCAGTTCTATCAATCTAAAACAGCATGAATTGAGGAAACATCGTTACGCGACTGGTGAAAGCACATGAAGTCTCTCTTGGGAAACGCATCTGGCAGTCGCACCGACATGCTGGGGCTGGCAAATAAAGTTACTGGTGGAGATGTAGACAGCTTAGTCAACTCCATGAATGCGTTCTTCGTGTCATGAGTGAAGACTTACCGAGATTGCAGTCTTCCCACCCGACCTTTGACATTAAAGGAACCACTGCCAGCTGAATTCACCATCAGCATGACTGACACTGAGATAGCACTTAATAAGATCAAAGTGAACAAAGCCACGGGTCCAGACAATGTACCACCATGGGCTTTGACATTTTTTTCGCACCTTCTTGCGGCACAGGTCACTGCAATCTTCAACAGCTCGCTCAGGGAAGATGTATTGCCAAAATTGTGGAAATCAGCAACCGTTATACCGTTGTCGAAGAAACACCCTCCAGTGACAGTTAAAAATGACATTAGACCTATATCGCTCACACCAATTCTGGCTAAGGTTTTTTAGTCTCTAGTACAAAAGTGGGATGATGTTTATGTTAAACCACAAATAGACGACAAGCAGTTTGAAGATATGGTAGGGACTGGTACCACAGACGCTCTTGTTGGAATGCTTCACAAATGGTACAAAACCACGGGCAATTTTGTAAGAGTGCTATTTCTCGACTACAGCAAAGCATTTGATCTAATTAACCATGATATACTAATACAGAAAATTATTGCAATGGAATTACCAGCACACCTAGTCCGATAGATGGCGGCGTTTCTACTAGACCGTGAACAGAGAGTAAAAATCGGCGACGCTGTGTCAAAACCAAGGTACCCTAATGGGGGCGTTCCCCAGGGAACTTTGTCAGGACCAAAACACTTTGTGGTTAATATCACTGATTTGCAAACATCTTGTCCTATGTTTAAATGTGTTGACGATTGCACCATATTTGAAATAATCAAATCAAACCGATATGCAATCACAGTATGGTATCTGTTATACATGATTCTGCCAACATTATTGAGCGATGGTCTAGTATTAATGACACGCGCATCAATACGAGTAAGACAAAAGAAATGGTTATATGTTTCGGTAAAGATAAAACTTTTGTAGAATCTCTGCCGTATATCGATATAAATGGGACAGATAGTGAGAGAGTTACTCAAGCAAAAGTCCTCAGTGTAACTATATCATCGGATTTAAGTTGGAATGCACATATAAATGAAATAGTTTCAAAGGCAAGAAAGAGAGTGTATATGATATATCAATTGAAACGTGCTGGTATCAACCAAAATTTTTTGTTTAGAATATATGTATTTGTGATTAGACCAGTAGTTGAACATGCCTGTCCGCTATGGCATACGAACTTGCTTAAATACTTATCGGACAACATCGAGATAATTAAAAAAGGTGTCTCAAAAATATATATCCTGGTTGTGTGTGTACGAGGATATTTTGGAAATGGTAAACTTCTTACCAACGCTGCGCGATAGACACAATGAACTGTGTAAAACGTATTTCGCAAGAATGAAACGTAGCTGAATACGCTACTACCAAATACTCGAAACGTGCCATATACACTAAGATCATTCAACGAGTTACCCGTCCCAATGGCGGACACAAATCGCTACAAAATCTCATTAATTCCATGGCGTAGCCATAACACTTAATGATTTTAGTCTTAACAGTTAATTTTAATATTTAAACTAAATGACTTATTTTAATATATTTGAAGTATCTTATTTTTTAATTAATTAAAATGTACAATATATAGTAACTTAAGCAAATATAGAGTTCTTTACATATGTAGCGCAGAATAACCATGCACTTATAGGCCTACACGAATGTAATATTACCATAGAGCAGAGCCACGATTTACTTTGATTGGAAATATTCTTCTGAGTTTTTTTGCAACGAGGCATGTCTTCTGGTTCGTTGCCTTTTTTCGTACTGCCCAATTTGCTGCCATTTTCCGAGTTTTTATCTCACATTGTCATCCTTCTTCCAGTCTTTACGTCAAATGCGCTAGTTTTTGTTGTCACCTTTGATTATTTTACTTTTAACGTTCCCTCTTTTGTCAATTTCAAAGGTGAAGAATGCATTAACCTATGGAATAACGTATTAGTTGTGGAGAAATGTCGAGGAATCTTAATGAATGGAGTGATTCATGTTGTAAATGTTATACCACCCAGCTTGTTTATGAACCGGCGATTAATAACGGACATTGGAACCGTGTATAAATCTCTTGTGCGGGCACACCCAAAATGCCGGACCGCGAACGTCAATTAATAGCAGCGCCGCGATTCACGTACGCTAGTGACGTTGGCAAGTGAATAACATTTGATTGACGCCCGGTAGAGGTTTGATTTATGCGGGCGAGTGTAAATCTCGCCTACCGGGTAATGTCTGCGGGGACATTTCTGTGATCGGGATGACCCTCTGTCATTGTACCGCTGCGTACCAACGCTGACCCGGTCGGACGCAGGGTGGAGTCGCTACTGGTCGCTGAATGTAACCGCGTAACGACGGCAAACATCTATTGTGCGGCGGCGACGCGCGTCTTAAGTACTCGGTGATATATACGAGCGAGCGGCTTGCGCCGAGCAAGTAGTAGCGCTGCGAAGGCCGCCGAAACACACACGCGCGCACACACTCACGGGCACGTCGCGGCCAACTTTCGACGTGAGCAGCCTTCCGTTATGCGGCCTGGCGAGTAGGCACGATGCGTTGTCACGATTGTGTGGCCTCGCTGCTACGCTAGTCGCTCGTTCACCATGGATATTTCGATGTGCGTCTGGCTCCTACTGTTGCTTCTGTTGTGGGATTGCGACGGAGGAGAGTCGGGCCGACAGAACGGGTGGTCTCCCCACCCACGAAACCTCTCCTTGTCGGCGTGCGGAAACGGGCACCTCCAGGGATACGTTGGCACCTGCCCGGGAATCGGCGGGTGTCTGAGGAAGCTACAACGGGAACGGAAGACGACGTGGAGGAGCGATTCGGAGGTGGACAAAACCCAGTCTCTCCTCCTCTATGTACCGGGCAGCGCCGATGTAGCTCATCTGATCTTCACCACCTTACTGACTGATTTTCAGTGGCAGAACGGGGTGTTCGGCTCCATGGGGGAACTCGGCACGGGAGAGGGCAAGTTTACAGCCGTGCTCTCCTTCAACACAGACTTGGACGCCGGGGAGAGGCTCGTTCTGTCCGACACCTTCGATAAGCCGACAAACTCCATGCCGATGATGCCGAAGTTGGACTCGTTTCGGCTTTTTCTCGAACCGTGGGGCTTCACGACGTCGGGGGAGCGGCGCGTTTACACGCACCAAGGCCGGTCGGCGGATATCGACCGGGAGACTCTCCTCGCGTGGAACCTTCCCTGGCAGTTCCGTCTCGTGAGCATCGACGGACACCAGGACGCCGTGTCGCTGCTGCGTTGTCTGGAGAAGGCAGCGTGCATCCTGCGAGACGGAGGCATCATCATCGTTGACGGTGTCGACAGTGACGCATCCCCGGCTCGATCGGCACTCAGACACTTCCTGAACGCTCGCTCGCGGTCCGCGTTTAGCCCGCTCTTGCTTGCGAGGAACAAACTCTACCTGTGCACGACCAACTGGAGACAACGTTTCGCGCAGGTCATAGTTTCGCACATCGAGTTGGTTATCGCGTACAACATCAAGGAACGGACAGACAATGCATTCGGACCTGTACTAACGTACTTCTTCATGGACAGGTGACGTCGGGGGTGGATGGTCCACTCCCGTAGGCAGAGGTTTCGAGTCGTCTTTCATCGAGTTTTATAGCGAGCGACCTCCTCGACGCTCTGTGTAGTACGTACGTATATAACTGTACATAGACGTGTCGTTGTCCGCGCCATAGCGGTCATTGCTCCTCATGTGTATATAGCCATGCAAATGATGGCACGTGCGGTCAAACCTGTCATAGCTTACATATTATTATAACAACACCTGTCTATACCGGACATAGGTCTACTAACTGCGTTTGCAGCTCTACTATAACACACGTACACGCTGACAACATCAAAAGTTCCCAGTGTAGACATGCTGTCTATTATACACAGGTTTCACAGCATTTTATTACACGGATATTGTATTATTCCTACTGCGATCACTGTAACCTATACGCACAGTGTCGTACCTCGTACGTTTCGCATTAACGTACGACATATACATTGCAAGGTAACGAGTCTCGCACGAACCAACGTAGGCCCGCCACCAAGTGTTATTTGAGCTAATCAGGTCAAACTCAGACGTAATCGATGAAAAAGTCGCGCGTTTGGTCCGGCGTATAAACGCGCGCACATCATCCGATAAGTCGAACGGAAACGGTGGCCGCCCATCGGAACGTGTCCGGACGAATTACCTTTCCCACGACACCTGCCCTAGCGGCGTGTTTGCTTACCTATTTCAAACATCGGATTCTACTCACCGTACTATTTGCACCGCCCATTTCATTCGTGGCCGGCGACCATGTCATCCATGCTTCCGATTACCACAAATAGGTTCACCACTACGTCTACACTGTATCATTATAATCGAGTCTAGTGCTGGATTTTATCATTTCGTTGGGAAAGGAAATTTATGCACGGAAAATACGGGTTTATTGACGCCGCTTAGTGTAGTGAGTGTTATTAAATAGCTTTACTTTCAGTAGAACGGTTGCTACGTCACCGCTTGCTTTTTATGACAATTCGACAATCGGCCGGGTAGAGAGAGAGAGAGAGAGCGCTCAGCAGTTATAATACAAATGATCAGCTTACGCCTGATAAACCGACCGTGAGTCTACCTAGTGACTGATGCGTAGCGACCCGTGCATTCTCGCTACTACGCACGGTGTCACTTCGTATCTTACAAAACTGCGTCTTATGAAACAGTTTCAGTGGCGTCTCCTACGCCTCTATATAATAACAATGAACTTCCCGTAAGAATGACGCATTTCATCCTCTCCTTTCTCACCCCCAGCGGGAAATCGTATATAATTGTATTATTGTGTTTACACTGCGAGAACGCACGACGTATTATTCCGCGGTCGTTGTATAGAAAATAACCCGATCGAGTCGTTTACCGGTCAGAAATCTGGACTAATCTGGGCTTAAAGTTGCGGTCATGCCGCTGAAATATTCGTAAATAGACTGCAGCACGATTTTACCTGGCGCGAACTGGTTAATGATCAAGCGTCATTATATATGCGGACACGCGTACGCCTTCTCGTTTCTCGTGAGTTTCCATTCACTCTAACCCTAGTCGCGCGAAGCAGACATCACTCGTGGGGTAGACAGTATTCCAAGGCGAGGTGTCAAACGTATCGCCCTTAGTTGGGAAACCCGCTGAAATCCTATATGCAAACGGGGGGCCGAAATTACTCGACGGTGATTCCGCCCACTGGTTAGACGCAAAGTAAATCCTGCACGAACAATGATACAGCGCAAACAAACAGAACTGTAATGCTCTCATTTAGCATCGTTTTAGGTCAGCAGTTACTATTTCCAAAGAATGACTTAGTTAAATTATGTAACTTTTTGACATTTATATAAACTGTGTCGTTTCATCGTGTCTCTGTTTTGTTATTGTTGTTCATTAGGAAATATGTTGGATACCTTCGTGTAACTTATAGTTGCCACGAAGTTGCTCTGGGTTGGTTGATTGACTGTTCAAAACGTTACATCGTGCCTATGTGCAAATTTATGATGCACGCTTTTTCCGTTGAAACCATGCATTTGTAAACAACTAGCCAAGCCCTGGTTTCAGTGACTGAACTTATCCCGTGCAAAGAGACGAATAGCAAATGGTTACTACGCATGCGTGCGCAAGTGCAGTGAATCACATGACCTGCCGTCATTGTTTTACCGTGTCAGAAGTAGCTGAGTTTTAGTTTGCGTGTTTTCTTTTATACTTCTACGTATACAAGGAATCCTGCAAATAATTGATCAAGTTATTCAATTTATATTTACACTATGTGCTCTGACAATTAGAATGTTAAACACAAATGTATTATTAGCAAAAATTACCATATTCAACACCTACTTCTGGCACGGAAAACTCTCGGCCCATGACACCGGTTTGATACAGTAATAATTCACAGTACTTACTGAAATCATTTCAGTCGTCTGTTTACATAAATATATCAGCTAACAGCAAGCTGCTTCAAATATATCAGCACATTGTGTATATACGTTATACAAGAAGCTATATTTTGGTACCAGGTAATCTGAAGAATATTTGAAAAACGCGTTCGTATTTATTGCTCGGACCGCTTCAGAAGCGAGTGTTTCATAGTCCGCACGAGTTGTTTCGAATGTTTTTGTATGTGAAACGATGTTTCGTTGCAAATGGGTGGAGTGCAGATAATGTTGCCGACAGAGAGATCCACGTAACACATACGTTCAATCGTATCCAAAGCGAGGCTGACTGCTATTTTCTGTCTGAAGTGTATTTGAGTTACATAATACTGCCTACTGTTGTGAAACGCAGTGAATTTGCAATCTGACGTACACAACATTCTGATCCATTATGTCACGTGATCCATATAAACCATGTCCGACAACTTTTATTAAAATGCCGTCATTACAGTAAAGCTGACGGACATTGCACCGTATTTTTATTTGAAATTCTAACCCTATTTTCAATAACCTTCTCGGATCTGGTTGCTAGGCGACACACAACTGGATCCGTTGCTTAGTCTGATTAGTCATCGTGTACAAAATGGCGCTTCTGGTAACGACGGGAACTATTGGTTACGTTATCGTTGTTGCATCTACTCTTGGTTTCAAATAAAAAACCTTGAGTACATTCATGTCTACTTTGATTGATATACTGATGTCAGTTGTTAAAAATGTAGTGCATGTGTTATTGAGACATACTACAGCCTCCTTGAGAGTCAAGCACCGTTTCCGAGTTGAACGTATGTGTTAAGAGCTGTCAGCTATCGCCAATAGCTGCACGGATCCTCGTTTTTTGTGTAACCGCAAAGTTTCATTCGGTAATCACGTATGATTGAATTCATTTATTGTTTGTCCGTCCTCACGAACAAGTGACGGTATCTTGTTGGCATCCTTGGTGGATCTACCCTCTCAAAAACACTAAATCAACGATGTCATGATTGTTCCATTATCGGATGAAATCCTTAATACGGTTTTGGTCGTCACATCCCTATCGATACGTTTCATATGTCATTTAAACTTTCGAACGTGCGTCGTTTATTACCACAATATTTCGACGTGACATGTCTACAGAATTGCGATACTTCAACTCGAGTATATGATTATGAACTTTCTGATATCACCCCAGATCCGCCAATGGCTACACATTGAATTCAACGTGCATGTAGTGTGTTGTGTTTCCAGCGGGGACGTGAAACAAAAGCACTGATAATGTGAAGATGTTGTTATCACGTGATTATGGTGTAATAATTATCTCAACGTTTGAGCAAGCCAGGATGTTCTTCGTTGTCACGTGAAAAGATATAGATATTAAGTGCTTACAAGTACACATGTTATCACTAACTGCAAACATTGTATGTGCATTTACAATTTCTCAAGGCGAATGTCCACGTTGGTTGAAACATGAATGTGTCAATAAAACGACCACGTTTCTTACAGTACACAAGTGTAAGTTGTTTGTTTGAAAAGCCTCGAGAAAGATTCGTGCTGTGGGCATTTTGTGTATGAGCGTGTATGCGTGCGTGCGTGCGTGCGTGCGTGCGAAGGAAACGCGGGTTATGGACATTCCATTGAAATGTACAACCCGTTATCATCAAGCACGAGCTGTAAGTCACATCGCTTTAACTCAGCCAAATGTCGATATTAGATATTCATAAACAGCAACTAATAAATTGTATTAAATATAACTGAACTTTGCCCAATTGTCGTTCCAGCGATCATTTTACGAGCCAATGTTGTTTCGACAGCAACCGTTTTTTTCATATAGACTGGACGTGGTGACAGACCTACACATATTCATTACTCGACTTATATTTATGTGATGGTACATTGTACACATTTGGAGTGAAGTAGAAGTATTCTTAGGAGACTAATATAATGTGTGACTTTCACGAAACTGCATACTTAGAAAAGTACACGCACAACTGCACGAACGCACGAACGCACAGGCACACGAAAGCAAGAACGCACGCGTCACGCCACGTGTGCAGTACTATGCATGCACTTGAACATACGCACATCCAACCACTGTATCGTTTGGTCAACGCCCAAAGCGAACGCATCGAGAGTCAAGGTAAGCTCGACTCGATGATCTGTCCGTGTCTACGGGTTGACACTCTTACCGACAGAAATATACCGACGTTGGGCGTGGCACATACTCCTGAGCCAGGGGCTGCTGATAATATAAATACATTCAGTATATCTTACATATAGACCATCGAAACGTGGATTTGTCAGTTGCAACGTTACCCAAAGATTTTGCATGCTTTCAGTTTTTTGCATTCGTAGCGTAGGCCAATCGTAGAAACGCTGCCAACTCGTGACGATGGTTGGCCGGTGATGACAGGGATTTGTTGGAATTTATATCTTTGATATTGGACGCGAGTGTCTGGTTACATGAATGAAGACCAACGAAGAGAGCAAATGTAGAGTAATACGACTGAACCAGTGTACATTATGCGGAATACGCTATATGCCAAACTTATCATTGCTACCACCCTTGGTTCAACGGTAGTTTTCCTGATGAATCAGTAATAGCGACATGCGTATAACTCGGCCATCTGTGGAAAAGTTCGAACCGAATATAGTTCCTTTCTTTTGCTGATTGGAAATATGGATTAATTTTGTTCATCAACTTTCGAAATTGCAGGAGCGCCTCCAGTTATTCATTTTAACTCGGGTAAAACATGTGCAGCCGCCGGATGAATCAACTGACGGATTGACTTAGCAAAACGTCGACGCAGGTGTGAAGTGGGACCTCGGTACAAGCACACAAGTCACTCTCCTGTCAACCGTGGGCTGACGTATACTTTGCTCATTCACTTGTGCGAACGACTGTAATTTCATCCCCATGTCTACATGGCGTCACGACGTCACGCCGCAGTCAGACTCCGCCGTTTAGCTGTCTCACTCCTGACCTAATTCTTACTTTTGTCAGGTTCTCATCCGACATGCGAATTACACATGATTTACCCACATAGTCACTGTGTTGGCATACATGCTGGATATATTGTAATAATATGGATATTTAATTATAAATCTGCATACGATAATTAACTAAGGTGGGTATTGTTTTATCGAGTCGTCATAGATTCATTCATGTTCTTCTTGTTTCTCGCCTCTTGGGACTGACCGCTTGGATCGTCGCCATGACGACATGTCCATCGTGTCTTTCTCATGCGAGCGTAGGACACACTCACCTCTATTTTTGATGTCACGTCGCTACGGTGACGTTGGTTTTACGTATTAAAACAATCGCGTGACGTGAGCATGATTGTCTGATTATCGCGGTTTACCCACTGGGGCCGGTATCACGTATAACGTTCTTACCGTAGGAAACTTCGTAAGAAGATTTTAATTTGACGAATTCCTTCATCGTGATTTCTAACAGTCCGATTTAAACGTCTTCATTACTTCATTCGTACTACGTGGGACGTAGTTCAGAAATTTGTTTCGTCACCGTCGTCACATATCGTCCTTAGACTGAAGAGGAACGGCGACATGTTTCGTCTCCACGTTCTTGTTACGCATTAATGACGAGATCGACTTTAACGTAACCTATATCTCTGACGAACAGATAAGGTTACGTCCGGGCTTTTCTGGCCCGCCGCGCCAGGAGGCCGCCAGCACACTATCTTGGAAACTGGTTGGTGGAAAATCATCTTGCAGTGACAATTTTCGTTTTTATATGTCGATAGGGCCTATGTCTACCATATGATGTCCAGCATGCAACGAAGACGCTGGGTGAAGCATCCATCGATCCGGGTTTCTAAATTGCGGGTGACTCTCACTCTCACACCGTATTGAGGCGTCAGCTTGACACCAACAGTAGTTCTAATTTACTGCTTCCTCTGGGTGCAAGCCTGCCAAAGAACGACTTCTTGGATGACTTCCACAAGGGTTTTTCTACAACTGGTGACATAGTAACTTTATGAAGAATTGTTGAAGAGGCATACTTCAATTACAAACATACAACAGTTTTATTTATTTATTTAAAACATTCGTATGCAGTGACCACGTTGTTTCCAAAATGGAACAAAACGAACAGAATTGTGCTATTGAAGTCATATATAAAGACACAGCCGTATGTGTTATTTCACGTGACGGACAAGCTGCATTCATTGACATCAAATTCATCTCTCTCTCTCCCTCTTTCTCTCTCTCTCTCTCTCACCCCCCCCCCCTCTCTCTCTCTCTCTCCATCTCCCTCGCACCTTCCCTCCCTCCTCTGTCTATCTGTGTATTTGTCTATCTCTCTCATTGTCCCCCCCTCTCTCTCCCTCTCTCTCCATTTCTCTCGCACCTACCCTCCCTCCTCAGTATGTCTATGTATTTCTCTCTCTCTCACCTACCCTCCCGCCTCTGTCTATCTGTATATATATATATATATATCTTTCTCACTCTCTCTCTCTCTCTCTCTGCTTCTGACGTGTACAGCATGATGCTCGCAAAAACAGTGATGAAGCCGGCCATCGAGTGTGGAGTACTTGACGTCGATAGAAGAACGTGGCGTAACGAAAATACCACAATAACCGCTTCATGTCTGACTTGTGATATTCTTTATTCGTTATCGATATGTCGACGGATTCTCAGAACCAGTGTGTTGTAATAGTTTGTGGACAAAACTGACTTGGCTATTAGCACTTAGCGATTCATAGGTATAGATTGTTACTGCAAGATGACATTCCACCTGTTCAAATAAAACATAAGCATGTGAACATCGTTTCTATATGATGAATTACAAACATAATTTATTACGCTAGAATAGCGCACCAATGTCATGGTGATGATAACAGTTATATCCACAACTTTTTCGGAAAGGGAGAAAAACTGCTTTATTTTTAATTATTTCGTGTGCTTTCCAGCACCTCTGGGTGGTCTAGATTTTCGGCGGTTTACAAAGTTACTCGTTATTAAGATACCCCAACGCAGGATGCGATCTGGTCTAATATGTCTATAATTATCTGTGTATTCCTGTGTCACGACTACTCTACTTAAACCGTCTTGAACTGAGATGGCCTGACTAAATGGACAGCCACCAGTTACATAACGCACACATCTCGCAGTGTACAACGAGTCGCCGTCCACAACAGAGTCCGGTTGCGCAGTAAACACGTCGGAACAATGGCAATCATGTGGGCTTTTGTTCGGACGCCGTCGTAACTGTGTCCCCGGCAAGTAAGGCTGCCTGCGCGGCCGGCGTCGTGTCGACTGCCTACCGGGTAAACAACGGGAGCCCGCACCCCAAGCGCGGCGAGGGACGGCCGCGGAAGAGAGCGTGCCATGATGGATCGGGCGGATCGCACGTCGTCAAGGTTGCGACACTGGCAAAAAGCGTCGTCTCCTCTTTGGCAACTCGTCGTGTATGTCACACGGGTTTAGTCTCGTTGACACAGTTTCCTGAGAGGAGGACAACTCACTGGGGCGAGTGGCGGTGAACAGTGGTGTTGTTTTTTATGACGGATGATGGTGATGTCTTCTTTATCACGTCTATATTGCTAGGCCAGACATATGTAGTAGACGACTAGTGACAAGAGGCGGGCGCTGCATACAAAACTGACGGTGTCTCGTCCATGTGTTTTTTGCATCATATCATACGGTGAGAGACCTGAACATAATATTGCGAATAGATGCATTTGTCTCCGCTGCCTGCGCAAAATCCCTGGTGTGAAATGGCAGAATAGGGCTACCAGCCAACCTTGAGATTTTGCAAAGCTTCAAGTCAACGACACAGGGCATTCTCTAACATGGCCGTCTACGGTAGTTTGTGCATGCGCAATGGATACCACGTGGACCCCCTACCAAAGTATGTCTGTCTGCCTGCATGTCTGCCTGTCTGTCTGTCTGTCTCTGACTCTCTGTATCTTTATCTGTATCTGTATCTGCCTCTGCCTCTGCCTCTGCCTCTGCCTCTGCCTCTGTCTCTGTCTCAGTCTCTCTCTGCCTATGTCTGCATCTGTCTTTCTGTCTCTCTCGATTAATTTGGTAGTAATGATCTCTGACGTCGTGGGATGCTACGCACTAAGTACACAGGTGCCACCTTGAATAGACAGACGTGCGACAATGGACAACATAAGTGTTACAATTACACGTCGTTTGACGTTCGTGGTGGTGACCGCACTTAGAGGCGTCACTTTCCCAGACACCCAGTTGAAGATGAAACACGTATGTGAGAGGTCTTTAGCTGCCAAATCTGTATGTTCGTACACACAGAAACATACACGCGCGCGCATACATGCATGCACGCATTCAAACGCACATGTACACTTGCATACAAATATGCCTTTGAGACATTTACGAACGATCACCGGAACGTACTAACAACCACGATATTTCAACACCCGTGGGATGCTACCTTTACAACTGGAAACCGGCCTATACAGACCAAAAAAAAATCAAAAAGTAACCGCATCATAAATTAACAGCTGCTCTAAATTAATTGTCACGCTGTCGTGTTGCGCTGTGTCATTACGTTTCTGTGATGCATTCCGCCCTCTTCTTGGGGAGACAATACTAATGCATGACTAATCTTGCCCCCTTGCCCCCACCCCACTCCTGTGAGATCCCGGATACAACACTATGACTCACTTTGTTGTAGATGTGAGCGCCATTGAAAAAAGTTGCGTGGATCACAACCTGAGGCACTGTACCGCAACAATGTTTCCGGAATTAATAACATAAAAAAAATTCAAATTCTCCGGTTGGTGGTACATAAACACAGGTGCTGGTTACCAAAATATACATACCGGATGTTTGATATTACGTAAATTGAAGCAGGTTTTTTTCGCAATGCAAAGTACATTTATCTGTTCCCAACATTCGTAGTTCGGAAGAAAAGGCGAAAACACGCGTAAAGTTGCGAACAATCGATTAACGTCCTTCTAACGTCCGTTGCGAACCCTAAAACCGCTAAAACAAATTCAACAACTAGGAGTTTCGGACAAACAATAAAGCGTTACTTTTCTTCCGAGGGTTCGTGGGTGAGTTTTGTGCTCGATATGCAAAGTGCCTAGAACGAAAAGCTTAATATGCACAGTGCATGCCCCATACACACTTGTGTGTATATATTATAATTAGGTTTACATACACACACACTATACAGTGACTCGATTATAGTTAGATTGATTGTACCTCGTTAGCCCCACTTATAACGTAATACATTGCGCGCAAGTCCGATAACGGATATCAGTAACAACAAGCCAAATATCTACTGGTATAGAAGTTTAATAATTTAATATACTGTGTACATGGGCGGATCCAGACTAGACATTGAATGATTGGGGTGACTCTTGCCTAGTATATCAATCTTACTCCATGGGCAGTTCGTTTATTTATTCGATTTTCCATGGTTACATACACACACGCACGCACGCACGCACGCACGCACGCACGCAGGCATGCACGCACACAACACGCACACACACAAAGTACGATAGAACGTCTTATCCCGTGTAATGTATGCTGCGAGATACTAAACATAAGGTCAGATGAGAGCAAAGTGATCGACTTAAATTTGGTAAAACAGAATATGAAGAAAAGGGTACACACTCAAAGCAGTGGTAGGCCTACTGATTAGCCTCAGATTATAGGCCGACGGTCACTGACCTGCAGTTTGAATATAGCGAGCGGTCATAGTCGTCAACGTAACGGACAAACATAGAAACATAGGCCTACATGGTGTTATGTGTCGCGTCACTGGTCTACATAAATAAGTTTCCATGTTCAAACATCTGACAATGCAGCGATAAATAGTGTTATCAGTCTGCTATCGCTGCTATCAGTCATTACATTGCGAGGATGCTTTTTGAATGATTATCAGGGATCATCGAAACGATGTAGTCTCAACTCGGAAGTTGCAACTCGAATGGCGCTCACCACATACATCTTCAAAATTCACATAATTTAGGGGACATATCACTCTAAATATTCTTCCACATGTGTCACGAAGAACCATACAGTTAACCATTATCGGCAATTGTTGATACCCTGTCGTCAGGTGTGAGGCTGGCCTCGATTCCGTTTCTCGATTTCAGTTATCTCTCTTTTTCTTCTTCTTCTTCTCTCTCTTATCTTGCACTGCTCTCTCCGCCAACTGTCTCAATTCCCCTTTATCTTTAGCCCTTGTTCTCCACTCCTCACCCAATCCTTACACCCTCCCATCGCAGTTTAGGTCTTCGTCGCCTCCTTTCCGCTCCACTCTCATCTGCTTTCTTTACCAGCCGTTCTCATCCCATTCTCTCCACACGCCCAGCCCATTTTAGTCGACTCCTCACCTCAGCTTCTTCTTAAGACTTTCTTTTATTCCAACCTCCTCCTTCAACTCCTCCATTCTTCGCTTATCAGTTTTTCTCACTCCGCAATTCTTCCTACCCTGTTGTTTTCACAAACCTCTTTTGTTGCCATCGTATCTAAGTCATACAGGTATGCTGGGGTTACACATGAGCACAGCACCTTTTCTTTGTGATTACGCCTTTAAAAACACATACCTACGTTCGTTGCGATGACAAAAACAACAACTGCACCGGTATCGTACGCGTCATTTTGCACACGACGACCGAAAACTAGTTTCGTCGTAACCGAACCAGCGCAACTAGCAACGATGTAAGTACGTACTAACACATTCTTGAACATGTAAACAAATATAAAAATTGCACTACGGACTTGCCATGCGTTGCATAACTCTTTCCCACACTTCTAAAATGCTAAATTATCTGCTTAATTATCACATCCAATATCATGGTGCATAAGAAATGTAGTCTAGAATACTTTAAGACAGTTTTTCGAAGACCACCTACACATAATTTAACGCTTAACTGCATTGCACATATATCTCCAAGCAATAATTACAACAGCCGTGCAAAAACACTACTATTTATCCTGAGAAAAAGCTCAGTAAAGAATTATAGAGCGAGACTGGACAAAAGACTCAGACTGGGCGTTGTTCTCCGCGCGAGCTCCATCATGACTGTTCCACTAAATCAACTCCGCGGGTCGTCTCTCGAGTAGGCGTGCCGTTAAGATTCTCTGGCAAATTGACGCCAAAGTCTGGAGATCCGTTAGAGAGCGTCAGCCACGCGTGTCGGGCAGCCACCCGTGTCGACCTCGCCACACCTTCCATTGACACAGCCGCCGCTGGTACGATGAGACGAACGTGGCAATTGCGAGTTGAGCGCAGACGTTTTATGCGGCCGCTAACCGCACAGCTGGAGAAGTGCGAGATTGAACGGGCTCAGTACCACCGTAATTCATTTAGGCACCGGCTGTACTGTTGTCTGAAAAACAGGTGACCTGTAAGTGAAGTGCAAGCAATCATAGTTATTTCTTCTGAATGCGGGATTTTTAGAACGAAGGTCAATCGCGGAAGACCTATTTTGCAATAATCAGACCAAAAAGAATCACAAAATTGCACTAGATACCAATAAAGACAGTTATGGTAAACATCCCACTAGCGTGTTGTATTAAAGGTGTATCGTAATGTGTGAAGGACATGATAGACATATTTTTAAAAAAACGGAGCACTGCCTTGTAGTAAGTTGTAGCAACAGCTCTTCGCTTCCACAAAATATCACTTTCGGTGTGCCGCAGGGCTCTATTCTTGGTCCACCTTTATTTATTTTATGCATAAATGATCTCCCCGTTTGTCTGAAGCAAAGTAAAGCAATATTATTTGTTGATGACACCACGGTA
The DNA here is from genome assembly GCA_020002185.1 of Paraescarpia echinospica. Lineage (NCBI taxonomy): Eukaryota > Metazoa > Annelida > Polychaeta > Sabellida > Siboglinidae > Paraescarpia > Paraescarpia echinospica. The sequence goes on from CM034542.1 coordinate 12,072,721, forward strand.
CATATGAATGGAAATCATATTACTAAACTTTACAATGATATGAATAAAGAACATAAAGTATTAGCCGACTGGTTCCTTGCTAATTACCTCTCATTAAATGTATCCAAATCAAAATATATGTTGTTTTCATGTCACGACATCTACTCAGTGAACAAATAACATTAAAGATGTCAGATCAGATAACTCAGCCTACACGTTGTGCAAACTTTCTATGCCTTCTTACTGGTGATAATCTTGACTGGCATGAACACATAAATGTCTGCAGACAAATTGCTTTATACATTATAATAAAGGGAATTGCTTTCTTCCCGTAGAATCCCTAAAGGCAATTGACTATGCATTAGTACACACATATTTGACATATGGAATAACCCGTAGTATTCTTCGAATGGGTTTCCATGGGCATACTCATCCCCTGTTCACATGTTTAAATTTACTAAAAATTGAAGGATATTTATAAAATAGAAATTGCAAAATTTATGTATAATTATTGTCATAACAATCTGCCAGTGTCGTTATTTAATATTTTTACACCAACCTGTGATATCCACAATCATGACACAAGACAACATAGACATATTCGTCCAATCAGCAGTTCTACCCTACGATCATCAAATTGTTTATTATGCAATGGGCCAATAGTGTGGAATAATATTTCGCCTGATATTCAAAATAAACCTAATATTACCAGCTTCGTATCTTCTCTAAAGTCATGTATCTTAAAACACTACTGTGTCTATGAAGATACTACACAGTATTAAATGTGTTATCACTTTTATGCTTTTTATTATTTGGTTAGTCTTAAACGGTTTATGAAAATACTACTACATATTACATTCTTATTACTGGATTTGTTCTTCTGCAATGTAGCACTATTGTTTATATATGTGAAAAGACAAAAGGTGCTCATTTTTGGGTCTACCAACCACGTTACTACTGTTACGTATTATTTATGGTAGCGTATTAACTGTCTGCTTGTAATTATTAATTGCACGTTGTATCTACAACAATTCAGTTTACCATTATCAGTGGTTGGCAGCGACCAATGATTCAAGTTATACTGTTTCTGTTATAACATTGTATACCCATATCTACTGGTAACAGCCTTGGCTCTGCTGCCAACCAGGAATTGTATAGATTGTATACGCTTTGTGTTTTATTTATCTTCTGTATTATGCAATTCCGAAATAAAACACCTTACCTTACCTTACTTTGCCTTACTAAGAACAAACGCAATCACAGAATTGCACTAAATATCCGTATAGGCAGTTATGATAAACACCCCACTTGCATGTTGTAATATTAAAAGTGTATTGTTATGTGTGAAGGACATGGTAGGCATATTTTAGAAAACGGAGCACTGCCTTGTAATAAATTGCCTTACTCAGAACTAAACCAATCACATAATTGCTCTAGATATCAGTATAGGCAGTTAGAATAAGCACACCTACTAGCGTGTTGTAATATTAAAAGTGTATTGTTATGTATGAAGGACATGGTAGGCATATTATAGAAAAAGAAGCACTGTCTTATAATATGTTGTCTTACTAAAACCAAAAGCAATCACAGAATTGCACCGGACAGTTTTGATAAACACCCCACTTATTGGCTGTAATATTAAAAGTGTACTATTATGTGTGAAGGACAGGGTAGGCGTATTTTTTGAAAACGGAACACGGCCTTGTAATAAGTTGCAATACGGAGAAGAAAAGCAATCACAAAATTGCAGTAGATATCAGAATAGACAGTTATGATAAACACTCACTTGCGTGTTATAATATTGAAAGTGTATATGTGAAGGACATGGTGGATATATTTTAGAAAATGGAGCACTGTCCTTATAATAAATTGTCAGCCATGTTCTTGTATTTGTTACATACGAATCGACAAGTACTTGCCCTCTCAGTTTGCTTCAAATGGATTCCCTTATAGTATAATATGTTCTAACTGAAACAATATCAACAGATATGCCTTTCTGTGCAATTTAATAGTTATTTAGCACTTGTTTAGATGTTGTGTGTGAAGTGCTCCTACGCATGTGGATTGGTGGTCAACAAGATCTAACTGTAATGTATACACACAGTGACAGTAAAATCGAAACCATTTGTGATCAGAGTTTTACAATTTATGATAAATTACCAAAAAGCCGTACAGCTTGGTATGTCCTTTATAGTCACCGCAGCGTTTCTTGTGTGACTGATATGATGACAAAGGGAAATACCGAAATACATGACTCCAGCATACTACAGGGCAAACGTTGGGCTCTTCAAGTGATATAAATTACTCAATAGTGGGCACAATAGATGGCAAACACCTTGTGATGGTCAGCATGCGGCGATAGCATTTCTTTCCTAAATAAATCTTCATTTCAGATGTATTTGCCGTCGCTGTTTATTTCCTGGGTATGCAATACGGTTGTAGAACGTACACCCCAGCTGGCATTGCCCGCCTCAGCTTAATATTTAAGGACAGCTTCCCAACAGTGCATCAGCTAAGTGGCAGACGTAAAAAAATGGCACTAATTATAGGTAAATTGACAAGCAGTTTTCGGTTTTACTTTCACTCTTTGACATCAGAGACCAACCCAAACGGAAAATGTTCAGTGAACATAATACATTAAGTTTTTCCCGTGAACTGGAGAATATAAACTGGAAAATATGATGACCTGTAAGGATACTGACGAATGTTATGATATGTTTGCAAACAAATACGACCAAATATTCCATAATTGCTTCCCACTGATTAGGATGTCAAATAAACGCTGCAAGGGCAAAACTGGATAACTAATGGCATAAGAAATGGCATTAGGATAAAAACTATTTTATAAAAGAAATATATCAACAGACCAAATTAAAACAATACAACAGTATGTCGACAGTATACGAATAAGCTTATAGCTATCACACGGCAGGTTGAGACATCATATTACAGTAATTTACTATTACAAGAGAAGCATTCTACCAGGGAGTTATGGAAAATATACGCGGAACTTGTTAATGAGGGTGAACGGAACATACATGTTGTATAAGCTAGACTACTGTGGAATAAGAGGCCAGGTATGTGATTGGTTTAGACAATATTTTAGCAATAGGCAGCAATGTGTTAACGTTAATGGCATAGTATCAAGATATTTGCTCATATTAAACCTGGCGTTCCGCAAGGTTGCATTACGGGACCAGTGTTATTTCTACTGTATATTAACGATATTTCTAATGCCGTAGAAAATGGATCTTTCCGTTTGTTTGCGGACGACAACAACCTGATCGTTAGTGGTAAGGATATCAAGGATATTGTATGTACGGCTCGGGATGAGTTAAGAGCCGCTTAGTACTTGGTTTAGGCACAATCAGCTGACGCTGAATCTGAGTAAAACGTACTACACAATATTCGGTAGACATGTGGATCGCTCAGTTATGCCATTGTTGCTACAGTGCAAACAAATTGAACTGGTTCATACAGCCAAATATCTGGGCATCTATTTGAACTGTAAACTATCATGGTCTGAACAAATTAATGAACTTTGTATAAAGGTGTCTAAGCTATCAGTTGTATTCCATCATATAGCATATGTATTTCCCCATATTAATTATGGGATCGAATTGTCCGGGTCAGCGTGTAAGACCAACATAGCTACAGGTTGTCCAAACCCTTTTACTGAAAACATTAGCTAAGCGCAACCGTCGTGATAGTGCTGTTACCTTGCACCGAGAACGTAATATTTTAAAAGTTCAGGAAGTATATTCACGTAGGAGACAACTTGTCGGTCTTTTTCACTAATTTTACAAGCTTAATAGTGAGATCATGGCGAGAAATTCAAGACAGTAGACAAATTTGTATATACCAAGATCAAAAAATAGAATTGGAGAGAATTCTTTGAAAATAATAAGGGCACGACACTATTTACTTTAAATTTACAAATTTGGCCCACTGACCAGTGTTTGTGGAACGCTGGCTTAGGTATATTAATAAATAAGATATCCGATCACCTCCCTTGCTTTATTCTCTCAGAAATGTCGTTAGTAAATCCACCAAACCCTAGATGGATTAAAATTAACACAATAAACGATAAAGCCAATCAAAATATAATAATGACATTAATTCGTCTGATTTGTACAACTTACTTGACAAATATTTGAAGACAGACCCTAATCTAAGCTACGACATTATATTTGAAGTAACTGAAATGGCCAAGAACAAATATATGGTAAGTAAATTAGTTAAGTTTAATCAATACAAACACAAACAATCTAAATGTATTACCACGGGTCTGCTAAAATCTCTAAAGTTTCGAGATAAATTATATAAGAGAATGAAACATACAAATCCCAATTCAAGGAAATACGAAATTATGCGTATTAACTTTAACACTTATGGTATCATGTTAAAGAGAACCTTACGTGAATCCAAACAGCATTATTTTGCGTCAACTTTCGCTAAATATAAATCTGATATCAGAAACACGTGGAAAACTATAAATGAAATTATTTCAAGAAAAAAGAATAATAATAATCTTCCCGAATCATTCAGCATAAATAATATAGAAACTACAAACACTCTAGATCTACCTAACGCATTTAACACCTTTACAAATATCGGCAGAAAACTGGTTAATAACATAACATATTTAGGTGACAAAGATTTTAGACATTACTTTGATAAACATTTTAACTGCAAATTTGTACTTAACAACGTTGACGAACTAATTGTACAAAAAACAATAGACAACCTTCCGTCTAAAAATAGTACCGGGTCTGATTTAATTTAAACCAATTTGCTAAAACAAATCGCACCTAAGATAATAAAATCTTTATCGCTACTTATAAATCACGTTTTTAATACGGGAATATTCCCTGAAAAACTAAAGGTGGCCAAACTTATTCCGTTATTTAAAAACGGTGACCCATTAATAATCAACAACTATAGACCAATTTCTCTCCTGGCTGCTATATCTAAAGTATTGGAAACAATTATGGGAAATCAACTATCTTCCTATTTTGAAAGTAACAACCTTTTTTTAGAAATCCCAGTATGGCTTTCGTTCTGGTCACTCGACGGAATATGCTGCATTAGACCTTGTAAACCGAATACCATGGATAATAATGAGGTACCTTTTAGCATATTTCTTGATCTCTCTAAAGCATTTGACACCTTAGACCACAATACATTACTTTGTAAATTAAAACATTACGGCATTGAAGGGGCGTCTCTGAAACTTTATGAAAGTTATCTATCAAATAGAACACAATATGTAGAAATTAATGATGTAAAATCTGATATCTTATCTATAGAAACCGGAGTACCCCAAGGCTCCATTCTTGGACCAATTCTGTTTATTATTTATATTAATGATTTTTCTCAAGCGTGCCAAATGTTCAATTTTATATCCTATGCAGACGCCACTACTTTGTTAAGTACAATGATCAATTTCACAATCTCACACACTGATGATGCTGAAACATTGTTTAACGAAGAACTCCACAAAATTAATGAATGGCTAGAAATAAATAAACTTTCTTATAACGTAAGACCGTTAAGAGAAAGCTTGTTTATTTATAGCCATTCACACCAAAAAAATATATAACACACCTATTCCTAAAATCAAAAATAGTATAATTACAAAAGTTGAGTTTTAATTTCCTGGGATTAACATTGGATACAAATCTAAATTGAAACAAACACTCTGAAAATGTATCAAACAAATGTTCCAGGTATACTAAATAAACTTAAACAAATTCTGCCAATGAGAATAAAATAATATTATATAATACATTATTAGTACCACACATAACTTACTGTCTAACAACATGGGGTACCTCTCTCAAAGAATTAATCAACTTCAGAAAAGGGCTGTACGCATAATAACTTTGAGTCATTTTTATGCTCATACTGACCCGTTATTCAAAAAATTAAACTTACTAAAAATAAATGATATTTTAGCCCTTCAAGAATTACATTTTTACTATAAATTTATACATAATAAATTACCTGCTCACCTTCTACATTGGAAAATAGCTACAAATACCATGATTCATGGTCACAATACACGCAACCAACACAAAATTCACATTTACGGTACAATTCATTCATTTGCAAAACTATGTCTTAAATACAGTTTACCAAATACAATTAACAACACTTCCCTTAGTGTGATAGCTAAACTGTCTACACACAGTTTACATGGTTTTTTAAACTACGCTAAGAACCATTTCATTCAAAATTACAACAACACATGCACAGACATTAACTTTTATGCCTGCTTGTATACACGCAATCAACCACAATGACCTCACCCACACCCAAACACCATACAATACTTTTACCTGCTTACCTCACCACATTCTATGAACATACTTCTTATAATAACATAATCTATCCTGTTTTTTCACTGACGATGTATCTTATTTTATGTTACTGCTTATGTCTTACATAATAGACCACATATTTTTTCTTTCAACAGAAACTGAATTATAATTATACTATGTGTGGCTCCCACGGTAGCGACTTATTTTCGAGTCTTAGTGGGAGTCTCCACCATCCTCATTGTACACCTCTTTATATTATAATATTATAATTTGTCATATTATTATTGAATGTACAGTCTGGATAAATAAATCCACTTCTGTTCTGTTCTGACTGAATTATTATAGTTGCGATTCATTATTGATGTATGTACGTAAAAAGTATTATTTTTAAAGACAAAAATGTGCCAGCAAAATTGTCAAAACTTAATAACCGTAAAATATATTGAAAGCACGATTTATGACTTTTTATCAGTAATATTTTGAGACATTTCCTGAAAACGTTTGTTTTTGTTATAACCCGTACAAGTATGAACCACTTCTAACTACTCACTCAAAACATTAAACATTCAATTTTTCTCAGGAGCCCACATTCCATGCCGTGGTGTATGGACCTCCGGGCCATATGCCACGGGAGGCCATTTACAACAAGACACCGGGCGTTGAACAACTGTTGGGGCGTGAGACTCACCGCACGATGTTCGTGTGAGATACCGTCAACGCCCCGTCAGCTAATAAACATTCGGACAAACTCGACAGCACCAGGCCGTTGTTCGACATGCAGAGACCTCCATAAACCGTGCCGTAAACACAACTGACAAAGATAATCAGTTCGTGTGTATCACTGACTGAGTGTGATAATTTGCAATGACGTCGGAACGATCATAGACACGCGTGAATGCTGCGTCCGGCGGAAGGCCTCTACATAGGGGTGGCATATCCAGATTCCACATCGCATTACAGTACTAAGCTTTATCATAAGTCTAACCTAATTAACTGTCAAAGTCGAAGTCGAAATTTGTCGGAGCCACCAATGGCCAGGCTATAGGCGAGAAGTCTTGTTCTCGCATCTTATTCCGAAACCTGAAACCAGACGCACATATTAGGCCTACTCCTGCCAAACACGTCTAATTTACAATAGGATTACAAAAACGAAGAAGACATTTCAACTTTTTTAAATACAATAATATATACTAAATACTGTATTGTAGTTGTAATATTTCTTTATTTCCATAAAGTAATCGTTTTTTATATAAAACACGTTACGTTCATTTCCTGCGAAACATATTTTGGATATATGTAGCCATTCCCGTTATACAACTTGACGTAGCAATCACACTTTTGTTTTGCTGGATCAATTAAACTGCGTTTGTACTTGTATTTGTATGAAAACATTTATGCAGACATTCACCTCCGTAATTCCGCATACATACATAAATATCGTGGTTATCGGCACACTCCCGTGATTGTGTGTAAGTATCTCAAATGCATAATATTTCCGTGCTCGTAGTTATGCCGTATTAAGGCACGCTTAGGCCTTGAGCCAGGACCTAAAATTTGGGCATCCGGTACATTTTAGGGACGAACACTCATAGTGAATTTTGGCTAGGCCTACATCCCTAGATATGGAAAATAGGTGATAGCATTGCAGCACTCCCAGCTTTCTGTGAGAAATCATTTTTTCACACTATCCCCATATCCGCGACAACACGTTTTCTATGAAATTGCTAATGGGGGCCTATACACAAACTACTATGGAATATTTACTATACATCCCAGTAGAACGAAAATTGGATACGATGTGGGTTAAATGCCATGTTTTCCACACATATAACAATTATTTTCATGTCTTGAGAATTGTTGATGGTGTGGTATTTTATCTACGACATGTCAAAATGCAATCCACGGCATTCATGTTTTCAACAAAAAATAAACTTAAAATTCTGGCTAATAACTACATGTATCCTCATTCGAGGTTCTTATTGCATCAGAACGTTGGCTTTCATCCCTACATATGGAAAATGTGATAGCATTGCAGTACATACATTATTTTGTGTGAAATTACTCTTTTTAATCCTTTCCCCATTTCCGCAAAAACTATTTTTCTATGGAAATTTCCGAAGGGGTGGTCACACACAAACAATTATACAGTAGTTACATATTATGGGCATGATAATTGTGTATAATGTGGCTGGAGTGTGGTGTGTCATATACATGTGAAAATGGTTTTAATACCTTGAGAAATGTGGATTTTATGGCATTTTATCTACTGCGTCTCAACATGCAATCCACGCCATTCAGGCATTCAACAAAAGAAATCATTTAAAGGTCTTGCTAGTAACCTCATGTATCCACATTCAAGGTTCGTGTTGTAGTTGTAGTAGTAATTCACACCATGGACTAAGAACATTTCACATGCTCAATTCACTATGTCCTTAGTTGAGGTTGTAGATTGTGTTTAGTAATCACATCCATCATCCAGTTCATCCTCAACTACATTTTCATCATTGTCAGAACTACACACCTGATTGTCACATATCAGTACAACTGAGTCCATTTGATAAGCAGACACACTTTGGCAGTTCACACTTCCCGGGACAACTGCATGCTAGTAGTTCACACTGCCTCGGGTGCAGGCTGACCTTCCATCAACGTACAACCAGCTGCTCAGTCCTATCTTCTCTTTCAAACTTTCAGCCTCTGCCAACTGGGGTCGGAGTCCTTGGGTCCTGCTCCAAACATCTTCTCAAAATTGCAGCCTGGTAGTTTGCGCGTTGTGCATGTTTCAACAAACTGTCTCTGCATGGTGGCAGTGGTGACTCTCTATCTCACCTTTCTTTGCACAGAACAGGTGGTATCTCAGATCATTGACGTTCACAGCAGAAGATTGGGAGCGTAAAGAAGGCATGTAAATGCCTCTAGTTTGTCCATGAGATCTGGAGTAAGATCCCACTCATGGCCCAGCATCCTGAATGAGTCCTGTGATTCTTTACTGCTAGTCAAGAGTTTCAGAGCACTTGCCTTACCTTTTCCAGCAAATGCACTGACAGTGTCACATCCAGTGTAGGCGTGCAATCCAATGAGAGCTTTACAAACATCTCTACCAACAGTGGCTTCTATATTTCCAATATGAAGAGTTCTTGTTTGGGTTCTAGTACCACATTTCTGTAACAACGTGGCTCTAGTGTTCTCGTTGAGTGCCAGGCACATGATGAATACATCTGTGTCTTTTGTTTGTTATTATTGTATTGTATTTATTCAGATTCAAACAGGCCCAGTGGACCCAGTAACAGGAATGATAACTGAAACAATACGTATAAAAAAGAACACGAGGACATAAAAACCACACAATACCAGCATCAATATAACAGGCGAAGAATGATACATAAAAGTGTTTTTGAATTGAAGAACAATAGGTTTGAGCTCCTGAACATAAGTCACAAGCTGGATCACTTCAATACAGTAGAACAGAGTATTTTCTAATGCTGACTATGCTATTGGAAACTCTAAAATAAGCTTAGTTTCGTAGATATATTGAAGGACAGTGAAACTGGATATTTCCTACCAGATAGGACGAGACTAATTGAAATGTACACACCTGTGTAAAAAGATAAGATATGAAACTTGCCTACGATGTCGAAGGGATGGTAGTCTAAAATGATGGCAAAGCGCATGACAACTGTCACAGGAGTACTGCATCTTGGATTTGTAACATATATATTTAATGATTTTGTGAAGTTGTTAAATTTTGTCAATTGAACGTTGCCATGGATTCCAGATAACACAGCAACACTCCAACTGATTTCTGACATGAGATATATATACATGGATGGCAAACCTGTACACCGGTAAATGTTGTGTAAACGAGCTTAAAAAAATACACATCTTAACAGCTTTAGAGATTTCGATTAACCTTCAAACGTCAAACTGTCTGTCAATGTGGCACCGAGATCTTTGACAGCGGTGTAGAGACTGGCTGGAATAGTGCAGTCATAGAATATGTACGATTATTTTGTTAGTTAAAGAGAGTATGCAGGGGCGTGTCCAGAGAGGGTGGTCTGGGGGGGGGGCACAGAAACGTCCACTGACGGCCGACCCAAATGGCGTAGAAAATGTTTCGCTGCCTCGTCGCCGTAGCTTCACCTATTCCGCTGTCTCGGTTCGACTGGGTGAAAAATTGTCATCGCTGCGCGGCCGTAACTTAACCTTCTTCTCTCTGTCTTGCACTGTCTCCTGCTGTCGCGGCTCGACTGGTGACATCGGAAGACGGGGGTGCTATTGACACATTTTCGTTGCTGCGCCGCCGTAACTTCAGTCACGGGGGCACATTCTAAATGGTCTAGGGGGCACGGTCACGGGATCCCATACAAAAAGGTCTGCGGGCACGCCAAATTCCAAAGGTCTAAGGGAGCACGTGCTTCCCACCCCCTCCCCCCACCGCAGACACTTCTGTGATATGTAGCATTTGTCTACGACTCTACGCTACGTTTAAGGTGCCATGTCTCAACCAGATACACTGTCCAAATCGTTCTGCAACAACTGACAATCAGTAATCAATGTAATTTCTATAAACAATTTGGAACCATCAACATACAATGATATTTCACATGAATCATCATGATTAGTGAGATCATTGATATGCAAGATAAACGGAAGTGGTTCTATTTGTGAACTTTGTGGTTCGCAAGACAACACCGGCTTCCAGTCAGATGCTTTGCCTTCGAGGACCGCTCTGCAACCATTGTATGCTTTGAATTGAATAGTCATATGATCTAAGATGTGAATTGACAGTGGGGCCGCACTGAACAAACGGCTTTACTGAAGTCCAAATAAACAGAATCAACTTGTTTCTTGTTGTCAATAGATTCAGTAATGGCGTTCAAGTAACAAGCTAGATTAGATACTGTAATTCTACACCTCAAAAATCCGTGTTGGCTGCCCGAAATTGCGTTACGCATGTGCTCATACAATGAGTCATATAAGAACACCTTTTAAAAAACACTAGAATATATATACTATATATATATATATGTGTGTGTATATATATATATATATACATATACGTATACATATATGTATCTATATCTATAGATGTATATGTTTTTCCTGTTATCAATTTTTATATATTTCGTAAAAGATATGCTTAAAGACCGAATTAATAGAAACTACGAAGACTGCAGCAATCAATAAGAAACATAAGGAAAGGTAAGCATTTGTACCAATAAAAGGATATGGTAACAATAAAGAATCTACCTATTTATGATTTCGTCTGACTAACAATGGCTGGCTCTTTGGGCTTCACGGTAGAATCCCTGCTTACGAACCTACATAAGTAAATAACTGTCTACAGTGGGTGATCTTCAATCGTTGTCAGCCAGTAAATAATTCTCTTCAGCGAGCCGATCTAACGGTAAGCTAAATCACTCCAAACTGAATCGGCGCTTTTAGAACTCGGCACAAATAATGGTTTCGGGGTGACGCCCAAGGATTAGCTATAGCGTCCCATTGACGTATACGATGAATGCTCGCAAAATGCTTTATTAAATGTGTCAATACGCATAGGGAAACGCCCGTATGAAAAGGCATGTTGGCTCAGGTGGTGTTTGCCTATAACGGTTGCGGTTGCCGTCTTTTGTACAGTCCACTGGAAAAAGCGGCAGAGCAGTACTTGTATGTTAATGCCATAGAAATACCACTCGTGAGAGTATGTAGTTGGCAGCCAAGTCACAATGCGGCAGGGTGTAACTTGTGTGGTTGCGACTATCAGACGAGTTCCGTCGACGATGCCCGTTTTTTCGAAAAGAACATTTTACCAAAATGAAATGTAGACAAGCAATGACACTTATGTTAAGTTATAAATTTAGTAACCACATTATTTCCTCAAAATGTCAACAAGTCGCACTAATAATATGATTTTCCAATGGTTGTTATGTTGTACATTAAATAAACACTATAAAAATGTCAAAATGCATGGAAGAAAATCCCATCGATAATCTCCTTGGCCAAGAAGACTCTACATCCGGCACCCCACACCGAACAAACCATGGGACGAGTGGTTGAAATGATCTGTATGTCAGCTGTGAAAATGTAACACGATTGAAAGTGTGTGAGATTCTAAAGTAATTTAAAAGTCGAAAACATGGGCTGGGTGGAATTCCACCAGAAGTTAGAACTATTCTCAATAAATGTTATAAAGCTTCATGCTTTCTCAAATGAGATATTGCTTCCAACCCATATAAAGGACACATCACACCGTATTGAGGCGTCAGCTTGACACCAACAGTAGTTCTAATTTACTGCTTCCTCTGGGTGCAAGCCTGCCAAAGAACGACTTCTTGGATGACTTCCACAAGGGTTTTTCTACAACTGGTGACATAGTAACTTTATGAAGAATTGTTGAAGAGGCATACTTCAATTACAAACATACAACAGTTTTATTTATTTATTTAAAACATTCGTATGCAGTGACCACGTTGTTTCCAAAATGGAACAAAACGAACAGAATTGTGCTATTGAAGTCATATATAAAGACACAGCCGTATGTGTTATTTCACTATTTCACGTGACGGACAAGCTGCGTTCATTGACATCAAATTCATCTCTCTCTCTCTCCCTCTTTCTATCTCTCTCCCCCCTCTCTCTCTCACTCCATCTCTCTCGCACCTTCCCTCCCTCCTCTGTCTATCTGTGTATTTGTCTATCTCTCTCATTGTCCCCCCCCCCTCTCTCTCCTTCTCTCTCCATTTCTCTCGCACCTACCCTCCCTCCTCAGTATGTCTATGTATTTCTCTCTCTCTCACCTACCCTCCCGCCTCTGTCTATCTGTATATTTCTCTCTCTCTCTCTCTCTCTCTCTCTCTCTCTCTCTCTCTCTCTCTCTCTCTCTCTCTCTCTCTCTCTCTCTCTCTCTCTCTCTCTCTCTCTCTCTCTGCTGGACTGGCCACACATGTGACTAAAACTAAGAAAGGCATATATTCTTACTGGGCTACGGTTGAAAATGTATTGCTTTATGGCGCCGACACTTGGCCCCTAACAAAAGACCTGAGGTTCGACGGGAGTTACACCAGAGTGAACGGAAAGAGCAACAGACTGGCAAACAAAGACTTTTATGGGGTCATAGTCCAACTTTCAAAGTAGACTCGAATCAGACGCCTCCAAATTATGGCCACTACCTAGCGTCACACAGAAGAACCAGTGTCAAGATTCATGTTGTAAATATCCATTTTCTTTGCACCAAGACGAGGCTGATTCATACAAAATATCATACAGCAAACTGATCTGCGAGTATTTATAAATGGCTGCCTTCCAACCAACTAACAAGCGACTCTTTCGGAAACAGCTCTTCAAAATTCTGGCTTCGGCAGACCAATGACGACAATGATGTTCAGTTAGAATGTTCGTTGTCGATATTAGTTAAGCGAGCATGTCTGTTACTACCTAACGTTGTGGTTGTCCACAAAGTCTGCCAGACAGTTAATGTCTATCATTAGAATGCGCACTGTGGATCTTCAGAAAGTCCCTCTGTCTACCACTATCGATCATTTGAATGCACGCCGACTTTCGTAAAGCCAGCCATTCTATCACTCTCTGCCGTGTGGAATGCGAATAGTGAATATTCATAAAGCCTGCCATTCTGTCAGCCTTATAACAGAAATGTGGTCACGCCCATTAATGATGTTCTTAGGAGGCACGTAAGCGTGTTTACCCGAACTTGGCTTTTCATCTGTACACGTAATTATTGGTTGTAAACCTCACGGCAACGAATATGTCAGCTGAGGACAGGTTTTGGTGATTCAGCAATAAAGGGACATACTGAGATGCGTGGGGCAGTACTAGGCGTGGTCAACCGGTCACTTTTCTCAAAGATGGCATAAACTTCCACACCCACAATGCGTGTGTGAGTGTGTGAGTGTGTGAGTGTGTGTGTGTGTGTGTGTGTGTGTGTGTGTGTGTGTGCGTGCGTGCGTGCGTGCGTGCGTGCGTGTGTGTGTGTGTGTGTGTGTGTGTGTGTGTGTGTGTGTGTGTGTGTGTGTGTGTGTGTGTGTGTGTGTGTGTGTGTGTGTGTGTGTGTGTGTGTGTTCGCCATTGCGAATTTTGCTGTTAGGAACGCGTTCGCGAACGCGGAACGCCCTGCATGCAAATACTTGGTCGACACAATATCACTGACCTTTTGTCCAATTGTTGAATCTGCTGTAGCATGGAAACATGACACCTTATGTGGTATTTGTGTTCTTGTCCAATTTCCCTTGATTCTTATCAGTAGTACACCACGTTAATTTGTGCTGTGTCTATACGCGTGCCATACAAATAAAACTTCATCATTGAGGGGTGGATGGATATCAAGGGACGGAGGGATAGAAGGAAGGGGGAGAGGAGGGAGGAAGATGGAAAGCGAGGGATATACACTTGACCAAATAAACATTAAACATGGGTCTACTATCGGTGACATTGAGCATGATTCATTATTTGTATGGAAACCGGCGTGATCGAGCATGCATTACATCGGAGCGCCACTGTTACGTTAGTTGTTCCGGTAACTAAGTCAATAATGCTCTTAGTCACCACTCGAAGCAGCGATGTTTCCGGTGGCACATAAACAGCTTATGCTGCGTGCCGATCCGCTTCAATGAGGCGCGTACTTTTAACGAGTAACTTCAGTAATATCGTTTGTAGTGGATAACATTCCTAAGAGAGCAATGTGTTAAGTCTTATTATCGTTTTGTCATAGGCGCATACCTTTCGCAATAGCGCACCAAACATTCCATTTTATTGCGGTCATTCCGACCAATCCACACAGTTTTGTTTACAGTGATTGCCTCTTCACGCAGCGCCTCAACGTAATCACTCAACGGAAGTGTGCATTTGTGTGGTCGATACCAGCAAACCGAATAGTTATTCTATCCCGCACGATTTTCCGACCACGTGTAATATTTATAGGTAAGCAAACTGACTGATTTTAACATAAGAATTACACGATATAACTTCTGTTGACGTTTTAGTGTACCTACCGTAAGTTAGACGTATGTAAGTCGATTGTCCATAATGTTGCGCGTATTTTCTGCGATTGTTCCGAGGTCGCAAGGTCCCCCGAACTTTTGGGGACCATTTCAGTTCATCCCGAGACCTGTCAGGTCGTAGGGGAGACATGAGGGACGCAGTCGCAGCGAATGCTCTCCAGCCGGGGCGGTCTAACGCAAGTCTCCATAGCGTTTGGACGTCAAGGTCGGTCCACTGCCGTATGTTGTCCATTCAGGTCTTACTTAGCCTGCCTCTCCGTCTGCTGCCCTCCAGAGTGCCCTGCATGATTATCTTGGCAAGGGAGTCGTGGCGTGTGACATGGTCGTACCATGCCAACTTTCTCCTCTTCACTGTTGCGAGGAGTGGCTCTTGTGGGCATGCCTAATTTGCGAAGCTGATGTTAACGCTTCTCCATATCTTACTGAGTTTTGTCATTGCTGCTGTCGCAAGGGCTATTCGGATCTGGATCTCTTTGTCCAACCGTCCATCTTTGGTGAGTGTGGAGCCAATATATTTGAACGCATCCACTTCTTCCATCTTCTGGCCGTTCATCGTGATGTCAACAGTGATGTTTTCAGTGCTGTTGGCCATCACCTTGCTCTTTTCGATGCTTACTTCCATGCCGTAAGCGCCTGCTCTATCCACTAGTCTATTGGTGAGATGGAGCTTGGAGCTCGTTGTTACTTTCTCCAAGAAGATCTATATCGTCTGCAAATAGCAGGTTGCTGACAGATGTGCCTCCCAAAGAGATGGTGGTGTTGAAGTTGTGGAGGGCTTCTCTCTTGCTTGGGTGGGTAATGAGGCTAATGGTTCGGTAGTTTTGGGACTTCCGGAAATGTCCATTCTTAGGTAATGGGATGATGAGTGACTGTGTCCATTCTTTTGGCCACTGTTTGAAGTCCCAGATCTTCTGGCAAATGGCTGTCATTGCAATGACCATTCCTTCGCCGCAATGTTGGGGACCATTTACTAGTAATAATAATGATGATGACAATAATAATAATACTAAACTTCTACAGCGCCTGTCTCCACAGGAATATACACAAATCATTAGACAAAATCGTGAACAGGGACAAGCAAAAGTCATCATTAGAGGAAGAGACCGCTGAAGGCTAGGGTGGGAAAGCGATCTTGAGTGTTGAGATTTTTGACGAATGGTAGCTATAGTTTCAGATGATTTTGAGTTGATTCCAGATTTTGGGTGCAGCTACGATGAAAGTACGTTTGCCAATGTTAATTATGCTTGGTTTTAGGAAAAAAATGTTGTGAAACAGATTATCTGAGATTCCTGGGGATATCGGAAAAACGAAGGAGACTAACCAAAAAAGAGTGGTTGTTGTGTAGAAAGGACACGATATGTAATAGTGACTAACATAACTTTGATTCGATACGCAACCGGAAGCCAGTGCAACTGTTTCAGTAGCGGCAGTAATGGTGAGAAACGAGGGGCTTTAAGAGTCACGGATGCTAAACAGCTATGTACACGTTGGAATTTAGCTAAGTCCGTTTTAGAAATGTTGTTTAGGAGGGAATTGCAGTAGTCAAGACAACTTCTAATTAGAGCTACTGATATTATTTTAGTAGTAGATAAAGACAAATTCGATGCCGAATTCGATGGACATCACATATTATTATGGTAGAACCAGGATTTGTATACTTGAGAAATGTTCTGGCGAAAGCCGAAATCTCCGTCAAAGACAACACCTAGATTACGAACAGTATCTGATGGTGATGTATCATTACCAAGCAATTTAACTGGAAAATAGTTAACAACTTTGTTTCGTTGTTGTTTTGGGCAAATGCTAATTAAATCAGTTTTATGTGGTTTATTTAGTTTAAATTTACATGCTTCCATCTACAGCAAGATGTCAGTAAGACAGTCATTTTAAGTTTATAGTTATTTACGTAACTGGCGTTAACGCGAATTTTTTTTCTTCAAATTATTGTCTTAAGAAATGTAATTTACGAATACTCCTTGAAACCGGCTTCTGCGTCTGTGTGTACGTACTGTCTCCTTGAGGATGGGCATTTTTGCTAGTGTAGTAAAACCAGTGTCTTGTTTGTCGTTAATTGGAAATTCGAATTCACGACGTAGCTAGTATCATTATTGTACGCCATTGTTCAGACTTTAGATTTAGTCAAGTTTGTTAAGTCCCTTAATGCCACCTATAATGGAATACCCGCATTGTCAGAATTGTACGTATATTCCTCGAATATAGGCGTCGGAACGTGAATATTATGGGCTGAGCCGTAGCCTCAATACGTCGCTGCCATCAGGTACAACATCGGAAGATAGGTGGGTGTAGTGTTGACTATTTTCGCGGTTCTAGAGGGGTAATGTTGAGGTTTTCTCGCGGTTCAAGCGGGTAGTGCTGGAGTGTCTTCGGGAATTTCACCGCCATTGCCGTTCACTATGACATCAACACAATTCAAAAACTAATGGAGAGCTCAGTCCCCAACCCCCTTTCGACGCATAATCTTCGAAATAATCGGACATCGATATTTCTTCGGTTAGATAGATAGATAGATAGATAGATAGATAGAGAGAGAGAGAGAGAGAGAGAGAGAGAGAGAGAGAGAGAGAGAGGGAGAGAGAGAGTGTGTGTGTGTGTGTGTGTGTGTGTGTGTGTGTGTGTGTGTGTGTGTGTGTGTGTGTGTGTGTGTGTGTGTGTGTGTGTGTGTGTGTGTGTGTGTATGTGTGTGATTATATATGTATAACGAATTGTTATATAATAATTGCATATATAATTATAACCTTTGAAGTTAATTAATTTTCCAAAACATAATCTGTTTGGAGGAGTCCAGATCAACTAACTACGAATACCCGAATACGTGATGTTGCATTATTTGTAATTTTTAAGTACATAATTGTCTAATACTTTTACAAGGACACAATATCAATTAGCTAATAATAAACGATTATGTGGCGTTACCTAATACATTTGTAAACATAGACACCGGTTTTAATTCGATAATTTTATAACTGTTCTCACCAGATGTTTTCAAGCGGTTGTTCCATTTACAAGTTAGGACATTTTGGAAGGGAAGGGAGGGAAGGTGAGAGGGAGATGGAGAGAGAGCGAGAGAGAGAGCAAGAGAGAGAGAGCAAGAGAGAGAGCGAGAGAGAGCGAGAGAGAGCGAGAGAGAGCGAGAGTGCGAGAGAGCGAGAGAGCGATAGAGAGCGAGAGAGAGCGAGAGAGAGCGAGAGAGCGAGAGAGCGAGAGAGAGGGAAAGAGGGAGAGAAGGAGAGAGAGGAAGAGGGACAGAGGGAGAG
>CM034542.1:12092311-12136365 GCA_020002185.1 Paraescarpia echinospica
GAGAGAGAGAGAGAGAAACAGACAGGACAGTCAGAGACAGCGTTATAATAGGGAGACGGGACATCATTTATTTTCCGTTGGCTGCATTTTTAAAGAATTCTTGTCTGTTAGGTCCTATGTTACTCATCTACTCATCTACTGGTGTCAGGGGGGTAGTTAAATCATTAGGCTACCCTGGTAAATTCCCAAATTATACATAGGTACCACACGAGCTCGTCCAACTTCTAAAAACAATACCAGGAACTTGGGGTTAGCCCAAATTGCCTCCGCTACAGCTGAAGTTTAATGCTTACTTTGAATGAAGTTCCGTTGGTGAAACATTGAATTGCGAACAATGCTTCGGATTTAATTACCGCAAATTGGTATATTAATTTTAGCACTAAGAACATTGTATTAATAAATGAGGAACTTGGAAGGTTGTCTTAAATTACCATAATTGTACATCTAGTTACATCACTCCTAGGGTTTACACATTTTGTGTGATTAATTTTGACATGTAGTCGCTTTAAGGCGTCAGAGCATGACGTCTAGTAGGCGAAAGTGTTTAATTGATGATTTTGTTATAGGTGGGTACCTCAGGTAAAATGGGTGGATATGTTAGCAGCTAGGGGGCCCCTGGCTTCAGCGGGTGTGACAATTATGATATATCTACTTGATAACAACATCACAACTCAAACCACCTCACAAAGGGGAATTGCACGAAGATTGTCATTTGTAAATTGATCTACGTCTTATTTCTTTAAAAGGAAACTGTCTGTTCGTTTTTTAATGTAAAATCAGGTCATGCCGTATAAAATGTATTCATCCTGCCCAAATTTTTTTAATGAAGCAGAAACAAGTTTTAAAATCAAAAATTCGTATAGGGTGGGATTGAATGTTGGGGATACCAAAACAAGCAGAAGAGGTTCGCAAGTGGAGGGAGAAAGATGTGATACAGTATAGTGGAGACGTATTGGAAGAGTGTAGAGAAGTGGATATATATATATACATACACGCACACACACACACGCACGCACACACACACACACACACACACACACATATATATATATATTATATTACAGGATATAAATGGAAACAATTATAAATTAATACCCAAACAGTGTCCGGCGGAGAAGAGTCGTTGATGGCATATGCCCCGTCAGGGAATGAAACGTTTTAAGTCAAGGTAAGTCAAGCAGACAAAACAATATGAAAAACACTCGCCACAAGAAGATGAAAATGGACCGGCCTTGTCCTGAACAAACAACCCCTGAGGTAGACTTTAGAAAAGGAACTAAAATAGCTACTCCTAAGCTGGGGCCAGGCTGCAAATATAGCTGCAGTCAGGAAAAGGTGGAGGACCCTTGTTTCCGCCCGATGTGCCAGTGGGCACGAAGAGGATTTAGTAAATTTCAGGAGAGGAACAACTTTATTACATATATTGTTTCGTTATGTATGTGTATATAAGAGAGATACTTAGAACTGTCGACATGCGTATTGGTTGTAAACCAACGAAAAAGTTGGTGCCCTAGTCGTCGATTTGACAGCTGCCTATGACACCGTGTGGCACAGAGGCATGCAACTCAAGCTCCTGCAGACCCTACCAGACAAACGAATGGTTAGCTTCATCATGCAAATGATCTCCAACCGACACTTTGTACTGAAGACCAGCGATGGTCAGCGAAGCAAACTCAGACGACTAACGAATGGTTCTGTCGTAGCATCACTTCTCTTCAATATCTACATCTACGATCTGCCCGAAACAACCTCAAAGAAGTACGGATATGCGGACGACCTCGCAATCTTAATGAGGCACAGGCCATGGTCCCATGTTGAGACTGCTCTCACGCGAGACATGAACATCCTATCCACATACCTGAAACAATGGTGACTGAAATTCAGTGAGAAGAAAACGGTCTTTCCCGTTTTCCATCTCTGCAACAAAGAAGGTAAACGTGAAATAAACGTGTTTGCGAATAATACATGTATCGTCTGTCAAGCAGCCCCTACATACCTGGGCATCAAACTAAACAGATCGCTGACTTACAGGCAACATCTGGAAAACACAACCGCAAAAGTAGCATCACGTGGAGCGCTAATACGCCGGCTTGCTGGTACCACTTGGTGAGCAAGCACCAAGACACTACGCAGTACGCACCTCTACCTTGGCATTATTGTACGCGCCAGCGGAATACTGTACACCGGTGTGGTGCAGAAGTGTACACACATCAAAACTGGACGTCAACATCAACAACTTCCTACGAGTCGTCACCGGATGTTTAAGAGCAACAACAAATTAACACTTAGTTATGTTTGCAGGCATTGCACCACCGACACTTCGAAGACAGGCAGCTGTGCTGCCGTTGGGCAAGCGTGCAAAACACTGAGCATCTACTGTATAACGTTTGCTCAGAAAGGGCTAGTGTACAGCGCGTGAAGTCACGACACCCTTTCAACAGCCAGGCACATGAACTCATGAAATGTCTAGGCCCCAGTGAAACAACAGCACACTGGATATCAACCAATAAGGGAGAGGACTGGCTGTCCAAATCAACCTCCCTACATAGGTTCATTCCAGAACAGAACCATCTGTACACTGTGCTGGTTCCGACCTCCCGCGAAAGGCTTGAACGCAGCTAAACCGCCTGCGAACGGGAGTTGGACGTTTCAACGCTAGTATGCACAGTTGGGAACTATATGAAAGTGCTAGTTGTGAATGCGGTGCAGCCCAACAAACAACAGACCACATTATCAGCCACTGTACTCTCTAATGTGCCCCACGTGGAGAGAATGGCATCGCCGAGCTGGACCTGGCGACCCGGGTGTGGTTGTTCAACAACACACTGCAAGTCTATGCAGTAGACAAACGCAAGAAGAAGAAGAACATGCGTATTATTCATTTAGGAGCGCAGTGGCGCAATGACTAGAGTATCGCACTCTCAATCGAAATAATCCGGGTTTGAATCTTGTGCTGCCGTTTCGATTATTCGGCAAGTTCGTCCACTCTACGTTGCTCCAGTTCACTCACTATATTGATGAGTACCAGGCAATATAATTCGAGATGGTGTTTGATTGAACAGTTTTGTCAGAGAGTAAAATTTAAAGCGCTTTGAACAACCAAATTGACTGGATAATCCACTATATAAGAACTTACCTTTACCTTACGTTTCAAACGTACGGTAATGGTAACTCAGTTTCGCTAACGATGGTTGCTGGTCTGTCTAAAATCTTAAGATTTAAAAATGAAATGCACCTTGACAGAATGATTTATTGTTCGATCAAATTCCCATTTAATACTATTTCTGACAGCATTAAAGATCTTTAATTGCTACTCGAAGTGACTGTGCATGGTTATGATCAACAGTACGTGATACCAACTGAACTAACCGCATGTGCAAACACAGACTGAGTGTGTGTGTATCGAGACGAGTTTATTCACACGGCGATGCACGCTATGCATGCAGGCAGGCACATTCCTACTGATATGATTAGTGGTTCTAGTACGGCTCATTCACAACCGAAACAGTACAGTCGATGTAATCGCAACCACTTCGGTGTGACCCTTTTGGTCGTATGTATAGCCACACCGTTAATCAGGTTAACAACCAGCGTTTATTGTTTGCGTTTAACCAGAAGTTCAATGGCGGCGTCAATGGATAGTAGCTATACGTGTATATGTCTTTACAAATCCTTTCATATTAAACTTTTGCTGTGTAATGACGTGCATCGATTAGGCTTAGCTTCGTCGGCCGTTGTGGTCTTGATTCGATGTTTTCGTTGGTATCTGGTACAAACTGTGTATTCCAGGGGAGCGATAGTTTATATGCATTTTCCCCATAGCGCCCATGAGATCATTTCGGCTTGTGAAACACAAACAGACTGATGGGGGAGAGGGGAAGGATAGAAGAGGGAGAGAAGCAGAGAGGGACAAAGGAAGAGAAGGGAAGAGGTAGAGGGGAGAGAGGGAAGTAGGGAGGCAGAGAGGGAAAGGGCCGGGGGAGTAGGAGGATAGAGCGGGAGGTAGGCAGAAAGGGAGAAGGGGAGAAAGGGAGGGAGGGCGGTGGGTGAGAGACGGGATGGACAGAGGAATAAAGGGGTAGAAGGAGGGAGGTATCGATGGATGGAGTGAGGGAGGGAGGGAGGTAGAAAGGGAGAGTTAAAGAAAGAAAATAAAACAAATAAAAAGAAACTGAAACATCTAAATATAAATATCCAGGGAAAGGGGAGAAATAAAAATAACGAAAGTGAACGATAAAGATAAAAACAGAAAGTTAACGGCAAGAAAGTAGGAAAGATGGAATCAGAGGAGGAGATCGAGATAAAGAAAGGAGGACAAATAAGGCCTAGTAGTAGCAGCAGCGGCAAGTGTGAAGTAGCTGCATTATTCACACACATGTGTGCGATAGTATGCTTTTCAATCAGCGAGTTGTTTTGAGCAGGACTAATAACAAAAAATAATAATCGGTTTGCAGTTACTTAATATCGTTGAACGAACCCACTGTCTCTACAAAAAACGCACTGCCACGTACTCTTGAGCATGCTACCCTAATGTTTAATGTAGCTATATGACAGCAGCATTGGAGTCGTCGTGGTCGTTGGTCGGCGGTAGAGTAGTTAATGAGCAACAGATGGTGTGCGCATACCATGTGTTTGGGGGCTACTGGCTGTAGACGCCCACGAAACGGGTTCCTACCTTACGCCCTCGTCACAACAAAATGTGGGTGCCACACTGACACTCAAGCATGCATGCATGCGTGCATGCGTGCATGCATGCGTGCGTGCGGGCGTGTGTGCGTGCGTGCGTGCGTGCGTGCGTGCGTGCGTGCATACATACATACATGCATACATGCATACATACATTCATTCATACGTGCGTACGCGTGCGTACGTACATTCATATATACATACATACATACTTACATACATACATACATACTTACATACATACATACATACATACATACATATACACACTCGCGTACACGCACGCGCACACACACATACATTTACACACACACACACACACACACACACACACACACACACACACACACACACACACACACACACACACACACACACACACACACACACAGACAGACAGACAGACAGACAGACAGACACACACACACACAGACACACACACACACACACACATATACATACATACATACATGCATACTTACCTATATGTACATACCAGTATGCACGTATGCATGCACGTACAAACACGCACAAACACGCGCACACACATAGACACATAGAGTACGTGTACAGACTTATATATTATATTATGAAACCATACATCGTAAAGTTATTGGCGCATTTGTCGACTTGCGAATGTTGAACACCATGTATTCGTATTGTACCGAATTGCATCTGTTGTAACGCGTACCATAAGTTATTGGCGCATTTTTCGACTTGCGAATGTTGAACTCCATGTATTCGTATTGTACCGAATTGCATCTGTTGTAATGCGTACCATAAGTTATTGGCGCATTTGTCGACTTGCGAATGTTGAACACCATGTATTCGTATTGTACCGAATTGCATCTGTTGTAATGCGTACCATAAGTTATTGGCACATTTGTCGACTTGCGAATGTTGAACTCCATGTATTCGTATTGTACCGAATTGCATCTGTTGTAATGCGTACCATAAGTTATTGGCACATTTGTCGACTTGCGAATGTTGAACTCCATGTATTCGTATTGTACCGAATTGCATCTGTTGTAATGCGTACCATAAGAATTGCATTGCGCACATTTGTCGACTTGCGAATGTTGAACTCCATGTATTCGTATTGTACCGAATTGCATCTGTTGTAATGCGTACCATAAGTTATTGGCGCATTTGTCGACTTGCGAATGTTGAACTCCATGTATTCGTATGGTACCGAATTGCATCTGTTGTAATGCGTACCATAAGTTATTGGCGCATTTGTCGACTTGCGAATGTTGAACTCCATGTATTCGTATTGTACCGAATTGCATCTGTTGTAATGCGTACCATAACTGGTTACTAAATTAACTTTTTTCTATATCTCGTGGTCATTATCTTCTCGTAGCGGTGCAGTTTATTTGAGATATGTTATTATAGTAAAACAAGACACGGAACTTACGAATATCGAAAAAACGTTGCACGTGCAGAGAAAATGAATGTGTCTGTACAAAAATCAGTGAAGCGAAGAATAATTAGATGATTCTGCATGAAAAAGGTATTTAAGCCCAATAAGCATTAACGGGCTTCAAGTAAAAGTTTCGTTGACTATCATGGCCCGAAATACGCGTGGGTGTTAATTACACTAACCTCAACTGACTGAATTGATGTTTTTACTGTGGGAATTAATAGGGACGGCGTGCATAAAAGAGGTTAAAGGAAATAAAAACAAGGCATTAGCTAAAATCCGTTTTCCATGTGTACACAAAGTTTACATTGTATGTAACATTCGAGAACATTAACAAAATACAGAAAAAAACATTTGTAGCATAAATTCGATTTTAAATCCGTATGTGCAGCGAATCCCGCGGAAAATAAAAAGTTAATGAGCTAGGCGATCACGTGGTATCTTAATGTCACATATGACTCACACTCGCAGCAGGCCGACCCTTTCTGTGCATTCAGAGCATGTTTACATGGATAGCTTTGGGGTCGAAACGAGCGTCAGAATGAGTTATTGTGCAATATTCCGATGTAATACAAACACTAGTCATCATAGAGGAACAAGCAGTTATCTTACGGTTCCACATGAATGCAATTTTATTCAAAACAAAGAATGCGAATGAGCCTACAAGTCGACTAGCCGCCGAGCTTGGGCTCGTTTTCAGAATAATTATATAGAATGCAGCCAACGGAAGATAATGTACACCAATAAACATACATAGCAAACATATATCGTATCCAGCTACAGAAAGTAATGTGTATAATCTCATAATATCACTATACATACATACATCGATATTCTAGTGATATTATAAGGTTATAAGATTATACACTTATACACGTTACTTTCTGTAGCTGGATACGATATATGTTTGTTATGTATTTTTATTGGTGTAGATTATCTCCCGTTGGTTGCATCCGATTTAATTATTCTAAAAACGAGCCCAAGCTCGGCGAAACCTGCACTAGTCGATTTTTAGTTGTAGGCCCATTCGCATTCATTGTTTTGAATAAAATTGGATTCTGCTTGTTCATCTATATTGACTAGTGTTTGTATTACATCGGAATATCGCATAATAACTCATTTTTACGTTCGTTTCGATCCGAAAGCTATCCTTGTAAAAATGCTCTGAATGCATGGAAAGGGTCGGCCTGATGCGACTATGGGTCAAGTGTGACGTCACGTCTCGGCATCCCGAAAAGCGCGCCAAAAATATGCATATTCGAAAATGTCCGGATGCACAGCATAAAATGTGGAATTTCTAATTCATTGAATTTTTTTTGGCTTGGTGGACATGGAAATAGATAGCAGGATGTAATATGAATTCAAGCCATAGATGATTTTATTCCCTTTAACAATATAGCGTCTGAACCAGCTGGCGTCCGTTATATGGCCAGTATGACTGTATAATCTAAAGATCTTTAATTAGTAAATATAAAACAACAAATCTTCCTTTAAACTGGTCACAGAGTTCACTTTTGTCATTGGTCGTAGTGCTACAAGTACGCCTCAGCCACTTTTATTGTTCATTTTACTGTTATCTTCTTAGCAATTGCTTTTTAACAACATTTTAAAGATATGAACATTCTATTTGTTATTTATCTTATATATTTATTTATATATGTATTCATTCTACTTCTAAAATCTGCCATGGTACATTTTCTGGAATGGCACAAGCGAAAGGCACGTGACTCATTTCGCGTAAGTCTGCTATGCGAAAGTGCACTTAATAATAATACTTTTTGCTTTAATTTTTATTAGCCACATTCTCCAGAATACTTTTTAAAAGAGGTTGTATGTTCCGTTAGATAATTATTATAGCAGGAAATAGTCAATGAATCGATCGAGTTCACGTTGTCCGTCTTTTGGTTTGGTGTGAGAGAACCAAGGACTTCAAAGATATCTGTATCTGTATTTTGACTGGCAAAATGTCCTATGGACACATCACGCCAGTGCTCATGGTGGCTCTTATGGATTAATTTTTTACATGTTGGGCTAGACTAATCTGGAATGAATTCAGTGATGCACTTGATACAATGCTTGGAGGTAGAGAATTCCACTCTTTTATTGTGACTGGGAAAAAGCTGTTTCCAAATATGTTTGTCGAGTGCCTGATTTGTACTAACTGTTTATTATGTTTACGTGAGCATCTGGTGTTGAGTTTGATGTATTGATCTAGTGGGATATCTGTGAGGTTATGTTCCATTTTATATAATATGCTAAGTCTTTGGGTTTTTCTTTTGGAGGGTGTTCCACTGGAGATCTTTAAGGAGTTGTGTTACCGTTCCTGGCTCTCTAGAATAGTTGTTCTTACAAAATCTGGCGGCTTGTTTCTGAGTTCTTTCTATGAGTTTGATATTTCTTAAGCAATGTGGATCCCATGATGCTAACGCATATTCAAGTATAGGGCGGACAAGGGTTGTGTAGGCTATGGACTTGATTTGGGTTGGGCTTTTATTAAAATTTCTTCTAATAATTCCCAATGTCTGTATGTGATATATGTATGCCAAGATAACAGTGTGATTCAACTGATTTAAGTTGTTGTCCACAGAAGGTGTCGAGATTTGGTGTCGGTTTTCTTGAGGCTATTGTCGTTGTATAACATTTAGTGGGGTTGAATTTCATAAGCCACGTGTGTTGCCATTTCTCAAGTTTGAGCAGACCGTTTTGGAGGACAGATGTGTCTTGGTCAGTTTTAATCGGTGAATATAACAGGCAGTCGTCTGCAAAAAGGCGAACAGTTGAGGAAAGATTGTCTGGCAGGTCATTTATGTAAAGTAGGAAAAGTAGGGGCCCCAGTACAGTGCCCTGTGGTACCCCAGAAATGACTTGAGTTGATGTTAACTTGGATCCATTTATAACAACCTGTTGAGTTCTTCCTGTAAGGAAGCTATTTATCCATGATGATATTGGGCCTGTGGTGCCATAGTGTTTGAGTTTATGGATTAGTCTTTTATGTGGAACTTTATCGAATGCTTTGGTGAAGTCAAGGATGGCCATGTCTACAGATTTCTTCTCATCAAGTGATTTGCTTATGTCATGGATTGTTTGAATTAATTGTGTTTCAATTGATCTTTTGGCACGGAAGCCATGTTGGTGGTCAGTTAGAATGTGGTGCTGTTCAAGGTGTTTCATAATGTGACTATGTATGATGTGTTCAAGACGTTTAGAAACCACAGGTGTTAAGGATATTGGTCTGTAGTTACATGTTTCTGCTCTACTTCCTTTCTTAAAAATTGCTGTTACATTGGCTTCTTTCCAAGTATTGGGGACTTGTCCAGAGTCAACAGATGATTGGAAAATGTCATGTATTACTGGTGCTAGATGAGAGGCATATCTGTTTAAGAACCATGGTGGAATGCCATCTGGTCCTTGCGATTTAGAAATTATAATTTTGGAAAGTTGATCAAGTACTCCTTTAAGTGAAATTGTTAGTTTGGGGATTTCTCCATGTGGACTTCTGGCCATATTTGGTAGGGTGGAATTTCCTTCGTGTGTAAAGACACTTTGGAACTGATTGTTTAAGGCTTCTGCTTTATGTTTGTCGTCGCTAATGATGTTACCCGCAATGTTAAAGTCCCCAATACCCTGGTTATCCTGTCTAAGTTTAGAAATGAAGCTCCAAAATGATTTAGGTTTCTCTGTTATTGTTGTTGTCAGGAATTGACTTATGTAGGATAGTCTAGCAGAACGAAGGTGTTTATATATGTTTCTCCTGGATTTCTAGTTCTTTTTGTTTTGTTATATAGCTGTTTCTTTATTTTGCACATTTTCTTTAAATCTTTATTGAACCAGGGAAGATTGTGTCTTGAAGTAGTAAGACGGTGCGGTACATATTGGTTCATAATGTAGATGATTTTCGTGGAAACAAGATTCCACTTGTCATTGACTGTCATGTTTTGGTTTTGAGAGAAGTATTCATGTGTTTACTAGTTCGCCCATTTCTGGATGTTAATGTTGTCGGCTTTATTTCTAATGAAGACTTTACGTTTCGGACGATGTTTGCGTTTGGGCGAGATGTTTACATCAATGATGACTGTGCTATGGTCTGCTATTCCATCTACTACATTTATTTTCTTTATTAACCCAGGTCTATTGGTGAAGACAAGATCTAAAATATTGTTGGCATTTCCCTGTCTGTGCATGGGTTCCTTGACATGTTGGATCAGTCCATGTTCCTCTGCAAGAGAGAGTAATTTATTGGCAGCAGTTGTACTGTATCTATTGTTAGGTGTGACTTTGTGAATTTCCCAATTGATGTTAGGGAGGTTGAAATCGCCAGTAATGACGAAATTATGTGTGTTGGCCTTGTTACCTAATTTAGAAAGGGCTAGGTCTAGTTCTTCGATTTGAGTTCCATGAGAGTCATTTGGGGCAAGATAGATGGTACACATGATTATTGGTTTCATTCCTGTTATCTGGGTTTCAGTCCAAATGCTCTCACTGTTAGTGTCTAGGTCTGGTAGGTGGCTTGTGATGCGGTCATCTTTTGATATTTGAAATACCCCCCTCCAGTAGTGTCTGTTTCTCTGTCCTTTCTAAAGACGTTAAAGTTGCTTGGGAATATTTCTCCATTTTTTTTAGGGATCTAACCATGATTCAGTGCCACAGATGATGTCTGGGTTGTGTAGATTGTTTAGTGCTTCGATATCTGAGGCTTTCGTTTTAACGCTTTGGCAGTTTATGAGGATGCATCTGAAGTTTGGTCTCTGCTTTGATCTATATGCTTTCTTGCTATTAGTTGTATTGTTGTTGGTGGTTTCGTTTGGTTATGATTGTTACTGTCCAGAGGATAAAAGGGATTTGCCGTTGGGATTTCTGTAACTCTGAAGAAAGAATTTGTGAAGTTGAAGTTGTTGCATTCGGGGTAGGCCCACGAACATGAGGAATTTATTAATCTTTTGTATTCATTTTCATCTATTGCACAGCATTGTGTGTGGATCCAATTTAGGCAGTGGTCGCACTGAATTGCTTTTTGGTCATTTAGGACATCCCCGTGGCAAATGCCACAGGGTGCTGAGCAATTTGAACAGTGCCATATGGTACATTTAGGTTTCTGTAAGTGTTGTTAAATTCTTGTCTGGATATCCTGGCGCATTTGATGTGTGTTGATTTATTACAATCATTATAAGTTAGGATGAGTGCATCTCCTGATAGCATGATGCATAAAAGTATGGAGAATGTTATTGTTGTCCTGGGTTTGTACGGTAGAGGAGTGATCAGTAATCCAGTGGAGGTGCTGGATTTGAGACATTTCAATTGGGCTATGGTTTTCCACATGGGACTGTAAATGTAGTAGGACGTGACAGAATGGATGTCTTGTCTAGCTTTGGCGTTGACATAGGTCTCGTTTGTGTTGCTCTGGAAATTCTCAAACTTTTTTTGAAATTGGGATCATTTAAAAACCTAAAACTGATCTGCAGACATAAAATCATGAACAGGGCCCCCAGCAAACACATGACGTCCAGGCAACGTTGCCGTTTGGTCGCCGTACGGTAACGTCAGAAATTACGTTGCACAACGGTTGTGACAACGTCACGTTGCAACGCTGGGTGGTGACGTCCAGGCAACGTTGTAACATTACGTCTTCTGGACGTACCTTAATGGTCGCAAAATGACGTCTACCCATGACGTTATGCGGACGTTGTGGCAACGTAATCGCAGCTCAGTAATTATTTTTGCATTCTGATAATTAATCCAAATGGTGTATATATTTTGACAAAATAAAACCATCATAAATTATAATATAGACAAAATTAAATTTATATTTGTAAAATACATACATACTGGTCTAGAATACGAAGTAGTAACATTGATGACGACTCAGTATCCTCAACTAACGGTTTTACACAAGTGCGCCAAATCGCCGGTGACTAATGTAAACAACCGTACTATTTCAATTTATCGGGCGAAATTGTAAGTAGCTTTTACACTAATCACCACAGGAAAGTTAACGAACAGACAATGGTGTTTATACATGCAGTGAATGCGTTGCGTGTTGTCGCATAGTGAAGATTTTGAACACGATTAGGCAAAAACTGGGTGCTTCCGTTTCGCGCGTGAAGTGATTAATCGTCTTAGAGTTAGACTTACGAATGTAGTAAGCATTTCACAAAAGCAACTTATTTGACGCTTTGCTTGCATGTCATTGATGAAATAAGTGGTTCTGATTAATAATACTGATACGTTGCTGAACGATTTCAAAAAGTGTTGGTGAAAACTACATATTTGTTATGGTTGCGTAAGGCAAAAATTAACCGTTACTAGGCGCGGCATCATTATTCGTTACCGAGTGGTCCGCTATGAATGCAGGCCACACTCACACTGGCTGCGCCACACTAACATTTTGTGTGGCGTGTTCATTTGATGACTGGAAACATTCTAAACCATAAATGTGTTTAGGAATTAAGTAATTACTGCTGGGTGAGGGAGAGTTGTTGGGGCATTGACAAATATTGAACTCAGTCCGGCCCCCCACCCTCCGGGTGAAGGTTGACAGGTCGTGTCCCGGATGTTTCGGCCCATGACAGGTTCGGCCCACACTCATACACAGACTCACGCATAGCATACATTGCAACTGTCAGTTAGGATGGTGTATTTTATTACAGTTTACTATTTTCATTGTTATGAAATATGTGAAAACTTTGGAGGAAAGTTAAGCATGTTCCATTAACTATACTGACAATTTAATTTATATTTAATTAAGGCATGTAAATTAAGCAATAATGTTTCAAATTAAAGGGTGTGTGAAATGCTTGAACAACTATTGCCCAAACATAAAAACGTACCATTTACAGAATGTGTGACCATGATTTGATGAGGATGGAGCCACGATATATTTTTTTCTGATTTTACAAACTTGGACATCATCGCCACTGGGCGTCACCATATTACTCTCCATCGGCATTTGGTTTGACTAGCTCCTATCTATAATCAATGCAACTTTGATTTTTTTTCATTTTGCTTCATTAATATATATTTCTGCAAGAAAACTAGAATATGGAGCAGAACACAGATAATTATTTAAACAAGTATTGCAATTCCAAATATACCTACACTACTTCGTGTTATCACATTCAATTCCAATTTACCAAATATGCAGGATACATATTCTGTGGCTTATTAAATGGTTGTTTTCAAGTGTCAGTCTCTAAGGAATATGCCCCACACCCTACCCAGCCAACCCCATAGGGTGATTAATTAGGGGGACATTAGTGGTTACTGGGCAGTTTCTGATACTGACTGCTTAACTTCATTCATAGAATACATTGTTGCTAAATGCCTAATATGACATAATAACCCAATAGCGTAGATTAAGCATCACAGTACAAAACACAGTATCTGACTAAACATGATTAACACTATATATTCTCTGCAAGTTATATGACCAGCATGATGCAAACATTCTAAAACTCATTAAGGCCACTACTGTTTACAGGCAGCCAGTGGGGGTCAACTGCAGCATCACAGGGTGCTTGCTCAAAGCAATTCTCCATTTAATAAAAACCCTTATATATAACTAAATAATTGCTTTAACATTCAGCCAAGATTATATCAAATAATGGACAGTCTTCCACTTAACAATGTGGTCTAGTTACAAAAGGGAAATAATACCTTAAGAGTACTATTGAACAGGTTGACACTAACTAAAATTTAATGTCACCTCGTTGTTGTGTGAAACCCGAGCCAGCCTAGCAAACAGCTGCTGTACCCTGGGGATAGTTTATCTCATACTGTTCAAGTAATTGGTTAATCATAGTAATTAATTACATAAATATAATTATAATCAACACCTTGGTAATTAAATCATGAAAAGGAAGTTTCACAATATAAAGAATGCTATAATATCCATCATCTATACTTAGCATTATATAGCACGTGCTAGCTGCCATATCGTGGCTGATAGTGACATTAGAATGGAAATTAAGATGTGTACCATCTCTTAATTAGCATCAACAGCCAATTAAATTGGTTTCCTACTTTTTGAAAAATTGCCCTTCTGGTTGCCCACTTTAGATTGTTGTGCACTGCTTTCCATTGTAATCAGGTGGCTACTTTTCAACACAAATCCTCACCAAAAAGTATTGAAATTAAATTATGAGTGCACACTTATTTATTATTAAGCAATTTATGTGACATCGCTTATTGATAGCAGAACTGGTAACGTTGGCCATCCCACTCCACTTTATAGTCATATCCATATCCATACATTCTTGACAAGAAAAACCCAAACCATGAAATTTTAGCTGTTGGTCTGTTGAATTCATGATCAAATATCAAAGGGATGTCCATAAATTGCCGTAACACTCGTTTGCTGTTGACATCGTGATCCTGACTGGCCATCGTGGATTTGACTTCATTTAAGATTTTTTTTCCATGCCCCCATTGAATTAAATTTCACATTATTTTACCCATCCCCACTGTGGTCCTATATTTAAATGCAATAGCCCTAAGCTATTCCCTGTAGAAGAACATCTGTGGTGGGAATTTTATCTAGATTTGTGTTTGTCCTTATAAATGGATTCTCAGAGTTTGGAAATTATGACATGGATCTATATGAGTACACATTTATTGAAGATGGCTCGACAGTATTGACTAACTTATTCCATCATTTAATTCGAGGGGTATTCCATTAAAATATTTTTCCTCGCCTCCAGTCATCTGAAATGGTAAAATATAATTATGTCATATTTAGATATCCCTCAAATTTCTGCCCTCCCCAACTAGTTTTAAATGGTAATTACTTGTTAATGTATTAAACTAATCATAATGCCTAATTTGCAGAATCGTGCCAAAGAAAGCTCAGTGCCAACAGGATCACGAATGACAGTCACAACACTGTCATCAGACGAAGATCAGTGACTCGCAGAATCAAAGAGACTTGCAGTGCTAAAGAAACCCAATGGAGACAAGGACGATAATTAAATATTGATTTATGTATAACTTCAGTAAAAATAAATTTATTTTCAAATGAAATTGACTGTCTCATGTAATTCATATTCTGAAAAGGAATTACTACAAAGGGCGTAGGTGTCAGAAAAGGGGATGGGGTGGTCGGGCAAAAGTTGCTGGAAGGTGCATAAAAGGTTGTGTAATGGTTGTGGGAAGGTCACCGATAGGTTGTGTAATGGTTGCTGGAAGGTTCCAAAAAGGTTGTGGGAAGGTCACCGATAGGTTGTGTAATGGTTGCTGGAAGGTTCCAAAAAGGTTGTGGAAAGGTCACCAATAGGTTGTGTATTGGTTGCTAGAAGGTCACTTCACAACGTCATTTCACAACGTTGTCGCAACGTCGATGGGAGTCCACACAATTACGTTGTAGCAACGTCACTTCACAACGTCATCATAACCAAAACGTGACGTTGTGGCAACGTTGTCACAACGTAATTTTGTTTGCTGGGGGTACATCTAAAAGTGCATCTTGTAGGGGTATGTCGTACGGAGCCTGCCGTGTCACCAAC
This sequence comes from Paraescarpia echinospica, assembly GCA_020002185.1. Classification (NCBI taxonomy): domain Eukaryota; kingdom Metazoa; phylum Annelida; class Polychaeta; order Sabellida; family Siboglinidae; genus Paraescarpia; species Paraescarpia echinospica. The sequence continues at coordinate 12,107,915 of CM034542.1, forward strand.
TGGAGTGGTAGTGGTTAAGAATTGATAAAACGGTCAAGTAGTTATTAAGAAACACACCCACACTTAAATACACCCACACTTAAAACGTGTACAGAGATAATAAAAAAAAATAAAAGATAAATAATTATAAAATATCTGTCCGTGTAAAAGGTTTAGTGACTAGTTGTTGTTGTTGCTGTTTTTCGACAGCCTACAATCCGGATTTGTAATAGTATGATACGTAAGCTTTATGTGAAAGTATATATATATACATGTGTGTATGTTGAACCAGCTCACACTGGTTCATGAGTCAAACTGAAACCCAACTAACACGACACTTCCCTGTGTGCAGTCTGACTATGGACTGGTCTATGCACTCACTTATTGGTATACAGTTTATTGTGTTTACTGTTTATTTCAGCTTGATTTCGGATAGTATATAAACAGAACTAATAATGATAATAACATAGGTTTTACTTTGTCACTGGGAGAATGCACCGATTTATGAGTTGATTTGGGGGTGGTTTGGGTTTCGCGCGCTTTATACCCGTTGTTTACTAGTTCGCCCTAGGTATTTCTGGGTAGGTACGCGTGTCTATACAATAAGTTCCAAAGTAGTACGTACATGCAATAACGGTTGTTTAGTATTTGAATATTGTGTAAATTAAGGGCCTACATTGTTTACATTTTGCAAGTGCAACTTTCAAAATTCGAATAATACCTGTTTTAGGCTTACTCGGCAGGAAGCATACCTTCAACATTTGTGTTATTATTAATATCATAGCTCAATCATAAGCTATTGATTTGTTTTGAACTGTTCTTGATGTTCAGATTACAAATCCCCCACCCCCTGGACTACGACGAAGAACAAATCGGTCGGTTACATTTACGTACAGTTATCTTGAGTCGTCTGCAGCAATGCCTAACATCCACTTTGTCGTCAGGTGTCGCAATAAGTGATCAACTAATGGAATCGTTTTTGTTTACAAAATGTGTGGCAGTCCTCTGGTGAAATGTCCTGTAATATCCACATTGTTCGAGTAAAATTATTACTGTTTTAGTGAGATCAGGTAAGATTGATATATTGATTATAACTAGCATGAGTGACATGTCCGAATATTTGGAAACAGCTTTTTCCCAGTCACAATGAATAAAAGAGTGGAATTCTCTACCTCATTGTATCAACTACATCACTGAATTCATTCCAAATTAGTCTAGCCCAACATGTAAAAAATTAATCCTTAAGAGCCACCATGCGCACTGGCGTGATGTCAGTCAAAATACATATACAAACCAAGTTCACACTTGAAGTTGAGACGTTGAGTCAATCACTGAATGATCAATGACGGTCACAATCATGTGACAATTTCAATCACTTGAGACTGAGTGTTGACAATTGACTTGTAGTCGATTCAAGTTGCAAGTTGCATCAATGCTTGGCATGGCCATGGTTCAAACATCAACGACGCGATAGCAGCTTTGAACAGGTGACACAAGTAACCAGTTCTTCTTTTTTCTTATTCCAGTTGACCAACCAACTTCAACATTTAAAGGTTACTGTTGCGTTGGTATTGGGAGTTTAGAGAATGAGATCAGAGGGACCCGATCAGAGATGTCAGCTCAGTGAGTCCACAACAGGTTTTTCCATTTCCCTGCATGTTTTTTTTACTTCCCTAGCACATAGACACCAGATAGATTAGAAGGGACCAATGGCTTATAGCGTCTCCTCCGAACAACGTGTAGGCAACATAGGGTGAACGAAATTGCCCAAGTCTCGATGTAGCAGCCAAACCGGTTCCCGGATGGTTCGACCCACGACGTGTTCGGCCCATGCAGACGGATGGTTCAGCCCGGATGTTTTGAATATAATAAGAGCAACGTTCTAGAAATTATAAAATGAGTATCATTAGTTATACATAATAAAATCTAATAACGCCTAGAGTTATACAGTGGGCATGGCATGGCAATGGTAAAAAACAAGAAGAGAATGCAGACTTGTGTCTTGAAAATAACTGATTCAGCAGAATGGAAGAGCTGATCAATTCATCTAGGGAGTAGGTTGACGGTTGACGTGAAAGAGTGTTTCAGATGGAAGCTGACGACTGAGTAGGTTTAAGTGGACTGAAATTAATGGAATGGCTAATGCGTTTATGAAGAGCAAATGTGCTTTTAGAGTAGAGTGTAGAAGAGGACCATGACTGACAGCGAGACAGTAGGTGAGACTTGCATAAAGTGAGATTTAGCGGGAGTGGAGAGTAAAGCCCGCAGCACACTAGCCGATTTTTCTTCGGGCGACTGCATGTTTTTCATCGCGGCCATCGGTTCACAGTACGCTAGCCTATATTTTGACGCAGATATTTTGTTGCGACAAACAAAGGTGCGCAGAGTTAGGCAGTTCATCTGTATCAGTATCCTGGGCTCAAATATTTATAAATTGAATTAATTTAATTTGTACGCAGGAAGACACAGGTCAGGTGCTTTTGTCGCTGTTGGTGTTGGGCAGTTGGTTGTTGCTAATAATAACAGTCATGCTACTGTCAGTGTATTTACTATCATCCAGAAGTTGAGGATTGTTGCTAACTTGCTAGTAATTTTCAAGTTTGCCAGTATTACATTGTGTTTTCAGACAATGGCTACTGATATTGAAACAGACCTGCAAACATTGCTACGTGGAGATGCAATAGATGTCTCATCTACACCCTATATTGATATTCTAGCAAAAGGTGTAGTGCATTTTCTAGTGTGACGTATTTTAGGCAAACTCTTAAGTATTGTCTTCAGTTTGTGTAACAAATCGAACACTGGGTTGTGAATGGATGTATCTCATTTACAAACTATATATATAACGTGCATGTTGGAATGTTTAAAAATTACTTACTGGCAGTTGGCACAAGACAGCATAGAAAATAGAGTATTTTTATACATAGATATCTTTGTTTCACCTTGTATCACTAATACAGTATTACGTCGTTATTTAGATAATGTTAAATATAAACAAGTATCTTTAAATAGTCTTAGATTTTTCATATTTTGCACTCCTATAAAACTAGGGATGCAACAATGCAACATTTGGATGTTTAATACTTAATAATATTAAATACATTGATGCTCCTATAAGACGTCTTCAAAATGCATTTGTTACAGGTAAATACTTACCCATCACAAAGAAAACTGTATGCTACATAGTGGCAGCTGTTGTCACAAATGACCACCAGGAGGTGTTGATGATGCAGGAAGCGAAGGAATCGTGTTGCGGTAAATGGTACCTACCAGCTGGTCGCGTGGAACTCAACGAAACATTGGAGGTTGGATTCTGTGTGATGTATAGTTTTCGTGTATCCCCTCACCCTTGTTTGTGTGATTCAACACATCATGATATATATATATAGCATTGTTCATCCATTCAAACTCCTACTCTTCTGTGTTTAACAGGATAAATTACTGCCTCCATCAATTCACATCACTTTTTAGGCCGGTTATGCAACCACCAATAACTTTAGGTAAGTATTATATATATACCTAGATGCAGACCTGAATGATTTAAAGAACTCATATCTTAATAACAAGGTTGTTGTCACATACGATTCCAAGTACAGGTTGGTTTAGGTCAAATACTTGTATGTCTTTTGAAACATTTATTTATCAAGTACTTACAAGTACACGTACATTTCAGTTTAATGACCAACAATAGTAATATTACTCAGGTGCCAATTATTAAATATTTTGAAAATGTCTAATTATTAGTAATATTAAGCTGGATCTCGATAATTACTCGGCAAAGTCGTACTTAGATATTGTGCTGAGGGTTTATTTCTGTGTATCCTTCTCTGTAGTTAGTGATTCCACTACAGGTTGCACATTTCCCCCGTTTGTGGGATCATTTACGTCCGTTGGCATAGACACCAGATAGAAAGGACCAATGGCTTATAGGTTCTACGAGGTGACCAAAATTTTGAAATGGCACTCGGTACCGGGATTTGAATCCCGGTCCCTTTGATAGACACTATGGCACTCAGTACCGGGATTTGAATCCCGGTTCCTTTGATAGACACTATGGTACTCAGTACCGGGATTCGAATCCCGGTTCCTTTGATAGACACTATGGCACTCGGTACTGGGATTCGAATCCCGGTTCCTTTGATAGACACTATGGCACTCGGTACCAGGATTCGAATCCCGGTTCCTTTGATAGACACTATGGCACTCAGTACCGGGATTCGAATCCCGGTTCCTTTGATAGACACTATGGCACTCGGTACAGGGATTCGAATCCCGGTACCTTTGATAGACACTATGGCACTCGGTACCGGGATTCGAATCCCGGTTCCTTTGATAGACACTATGGCACTCGGTACCGGGATTCGAATCCCGGTTCCTTTGATAGACACTATGGCACTCGGTACCGGGATTCGAATCCCGGTTCCTTTGATAGACACTATGGCACTCGGTACCGGGATTCGAATCCCGGTTCCTTTGATAGACACTATGGCACTCGGTACCGGGATTCGAATCCCGGTTCCTTTGATAGACACTATGGCACTCGGTACCGGGATTCGAATCCCGGTTCCTTTGATAGACACTATGGCACTCGGTACCGGGATTCGAATCCCGGTTCCTTTGATAGACACTATGGCACTCGGTACCGGGATTCGAATCCCGGTTCCTTTGATAGACACTATGGCACTCTAACAGCTCCATCTCCTCACACCAGTTTAAATGTAACTAGAAGTAGCTTGCATGGACATTCAGTGTTGTGTAGCACGCAGATAAAACAGTAAAAAAGTATTACTTTGTGTTCTAAATACTCTTCTGGATAATGTGGTATCCTCGACTTCCGGGTAATGTCCCACAGGTTTGTAATTTTTTTGGATGCGCACGCGTGACGCGATGTCAGCTTTTCGAAATATAATTAAAAACCATGTAAATGGTGAATAAAAATTTGGTTAAAAACACTTCACTGTCCTTAAATGTGGTGTGGACTGTGGAATTAGTTTGCTGTCCAGCCTCCCAGCTGCTGCTTGGCAGCAACCAGTGAAGTGGTATCTGGTGCGGCTGGTGGGATGGTATTCCAGAGACATGCAACTGAGGGGGAAAATGGGTGGAGGTATGTGTCAGTCTTGGAGTATGGAATCGTGTGTTTGTAATTATGACCTATGGTTGTATGCAAGTGTGGCTGAAGTATCTCAGTGGGAAATGTGTTGTCGACAAGGCCATTTATGACTTTGTACATCATACAGACCTTGTCGACTTTTCTTCTGGTTTCAAGCTTTGGAAGCTCAAGTCTGGCAACGAGATCAGAGGCGCTTGTTGTTTGTTTAAAGTCATGAAAGATCCGCCTAGCGGCTCTCCTCTGGACCATCTGAGGGTCCATCTCGATGTCAGACTTGAGCTTCATCTGGTGGGGTCCCAGACTACTGAGGCATATTCCAGTACTGGTCAGGCTAGACTTTGGAAGCAATGTGACTGAATGGTGGCTGGGCATCCTTTGAGGTTTCTATAGATGACGGCGCTTGTCTTATTCACCTTTGCTGTGGTGGCCTTTGTGTGTTTCCCCCAATGGAGGTGTTCATTAATCTCATCACCAAGGTACTTTACGTTGGTTTTTTGTTTGAGTGTCTGACCATGTAGGGAGTAGTTGGACTTAATCGGTTTTCTTTTTGTGTGACTGTCATTACTTGGCATTTGTCTAAGTTGAATTGCATTTGCTATTTCTCTTCCCACAGCCCCAGAGAGTTCAGGTCTTGTTGGAGTATCTTGCTGTCATTGTTTTTTTTTTATGGAAGAGTACAGGATGGTATCATCTGCAGTCTGATTTTGTTTTGGATATTGTTACCGATCTCATTTATGTATACCAGGAAGAGTGTTGGGCCCAAGACAGATCCCTGGGGTACTCCAGAGACAATGTGACCTATTGATGATTTTGTTCCCTCGAAACCTACTTCCAGTGTCTTGCCAGAGAGGAATGCCTTGATCCATTTTAGAGTACGGCCTTGGATGCCATAGTGGTTGAGCTTTTTGAGGAGGCACTGGTGTTGGGACTTTATCGAAGGCCTTGGGAAAGTCTAGAAGGATTGTGCCGGTCTGTCCCCCTTTATCTTGTTCAGTTGCCAGGTTGTCGATGGTTAGTATTACCCCTAGCTGTGTTTCAAGTGATCACATTTTCCGAAAACCATTTTGGATATTGGTGATGATGTTGTTTTGGTCCAGATGTGCAGTAACCTTGGATTTTATGACATGTTCGGGGAGTTTACAGCAGATGCATGTGAGGGAGATGGGTCTGTAGTTCGCAGCCTGACTTTAGTGTTCTTTTTTAAACACTGGTTGTACCATTGCATGTTTCCATACCACAGGAATCTCGCTTGTTTGTAGTGATCTTTGGAACAGTTGTGTGAGTGCAGGAGTGAGCTCTTTTGCTACTGACTGTAGAAGACGGCAGAGAATGCCATCTGGGCCAGCTGCTTTCCGAGGGTTTATGTTTTTAACGAGCTTTGTGATGCTATTTACACCAGTACTAATTTTTTTTATGTCCGGATGTAGGCTGTTGTCAAGAGTGGGTATTGTGGTGAGATCTTCTTTGGTGTAGACAGCTGTCAATCAGGTCAATGTCATGGTCCTCCAGTCCAGGAATGACAGTTGTTCTGGTAATTAAGTTTGGACGGTTTGTGAGGAACAGGTCTAGGATTGCGTTGCCTCTCGTTGGTGTTTTATTGATCTGGTGGAGTCCAAGGTCTGTAACTTTGTTAAGGAAGGTAGTGTTTACCTTGAGTGGACTGTTCCTCAGTGCATGTTTGCTGGTATTCCCAGTTGATATCTGAGAGGTCTAGGTCACCTCCAAACCATATGAGGTTGTTGGGTGTGACACTGACAAGATCCATAGTCCGAAGGATTTCGTTCATCTGTTCTTCACTCATGTATGACGGGAATCTATATATATGGAGCCAACAAAAAGAGGTGCTGCTTTTTAATTGGTCTGGATCTGCACTAACACCGCTTGAGCTGTTGTCATGATGTACTTCGTGGGCAACCAGGTCATCCTTGGTAGCAATGAGGACTCCGCCATAACCATCTTGTGTTTCACGCCTGAAGACATTATAATTGGGCGGGAATATTTCTGCATTGAATATGTCTGGGTTTAACCATGTTTCAATGCCAATCAGAATGTCTAGGTTTGCAATTTTTAGCAGGTTCCACAGTTCAGTTTTTTTTTGCGTAGACTTTAAAAATTGATGACTAAGGTTCGAAGGGTTTGGCTTTGTTTTGTTGGTAATGGTTCGTTTGGATCTGGGGACAAGCTGCCTGTGGCATTTGAGATGGAGCTGAAGTCTGGTGGATTGGCAGAGTGCTTCGGTGTGGAGGTCGTAGGTGGAGACCCACCATGGATCAAGCTGTGACTGGCTTGGCTACCTTGTTGGCATGCATGGCTGCTGGATTCGTTTGTTGACAATGATGAGACTCGTGATATATCCAGGGAATATATGATTCGGCAGGAATAGTGGCGAAGAGTTCACTGGAGAAATTTGGTACACCACAGGCGAAGCAAGTCCAGGAGATATCGCTGTGTGCAAAATATACTTGGTCAGACATGGCTGAGCCCAGGATAGAGAGCATCTTAATGAAAGGCCTGTTAGTAGAAAGTTTATTATTGTGCACAGTGTTTCCCTTCTGTTGATATCGGCAGCCTATGGACAAAATGGATTCCTACAGTTGCGCAAGATTATGCACGTTGTTTTTAGTTTTGTGTTTACATATGCTGTAGTTGTAAGCCTGAAAGCATAGTGTTGTCGTTGCTAGGGGACGAGACTATAATGCACTTGGTGGTTTAGAGTGGTATGTTTATGTATATTGCATAGGATAACTGTTAAATATAAATACCTTCTTGATTACGGGTGCCTTAGGGTGGTTGGCTAGTTGAAGTGGCATTTATCTGTTTTGTGAACTGGTTCGTTTCTTCTTTAGTTCAGTGTTGATTTTAATACAATATGGCGAATTTTGGCAGGAAGTTTGCGGGGTAATCCCTGATTTAAAGTTGTTGATTTGAGTAATCAAGTTATGGAATTGATATTTTGGCAAACTTGTACAACTGCCCAAGTACAGGTACTTGTCATTTAAAAACCCAAGTCAAAGTAGTTAAAAATCTACTTAGGTGTAAGTATATGACCCTAACCATGTATCTTATGCACATTATCACTGGTCGTACCCGTTACTCCCCAGTATTCATATTTGTACTCATTTGATGACTCTGCATTTCATTTGTAAATAACCAAGTGGTAGTGATAATTGTATATTAACATTGTACTGTCCGTTTCAAAACTGTACTTATGCCACTTTAAATATATCGCTATCCAGTAATTTTATTCATTTATTTATTTGCAATTTGTTGCTCTTTTTTATTTAATGTTAAAAAAATTGTAATCACTTGTAATATTCAAACTGTGTGGTTTCACATCAAATAAACTTGTCGCATGAATGTAGTAGGATGTGATTTATGTGTTCCCATTCATCAGCACATTTATGAAAAAAAAAAATTTGAAATACATCACAACATGCTGTTGACACCTACTCAATTATGGCAATTTTTTGCAATGGTCCCTGCATTCCAGTTTTCTTGACATACACAGACGAGAATTTATATCGACCTAAGATATATGACAGTGACAGGGCTGTGTGCTTAAATATATAAAACAGACTAAACCAGGGCAGGGTGGAAGAACAAACATGTCCATGATTCAGCCAGAACCAAATAAATTTGAACATAGTTCTCTTGGTGCCACATTTAAATTAAGCTGTTTTACTCTAAATGATATAATAATAACAATAACTATTATTATTTTTAAGTAGCATCATATCTGTTGATGTTCGCAATGTTGTGCATAATACTAACATATATATATGTGTGTAATAAAACATTTAAAGTACAATAATACATGTATATCAGTAGATTAAAAAAAAATACTTTTTCGTGTTAAACTCCAAATAAATACATTGTTTACGCAAGACAAATTTGAACATCAAGTAGTTAAAACAAGTCTGAAAAACTAACAATTTCAGTTTGCTTTAAAATAAATTAAGAATGATGAAAAAGTTAGTAGACTAAATTATTCATCACAGTAAAAGCTTCAACGATCTAAAGATAAAACACACACACACACACATGTGTTAATGTGCTTGTCATATTGAAATAAATCACATACATGTATTGCTTTTCAGAAAGTGCTTCTGTATGTTGGTAAAGACCACCACATTACTCATTGCATGTGCATTGCAGACAATAAATGTCAACCTGGTGATATGAATGTATCTATCATTCTTTCAATGTATGTCTTCTTCAGAAGACAAGTCTAAGCATGCGATGTATAACACACAAGTATATTTTCCATTTAAATTAGGACAGTTCTGTCAGTAGCCAGTCAACTGACCCACCTTTTGTTGTGTATTGACACTAGACAGGTGGATAGAAATGTTAGGACTTTGAAAAATAGTGTCTATACATACAGATATAAACATATATATAAATTTATATATATTAAGAGATCCTATATATATATATATGTATATATATATACTCTACTAACAGCAGCATATGGAGACAAGATATGCATATAACGCCACGTTAGGCAGACCCGCTGTTTTTAAACAGAGAAAAACCATTCTGCTTAAAATTTTGACCTCTGGTAGTATGGATAATGTTTTATTTTAAAATTCAAACTGTTGGTATATGTAGTGTAACCAGAAATATAATGATATTGAATAATTATTTGCACAACAAATATTATTTTGTTGATTTTGGCAGCACTGTTTCAGGGGTTGTATATATCCTATCTCAGTCTGCGTAAGTTTCCTTTATATATGAAGGGTTTCGTGGCAAAACAAAATATATTATTTGTTTATTGGACAAAAACTCACTGCTGTGCTTCGTCCATAGAACATCAATGAAAGCTCGTACATTGGACATTCACCGATCCTATAAGACATAACTGTGTTTCCTAGGAGGCAGTAAAACGAGAAGTATTGGAGGAAACAGGGCTGGAATTTGAACCTACCTCACTCGGTGCTGTGGAGATACAGTGGGGCGTTTGGTACCGATTTACATTCATGGGCAAAGTCACAGGTAATAATAATCTATATTAACATGCTAACTTTTGGAGCATTGTAACAGTAGCTCTTCCCAGTTGCCGAGGTTCACTCACTTCTTTCCATGTGTATTAGCTTCCTTGGTCCGTGGGCCTCTCATCTATCTAGTGATGATGTACTAAAACATAAAAGTAGCTATTTACTTAAGTGTTTGCAGTTTTTCCTTGTCAGGGAATCATGGAAACAGTGAGCAGTGGTTTAGAGAGAGTGCCATTAGTGTGGCTTTAGGTCAGTGTTACCAGCTGTAATTGACGACAGTAGAACTTAAATGGTCTGTGGGCAACGGTTTTTAATTCATAATACCATAATCCTGTCCTTGGTCTGTTGATTGGGTGAATGGTAGTGTTTTATATTTAGTTTCCCATAGACACGAGCATGTACAGACATGTTCTATTTAAACCAAAAATCTAATCTGGATTTAAAACTCTGGTAGTAGAAATAAACAAATGTGTTAAAATCCTACTACAACCTTCTATGCTACAAAATTACTAGTGTGCTCATTGTTATGGCCATATGTACAGTGCAAAATGTGTTTGAAGATTTTGGGGGGATAATTATAAGTTTACAACTTCATATTTACTTCTTTTCAAACAATATATCTTTTCCTTTTTATTATCTAATTCCGTGCTATTTCTTTCATAATTTTTTTGCATTTTGTACGCATGACTTTTTTGATTGATGATTTGTCTAGACTTGTTTTGTTCTTCATATAATATGCTTGAAATAAATAAATTGATTGATCAATTGATGTTCTTGCTCGTATTAGAAGTGTATGGGAGTGGTTTGGGGAGAGTCACGATGTCATGAGTGCATTCGCGTGGGAACACTTCGTGACTTACTGTGCATGGGCATGGGGGCATTAATAGCATGTTGTAATTGGTTGCAAGTGTTTGGGTGTGGTCAGGTACTACCAGTGCACATTTTTGTCAATTCTCTTGTGCGTTCCATTAACCCTGATTAATAGCAGGCATGGGTTATACTGGCACCATTAACCTGTGTTTTCATTTGTCATTAGTGCCACTAGGTCTGCTTGCTATTAATTTTGTTCTATATTTAGAACACAGTAACGTTTGTAGAATGTGGAATCCCACAAAAGGGCAGATCAAATGTTACTTCACAATACAGGTGAAATAACCAGGGAAAACCAGCTTCTAAAATACTAAGCATCGGTTTGGTGAAATTCAGGTTTTATTCATAATTTAAGGTACACAATCTACTGAATGGCAATGGCAATATTCACAAATAGATAATGGTGCTGTTTTATATTTTAATTGGGTCTTTAAAACACATTTGGATGGTCGAGTTGTTAGAATCAATGTATTTTACCCTATATAATAACCAGTTTTTAAGATAAAGTTAACCAGACCATGTACCTTTAACTGGCACCATTTATTACCTGTGTTTTTTCAGCGAGCTCCGTGAATAAAGATGTTTACAGTTGTTTTTCCCTGTGTTGGCCACCTGCCAATACTTTACCCACACGTTTTACACTGCTGTTTTTTCGCTCCAACACATGTCCCCTTTTTACCAGTCATCAGATCCTTCAATGACAGCATTGGCATGTCTGCTAAGAAACATTTCACAAATGTGGGTGGACACTACAAGCTATACTACCAAGGACATCGTAACATCACACTGCAAAGTAGCTTTTTGACAAGGCAAGGCTGACAGGCAACCACAAAGAGTGAATTGTGACGTTATTGTCTATGTTGCTTGTCGTTGTTTTATACTTTATAGTTGTTTCTGTTAGTCTAGCTATGAGTTATCACCCACAAATTACTGTACGTGTTTCAGCAAATCAACAGGTATTAGTTTATTACCTGACATTTATTAATTTAGATACATACATGTATTTGGGGAAATATGTTATAATAGTGTTGATTTAAATATATTAAGTGATGTAATCATCTACTTATATCTATATCAACTGTTACATAACTTACACTACCTTATATATATTCACTTTTGCATTATAAATTGTTACAATTACTTATATATTAAGTTATGCTTTAAGTTACATATTAATTTATAGTAAACCAATTGTATTAATATTTAGGCACTACTAAAACAGTAATAATGCTATATGTATATATATTTATATATATACACTGTATATATATATTTATACCCTGCTGATGCTTAATGGCAGAACCCTGAGCTTGTTTGCTACATTAAATAGACAAGAATTGTTGATGTTGGTAAAGGTCATTTAATAATTGTACCAGAATGAAATTCACGTATCGATTGATGAGATATGGGTAAACATACCCATCAATATATAAATACAATTATTAAGTGACAAGACTAGCAAAGGTGGGGGCTTTTCCCTACCCACAATCAATGCATATAAAACCAAACTATACATAAATCGTTAAGATACTTGTTATAGAATCACCAGTGATGCATACATGTCGGTAATGCATAAGTTATAAGTATATACAATTGGACTAAACCACCTAAAAACTTCTGTGAAACTACAAACAGAAGGAAAGCATTATACATTACAACTTGTTTTATATATATATATATACACTTTATCTTTTTACATTTATTTTACTTGATAAAACACGATTATTAATTTATATAATAATTGTTTTGTTTATATATTAATTTACATAATTATTTATGCAAATTTATTTATTTTAAGTGAAAGTTTTATTTTACCTATTAATTGTTTAACATCGTTGTTGCAAGCCTGCTTTAGAAAAATACAAAAAACCTCCACCCATAAATAATAATTTATTCTTAATTTACTTGTTCAAACTCTGCCAAACTACACCTTCTAACTAAACTTGCTTTTGCACTATATATTTTATCGACAATTAGTGAAATTGAATACTGCAGTATCTAACAGGGAAGAAATATGTGTGTTTATGCAACTTTGAACGTATTTGTCACATATACTAAAATTAATGTTAATGAGAACGTGGGCAAGTAATATTTTAATGGTGTTCTTACTTAAGTGATTTTTCCTGTAGAAAAAAAAGCCAGTTTTGTTTGTCTATTTTTTACACATGACATAATATATTTATTGCTATTTGAAAGCTGTTTTTGTTGGCCTTGATAAATACCATCTTGCAGTTGTTGACGTTGTGAAGTTGTTTGTGCAGTTACTGTTGTTTGAAAAGGGGGGTTTGAAGAAATTGTGAAGTTCTTTGTAGAGGAAGTTTGAAGACTGTGAAGTTATTGTTTTAGTGAGGGAGTTTGAAGACATGGTGAATTGTTATTTGAAGGGGAACTTTAAAATATTGTGAAGTTGTTTGAAGGAGGGAATTTGACGACATTATGAAGTCTTGTTTGTAGGGAGGAGTTTGATGACTTTGTGAAGTCTTGTTTGTAGGGAGGAGTTTGATGACTTTGTGAAGTTGTTGTTCAAATGGATGAGTTTGAAAACATTGTGGATTTGTTAAGTTGTTATTTGAAGAGGAAATTTATGACATTATGAAGTTTTGTTTGAAGGGAGGAGTCTTATTTGAAAGGGGGATTTTAGGATATTGTGAAGTTGTTGTTTTAATGTGGGAGTTTGAAGAAATTGTGAAGTAGTTGTTTATATAGGGAGTTTGAAGACAATGGAGTTGTTGTTTGAAGGGGGGAGTTTGAAGACTTTGGCGGAACAGGATGCAGAGTCTCTCCAGGCGAGATGGTGTGTGGCCAGCTCTATCACAAAACACAACTCTCATCTCCCACTCAGGTATGCCACCCTACACAGCTACAGGGCTGATTCTCCCTGTACAGTGGCCTATCTTGGATATCACAAGAAGGGGGCTAAGCTTAATCACCGATTAGTTTCCAGGTTAAAATTTAGTGATGCAACAGGGTATATAGGAGATATCAAAATAGTTGTAGTCATTCGTGTCCTCTCAAATAGTCAGCTGCCCCTGTACCCTCTACTGAACACAATTTTCATTAAAAGTCACAATCACCAAATGACAAATGGAAAAGGAGCCACTGGCATACCCGTGCTCCATCAATGTTTTGTATGTGGCCCATTCTTGTTTTTAAAACATATGGGCTTATATACAGTAATTTGATCCATTCCTTTATTATCCTCTGTGAAAAGGAATACTTTAATCATGTGCAATCTAAACTGTTCTTGTACTAATGCTATTTTGTGCCATGATTGAGTTCTATTACCATCCTTTAATGGAGTCTACAACATTTTTCATTGATTAACCGATCTCTGTATTTACTATTACAAATGGTATAAAACAGAAAGTTGACTTGGATTTAGTTGTGGTTAACTAGTGTAATGTCTCATTCTCATGGCTTAGCAAATGCAATCAGCTCGATAAAATATGTGACATAACCGAATGCATTGTCATAAACTATGAGGCTAGCCGTCGATGCTTGTAGGTCCAGTGATATCGTAGGACTGGTGCAAACAGTGTTGACGTACCACCAGACCCAGGCAAATAATAGACATCCGACACTGAGGCCGCAGATCGTCCCTCACACAAAGCTCCTGCTACGAGTTGTACTGGTTCACTGTCATGGGTAAATTTCTCTGTAGAATTAATCGTCACCACGTGTCACGCCTGTTACAAGCATATGCAATAATAACCCTCCATTCGACATAATCGCAGGCATCTTCAGTTAGTTTTGTGACGAACTGCTGCTAGACCATCGTGTAAAATGATCATGTTATAGAACTTATCCATTGGTATGCCCTTATATATGCCACCCTATTGTCATGTGCATACACTGTTTATTATCACACACGTTAATGTACTGAATTAGTATACATGCAGATCAGTTTGTCCCGCGTCAGCTAATAACCCACCAGTCTGCACTACTCCTTTCCTCTCACTCCTGCCTCTCCTTGTCGCTCTTTCTTATCCAACATCCCCCCCCCTCTCTCCATGTTACACCTTAGAGGCCAAGCAAGCCAGATGTGCAAGACCTACACGTTGTTATCTTACTTGTGTTTAGTTGCTGAACCTCTTGTAGACACTAGAATGAGTTGTACGTGTACACGTTATAAGTTGGCATGCGAAACATCTTGGTGTCTTTGGCATTGTTTCAAGACCTCCAGCATAGTTATCTTTGTTCTTCTGCATTGTAAGACATTACACGTTTAGCGTTGCGTCAAGCAGTGTTTGTTTCCGGTTTTTTTCTCATGTTTTTAATCTTGCACTTTACCATCATGGAATGTGCTATGCAGACAATGCATTGTGTACCAAACAACGACATGTCGCCCTACTTCCTACGTCATGAGACAGCAGGGTGGGGTAGATGACTGTACCCTGCCGTTGTTTACTATCAAAGTAAAAAAAAACTTGCGTTCAGTCGGTGCTGGCAGACATCAATCACTGCCGGGGTTCGATCAGAGGGTGAGTGACGTTGTTGTCACGTTGCCACTGAATGGGGTTTTCTGTTGTAACAGATCCGACTGGAACGTGCTGGTAGGGAAGGATGGCACTCCACATTTCCCTGTGGGGGAAATGTCCGAAAACACATCTCTGAATTCGGCCTTAAAGCAGCTGTTACGTGTAAGTGGGATAACTATGTCAACACGACAGTGGGATGGGCCGTCTTACTGCAGTACTCTAGTGCTTGTTATTTATGTTGCAATGTTACAGCCTTCATAAATTACAAGGAGTTCTTTGTTTTGGAGCATGGTAGCCCAACGTTAGACTTTTGGTGCCTGAAGTAACAGGCGCCTACTTTCAACAATACATAACAAATGTTGAATGCAGTTCTAATGTTCTCGTATAGTATATCAGACACTGATTCAGTGCAGACGAACACGATTTATACTAGCACTTCTGTGCATACGAATGCCAAAGGTGTACAGGCCAAAACGTACACTGCTGAGTGAGACCTTTAAACACAGACTCTGTCGTCGTAACAGACAGCGTATAAATGTTAATAGGTTCATAATTTTATTTACGTATCACAATATTCATTTTGCAGAAGGCGTTGGGAACTTTTTATCCGCAGCCAACCTGGCACGGTGTCCTAAGCCTAGAGCATGCTGGGAAGCCAGCCGAAGTGAACGATGGCATATGTGTGACATTGCTGGTCAGTCTGGAACAGAATCAGTATGGCACTGACGGACCATTTACGCTCAATAAAGCGTTCGCATGGCATTCGCTGAAGACACGATCTGTCTGTGAAAATCTGACTTCTACAGTGCGAAAAGGAATGACTTTACCCCTTACGATTTCTTGAAGCCAATTAAAGCAAATTAATGCTTGTCTGAGTTATTGTTTCTTTAGGCCAGTGGCGACTTCGATGTAGCTCTATTCATGACATCCAGTTGCATTAAATGTGACACTATTTGTTTATGTACACCAATATATGTCTGAGATTGACTAAACGATGCTCTGTTGTACCAGTGAGGGTGTCATGCAGTTCGAAAGAATTTTAATATGATTAAATATAGCTTTTATCTATGTATAATCGCGACAGCTTGTGTATGTATGCCTGTAGGAACGCCGACTCTTCTTAATAATGTTTTACACTGTTTGAGCATTGTGCTATTCTATCAAATTGTAATTTAAAATTGCATGGAGCTGTACAATTTGTACGAAACCGTGGCGTAGTAGCACACGTAATTACGTCCGATTACGTGTGCTACTACGCCACCGTCGGGTACAATTATAACGGAATGCAGGTCGCAAAGGTACCAGTTGATATTTGATTTCACACTCCTGATGATTGAATGTAGCCAATTCAAACGCAATGTTAGTGAGCATGTTCTCTATCGTCGCAGTCAGTTGTTATGCGGATTTAAGTTCGTATAGAGTTAATTTTCTCTGTGGCAATCTTGTTAAATCTTAATACAATTACATTTAGAGCGAAACGAGGCCATTTTGACTCGTATCGCCTGTTGTTTTTCATCCTGTACGTTCGTAGATGCATTTTTATTAGTTTTTGATAATGTGTCGAGTAAAATGAACTGGACATTGAAAGATGAAAGAATAAGGTTTGTATTTTCTTCAAAAAAATCACAATTGACGGGACATGACGTAGACATATATTTTGGCGCGTTTGTGCAGAATACGCCTGTGCTAATTAATACTGACTACGGCGGGTCACATTTGGAATGATATTTATCACGATGTCTTTCGGCAGCAACGACATGTTTCCACAGACTAGCTGTGTGGCTGTGTACAACCGTAACTGTTTGATTTACTAGTCTTGCCGCCGGTTGAGCTTCAAAACGTAGAATGAGTTGGATTCATGGAGGTTCGGAGGCCAATGAACAGTATCTGTGGCGCATTGTTGACATCCACCGACAGCAACTTCTTAAATACATTGTGATGATCAGCCGGTTCATCTTGAAACATCAGTATTATTAATTTTGTTAACGGGCTTTCACATTTGGCTAATGGATGTTTGGTTGGGTGTACCAGGCTCGCAAGCCAGATGTGGTTGTTGACTACACTGTCCCTGGCGGGTATCCTATGCATTGTACGGTAGTCATATTACGAATCAGTAGCACCTTGTACAAGTACTTGACTCGGCCGGTTGCACATGTACAGACTTGGTATTAATAGTTATATACATGCCCTGTAATGGCTGTATATAGGTCTAACGATGGGGTCTCTTGAAGAAGCGAACAGACGCATTAAGACAACTAACCTTCTCGCCTAATTACGTTGTCATAGGGGCCGACAATTGGTCAAGTGGTTGTGAAGTTGTAAGTAACATGACCTGCTTCTATAGAACTCGCTAGATGAAACGTCGAGCGTTATTAACAAAGTTACAAAGACTCGCAAGCCACCGTTACGATTGAAATGAAAGAGTGTGGCACCATCTAGCGAATGAACAGTTAATTAAAGACGGTACCAGCGATAGCTGTGCCCCAACTGCGCGTGTCTTAAGCCGACCTTGTCAGTTCCTAATTTCAAAATTAAATATAATGTTCTTATTAATAGCGTAAATATGTTGAAGATGTTTTGCCCGCCAGACTGTGTTCAACCCCTAAGCATTGTTCGCAATTTGACTTTTTCGTTAATGGAAACATATTCTTGAAAACTCCCACTATCGGTAGTAGGCCTATAGCACTCACCAGCATTGAGGCAGTATCTGCATGACATCACTCTATGCCGAATAGGCGGGCAAACAAACGCGTCGTACAACAGTAAACTTGGCAGCCTCAGCGCCTTTTCCAACAAATAAACTATTAGAAAATGACAGCACTGTGGCGAAACTGTATTCTGCAACCGTAGAAAGAAACTCAGATATATATGGTTAATCAATACAATGGCTGCAATATTGCGGCCTTGCTTCGAGCGAAGTTCATTTGAAACTGACAGAAATGTGGTCGTCCAGTTTGGTTATGTTTGCAACATACGATATGACCAGCAATCTGTATATATTTCTGATAATTATATCTGATAGTTATAATACTTACCGCCACTAACGTGATTTTTTGCATTTTAATTATGTACAATGTTTGTATTACTTGATTAATTTTAAAGCAGTACTGTTTGTATTTGTTATCTGTTTTGTTTTATGTACAGTGCTACGAACATTAATAGACATGGTGCTGTATTAATTAACTATTAATAGTATGCTAGTAAATACCTATTTTAGTCAGTATATACTGTATATATATATATACACTGTATACTTATTTATCCGATGATTTATTTCATGTAACAAGTTATTTCTTTTAAAATGTATATTTTAACAGAAATAACAAGATTGCCACCCAGATCATTAACTCTAGGTGGCAGGTGGACAAGGAAGCCCTTTGGCTTACCGAGTGTCCGACCCTTTTATCTATGTGTATCCCGCCCTTCTGAGGTATGTGTCGATTTTATTTTTAAACATATTCGCGCTAGTAGCACCCACACAATCAGCAGATAATCTGTTCCATTAATTTACAGTCCTTTGTGAAAATCTAATCTACATTGCTCTTTTGCTAATGTAACTTCGTGTCCTCTAGTCCTTCTATCTTTCTTAACTGAGAAAAAAATATTTCTATCAATATTTTCATAACCATTCATTATTTTAAACACTTCTATCTGATCTCCTCTCAGTCTCCTGGTCTCTAGTGTTGTTAAGCCGCATTGTTTAGGCGTATTTCGTAACTAAGATCCCTCAGTTTTGGTATCATTTTAGTTGCTCTCCTGTGCACCCTTTCTAGCATATCTATGTCCTTCCGGCGATATGACCTCCACGCTTTAATACAATATTCTAAATGAGGCCTAGCTATTGTTTTGTACAGCGGTATTATTAGCACTTTTTCCTTATACGTTATGTTTCGTCTAATTAATCCAAGGATTTGATTTCCATTTGAAGCTGCAATTCCGCACTGCTCTGAAACCTTCATATCAGCACTAATGGTTAACCCTTAGTCCTTTTCTTTTACAGTAGTACTTAGTACAGTACCCCCCATTGTATATTCTACCTCTTCGTTCCCATGTCCTGCGTGGAGGCATTTACATTTCCCAAAATTGAACAGCATTTGCCACTTTTCAGACCATTTGATCAACTTGTCAAGATCATCTTGTAAATGTTGTCTATCTCCATCACATTTAATCCTTCTAAACACTTTGTATCAGCCGCAAATTTCAACACCTTGCTTGTTATTTCATCATCCAAATCGTTGATATAGAATAATATAGGTCCTAGTACCGATCCCTGTGGTACCCCACTCAATACCGATTTCCAGTTTGAAGCCTCCCCATCAACTACTACACGTTGTCTTCTGTAAATCAGCCATTTTTCTATCCAGTTTATTATACCATTTCCTATGCCATGGGTCTTTAGTTTAAGCAGTAATTTTTGATGTGGTACTTTGTCGAAAGCTTTTTGAAAATCTAAGTAGACGATATCTACTGGTGATCCCTCATCTACCCACTTAGTGATGTCTTCCATGAAACATAACATGTTTGTTAAGCATGACCTCGCTTTAAAAAACCCATGTTAAGATGGGTTTATCAAGTTATGTTTAACAAGAAAATCCATCGTGTGATCTTTAATTAGTCTTTCTAATAATTTGCAAATCGCTGATGTTAAACTCACTGGTCTATAGTTCTCTGACTTGTTTCTCGAACCTTTTTAAATAACGGTATAATGTTTGCCTCTTTCCATTCTAAAGGAACCAGTCCCTCTTCTAATGACAAATTTAAAACTGTTGCAAGCTGTACACTAATTTGTTCTACAATTTCCAATAGTAGTTTGGGCGGAATCCCATCCACCCCAGGTGATTTATTATCCTTCACAGCCCTTATTTTACTAGCTACCATTTCCGGGGTTACAATTAATTGTCCTAAATAGTCTGAATCTGCCCCCTTGAACTTAGCCTCTGGTACTGGCAGTGAACTAATATCTTCTCTGGTAAACACTGAACTAAAGTACTCGTTCAGGTCTTCTGCCATTAAGAATCCCTCTGATAATATATTTCCAGCACTATCTTTTAGAGGACCGACCTTATCTTGAACTTTCTGTTTGCTTCGAACATGCGCATGAAAATTCTTGCTGTCATGTTTTATATTACTAGTTAATTGTTGTTCATATCTTCTCCTTGAATTTCTAATTTCAGCTGTAGCTTGGTTAAGTGCTTCTTTATAACTGTTGTAGTCTTCATCATTTCCAGTACATCTATATGACTTCCACATCATTTGTTTATACTTAATTTTTCTAATGGCTTCTATCGATAAGTGTTTCTTTTTGGACCGTTTCCCTTGTTTTTTGAAGGGTACAAATTTATTGACGATGCACTTAATTTCACTCTTTAATATATTCCAGCATTCTGTTGCCGTCTTATTTTTCAGTGTGTTATTCCAGTCTATCTTTGCTAAATATTTCATCATGTCCTTATACCTTCCTTTGTGGAAATTACTCCTATACTGCTTTTTACTATTCCTTTCTGATTTTACTTTGATGGTAAAATGTATCTGGTTGTGATCGCTACTCCCCAGTGGCTCACATATCTTGACATTGTCAACTAATTCATTCTGTGAGCACAAAACTGTCTAACACCTTCTCACCCCTGGTTGGCTCTAGCACATGTTGAGAAAGGAAAGTATATTGAACTAAAACTAAAAACTTGTGGTCCTCACTCCCCATACTTTGTAGAGATTTCCATTGTATATGCCCGTGGTTAAAATCTCCCACAATAATACAGTCCCGTTTGCTTACTTCCCTTACAGCTTTTTATATTTTTTTCATTCTTTTCTATGCTTATGTTTGGACTTCGATAAACTAACCCAACTGTTAACGTTAAGTTTCCTGTAACTATGTTACACCAAACAGCTTCTTCGCAATCTGTTTGTCTTTCTAATTTTATTCCATAAGCCTGGATAGATTCTTTAATATATAAAATAACTCCACCTCCCTTTCTTCCTATTCTCTCTTTCCTAAACAGTACATATCATGTCAGTTCCAATTCGGCATCTGATGTATCGGTGGTGGTCCAGGATTCTTCCGACAGATGTGGCCGAATTCGCCCAATGTTTCTAATAAGATATTAGCAACTTTTCACAGTTTTGGCAATCTGCTGTTCCATTTTCAGGTTGCTATCAAATAGCACACCCAAACTGCGCACACACGATGATGGTTGAATTCGATGACCGGCTACTGTTAATTATACATTGGCAGGCAGACTGGAGAAAAAACAATCGCCTCGGATTTCTCTGTGTTAAGTTTTAACTGGTTTTTAGTCAACCATGCAGCCACTTCCGCAACACACAATTCCACCTTAGTCATTGCCGCCACAATTGATTCATCTCGTTCAACCGTGAGGTAGATTTGAATGTCGTCAGCATAACAGTGATGCTCCATGCCGTGTTTAGCAACAATAACTCCGATAGGTTTGGTGTATATGCAATGCAAGGCTGGGCCCAACACCGACCCTTGTGGGACGCCACACGCCAAGATTGAATCAACCGACTCGGCACTCCCACTGCCACTTGATACCGTTCGCTAATGTATGATTTCAGCCACGCAAGCGCCTTATCGGTGATACCGAATGAGTGTTCAAGTCGAGTCATCAGCAACTCATGATCGACTGTGTCAAAAGCCGACGACAAATCAAGCATCACGAGAATTGTTGTACATTTCCTATCCAATGTCGCGGCAATGCCATTCTTGACACGGAGTAGCGCTGTTTCTGTAGTATGCAGGCTGAAAAGGGTCGTGCAGAGCATGTTCATCAACGTGCGTGCTAATTTGTTTTGCAACGACTTTTTTAAACAAATTTCGACACAGATGGCAAGTTCAATGTCCGATTCAGTGACTGCCTCAAAGCAGACTAGTGGGACACCACTGAATGCCGCGTCGTTGCTCATAGCAGCCAACGTAATGTCCGAACGATCCTCACCGCAGTCAACAATGTATTTTCTGATGTTAGAAACCTTCTCAATAAAGTGATCACCAAAGCGTTGCGCCATGTCCGCCAGACACACGTACGATGGCATTGTCGTTATGCCATGCACTATTGCCCATGAGGTTTCTTGCGAAACAAAACAGTTGTTTTTTGTCATTTTTGCAGTTGGCAATCTTAGCTATGTAGTAGTTTGTCTTTGTGTTAACCAGCATGTTGTTGAAGACCACGGATTGAGCGCGATACGCCTGCCGATGTGTACCTCAAGACGAATTTGCAGCCACTTGCGCTCAGCTCGCCGTAGACGCTGTTTCTCGTTACGAAGCTCGTCAGTGTGCCGCGGACAGTCCGGTCGCAATGCTATGGTCGTCTTCCGCAGTGGGATATGTTTGTTAACAAGCCGACGTAAACCATTGCTGTATGTGGCAACCATGCAACTAACGGATGCCTCACTGTTTATGTCATGTAGCAAAGAGGTAATGTCACGTTTGAAAACAGGAAGACGTAAATGACGCAATCGCCGAAAAAACGATATCTTTACGCATTCGAGCAGACTTTGTGGCATTTACACAGAACGTGATGGCCATGTGATCACCGGATGGATTACCATGTGTGTCACATAAGCACGGGACATATACACTCGGTCGTGTAGTAACTATTGCACTGTTGTTTCGAACGATAATTACATCCAGGAGGTGACCTTTATTGTGCGTGGCATATGTAATTATTTGGTTCATGCCCCGGTCAGCGAGCGTCTCAGAAAAATGCCGTGCATCAGGATATGATATACTGTCAAGATGGAGGTTCAGATCGCCGGTAATAACGATGTCATACGGGTCCAGCATCACGGTGTCCATATATGCCGACCACTGCTCGAAGAAAACAGACGTTGTGAAGCCATTTCGTTTAGAAGGTGGCGGGCGATATGTAACATCCAATCTGAACTTGGCGCCACGTGTCGTAATATAATAGTCGGCATGCATGTTTAAAATGGGTGAATTTAAGACTATTATGACATGATGATACATTCTAAACTTTTACGCCGGACTTATATATTAAGCCCACTCCAACACCTCGCCTCTGGGCAGGTTTTGATGCTGCATCGAACTTGTAGCGAGAGGTATGTTGAAATGTGTAGCCAGATGGCACAAGTTCTTTTATCACCTGACTGTCAGTGTCTGTTCCAAGCCAGGTTTCTGTCAACGCTAATAGGTCGATGTCCCTGGAAATTACCAGGTCTGCCAGCGACAGAGCTTTATTTCGAACTGACCGAGCGTTGAAACAAAACATCGTCAGTGGAACATCACATGCGTGATGTTTAATACAGTGTAAATTTACCAGATGGGCTGCATTATTTGCTCTGGCAACATTTACAGCTCATGTAGCATACTCCAAATATTCAGTAATCCGCGTTGGGATCGCGCGCTGTTTACGCGTGACCCCTTGTTTACCACGCAAGGTTTGACGTATCGCAGGCAGTCCCTAGACGTCTTATTAAGGAATGTTGCATCGGGCAATCGGAGAGTGACACGCCTGGAGCCAGGTCAAAGAGCCCGAATGAAGCACCACGTTGCACAATTACAGTCTGCCAAATTATGTAACTCACGGGCGTTGTCACGGATGGCTGAGAGCATTGATTTATAACATTTAAAAACCACAGACAACGTACATTGTCTTGACGTATAAAAAGTGTACCGCGAGAATCACTGTAGTTTCATGAACAAATAATGGTAATTGTGATCCTCAGTGCAGCGTAAATCCTTTGAAAAACACGATAATTTCCAGAGAACAATTTGGCCTGCTGCCTGTTAGGCGCTACCATAAACCAACCTTTCACCCTTGTTTCCACAACTGAGTCATTGCTTAGCCTTCTGAAGTTTCTTCCAACCTAGCTGCCATTACCATATTATATGTGGCAGGCTAATTTGCTGTGCTACTTCCAATAGTTATTTAAGTGGAATTAACTTACTTTAGGTGGAGTTATTGTAAACGGCTGAAGTTATTGAATGGAATAAATGTATGTGCACAACCAGTAGTGTATAATACGGAGCACCAGCCGGGATCGAACCTGCAACACACAACACTGAAACACTATTGTCATAAACAACACAGTTCAACAGTTTTTAAACAAACAAATGACATAGCATGTCTGCATTTACAACACAATATTCTAACAGCATTCAGTCACAAATAAAAAATTCTAGTAAGGCAACATGTCCGATACACTCTATAGTATATTTTTTTTTTCTCAACTCAAAACTTATATTGTATGGTATTTGGTTGTAATTTATGAAGAACATTAAAAAAAAGTAATGTATATTTTATTATTTAAGTTATAAATGCACCATTTAGTGACCAAAAGGAAGCACTATCGGGTTGGGGAGGAGGGTGAAAGTCGATTTTATTTACAAAACACTTGAAATGGTGCATTTTGGAGACACAACCTAATTTGAAGCCAATCGTTATATTTTTGTTATCAATTAACTTTGTTGGCTCACGAATGGGGGAGGCAATCCCCTAGTAATATAACTGGGAAAGAGCGGGATGGAGTAAGAGAGCGAGGAAGTGTTAAAGAGCGTGTGAGCGAGATAGCGAGTGAGAGAGAGGAGAGAACGAGAGAGAGAGGGGGGAGGGAGCAAGAGAGCTAGCGAGAAAGAGAGAGCAAGAGAGACATACACACAGACAGCAGACACAGACACAGACACAGACAGAGAGAGAGAGAGAGAGAGAGAGAGAGAGAGAGAGAGAGAGAGAGAGAGAGAGAGAGTGTGTGAGAGAGAGAGAGAGAGAGAGAGAGAGAGAGAGAGAGAGAGAGAGAGAGAGAGAGAGAGAGAGAGAGAGAGAGAGAGAGAGAGAGAGAGAGAGAGAGAGAGAGAATGAGAGACATATATACTGGCAGCAGTGGCAGTGACATAGTCAAAGAGAGGGAGAAAGACAGCGCCAGGAAGAGAGACATAGACTGGATCAATGGTAAAGGCAGAAGTAGAAGCAGATATAGGAAGGCAAACATACAGTCAGCAGGCAGGCAGGCAAGCAGGCAGGCAGGCAGGCAGGCAGGCAGGCAGGCAGGCAGGCAGGCAGGCAGGCAGGCAGGCAGGCAGGCAGGCAGGCAGGCAGGCAGGCAGGCAGGCAGGCAGGCAGGCAGGCAGGCAGGCAGGCAGGCAGGCAGGCAGGCAGGCAGGCAGGCAGGCAGGCAGGCAGGCAGGCAGGCAGGCTGGCAGGCAGGCAGGCAGGCAGGCAGGCAGGCAGGCAGGCAGGAGAGAGAGGAGATTCAGAGATACAGAGACTGACGGACGGACAGACATGCATCCAGGTAGATAGACAAACAGGAGAGCGAAGCGATACAGAGAAGCAGAGACACAGCCAGAGGCATAGACTGAGGCAGAGATTGGCAGATAGACATACAGCCAGTAGGCAAGCAGGCAGGCAGCAGACAGACAGGCAGGCACACTGACAGACAGGCAGACAGACAAGACAGACATACAGACAGACAAACAGAAAGGCGCAGAGGCAGACAGCCAGAGAAACATACAGGCAGACAGGCAGGCAAGCAGACAGACAGACGGATCTCTCTGTCACTTTTGACACGATTGATCACAACATTCTCATTGAACGCTTATTAAAGTGGTACGGCATATCTGGTACAGTTCTAAGCTGGTTTTCTTCATGTCTAACTGATGTATACCAAACTATAAAGATTGAGAACTGCTTATCAGCTGCACCGCCGGCTTTATTTGGTGTTCCCCAGGCTTCTGTACACCACGACACTAAGCTCTGTTATACAAAGACATAACTTGGATCATCATCGTTATGTTGATGATACTCAGATGTACATTTCTTTGACTACTCCGTATACAAATCGCTCCCTTAACCGACTTAGTGATTGCCTTCAAGATATATTCCACTGGATGACTGACAGCAAGTTGAAATTAAATGCAAATAAAACTGAATTGATCATCTTGGTGTGCGACGACTGCCACAGTTGGGTAGATTTTGCCTTATCCGGCTGTACGAAGTCATGGACAGAAACCAAGGAAGAGGGTTTCACCTTTCAGTGCGTGGGGTGTTGGAAGGTGAAATGTCTGGAGAAAGAGGTAGCTAGGTTGGTAGATATTGTGAAGGGGATGGAGATGAGAATCAGCAAGGAGACAGATGGAATGAAGAGAGACGACAGGGATAAAGTTGGGAATACTGTGAAACTGAAGGAGCAGAGTAGTGGCAACAAGACCGTGGAAAGGAGACTGAGAGGAGGAAAGGTGATCGGAGGGGAAGAAAGTGGAGGATCGACGGCAGGAAATGTGACAGGTGTGAAGGTGGCAGGAGAGAAAGTGACCGTAGAGAAAGAGGTAGGAGGGAAAAAGAGACGGGAGAGGAGAGAAGGAAATGCAATGGGAGGAAAGATGACGGGAAGAAAGGAAGTGAGAGTACATGTGACAGAAGAGAAGTCGGGAGGGACGATGACAGGAAGAAAGGTGACAAGAGAAACAGCGTCAGGAAAGAATGGAACGGACGAGATTGTGACGGGAGAGCAGAAGACAGGGGAACAATATTACAACCAGACAGATGCAAACCGTAGAAAGAGCTACACTGAGGCAGTGATTGAGGGGGCAATGAGGAAAGAGAGGGTGTTTATGAGCGATTCGATTATGAGAAAGACAGATAAGACTCTAAGCGAGGGGGAGGACATCGTTGTTTGTCT
The DNA here is from genome assembly GCA_020002185.1 of Paraescarpia echinospica. NCBI lineage: Eukaryota > Metazoa > Annelida > Polychaeta > Sabellida > Siboglinidae > Paraescarpia > Paraescarpia echinospica. The sequence continues at coordinate 12,135,007 of CM034542.1, forward strand.
ACCGGGGGCTATGATAGAACATGTAACTGAAAGGGTAGAGAAGGTACTGGGGCATGGCAAGGGAGGGTCTATACTAGTACATGTAGGGACAAATAACGCAGAGAGAGAGGGAACAACTGGGATAGTTCAGAAGTACAGACAGTTAGTGAAGAAGTTAAAGAAGACAAGAGTAGAACAGATTATCCTCTCAGGAATTTTGCCAGTAATGGGAGAAAGGGGGCCGACATATAGAAACTGCAAGAGGATGGCGATCAACGCACTGGTTGAGCAGATGTGTAAAGAAGAGGGGGTGGGATTCGTAGATTTATGGGGATACTTTGTTGGGAGGGAAGATATGTACATGAGAGATGGCCTACATCTAAGTGGAAAGGGGGCAGCAGTTTTCTCAGAGAACTTGCTGCAATCTATTGACAGTGGGACAGGCTGCATCTATTTAAACTAGATTCGCAGGGGGGATTCACAGAGAAGCCTGAAACTGGAGGCATAGATAAAGACAGCAGAAATAAATCGGCAAAGAACAGCCTGGAAAACTGTTCTGAATCAGGATATAAATGCATTTGTTTAAATGCAAGGAACATAGTAAACAAAAGAAGTGAACTAAACATTATGGTAGAAGATATTGACCCTCACATAATAGGTATAACCGAATCGTGGGCCACCACTGATATATCAGATGCCGAATTGGGACTAACAGGATATGTAATGTTTAGGAAAGATAGAATAGGAAGAAAGGGAGGTGGAGTTATTTTATATATTAAAGAATCTATCCAGGCTTGTGAAATAAAATTAGAAAGAGAAGCAGATTGCGAAGAAGCTGTTTGGTGTAACATAGTTACAGGAAACTCAACGTTAACAGTTGGGTTAGTTTATCGAAGTCCAAACATAAGCATAGAAGAGAATGAAAAAATACAAAACGCTATAAGGGAAGTAAGCAAACGGAACTGTATTATTATGGGGGACTTTAACCATGGGCATATACAATGGAAATCTCTACAGGGTATGGGGAGTGAGGACCACAAGTTTTTAGTTTTAGTACAAGATAGTTTCCTTTCTCAACATGTGCTAGAACCAACCAGGGGAGAGAATGTGTTAGACTTAGTTTTGTCCTCACAGAAAAAATTAGTTGACAATGTCAAGATATGTGAGCCACTGGGGAGTAGTGATCACAACCAGATACATTTTACCATCAAAGTAAAATCAGAAAGGAATAGTAAAAAGCAGTATAGGAGAAATTTCCACAAAGGAAGGTATAGGGACATGAGGAAATATTTAGCAAAGATAGACTGGAATAACACACTGAAAAATAAGACAGCAACAGAATGCTGGAATATATTAAAGAGTGAAATTAAGTGCATAGTC
>CM034542.1:12137365-12220790 GCA_020002185.1 Paraescarpia echinospica
CAGATAAGACTCTAAGCGAGGGGGAGGACGTCGTTGTTTGTCTACCAGGGGCTAGGATAGAACATGTAACTGAAAGGGTAGAGAAGGTACTGGGGCATGGCAAGGGAGGGTCTATACTAGTACATGTAGGGACAAATAACGCAGAGAGGGAGGGAACAACTGGGATATTTCAGAAGTACAGACAGTTAGTGAAGAAGTTAAAGAAGACAAGAGTAGAACAGATTATCCTCTCAGGAATGTTGCCAGTAATGGGAGGAAGGGGGCCGACATATAGAAACTGCAAGAGGATGGCGATCAACGCACTAGTTGAGCAGATGTATAAAGAAGAGGGGGTGGGATTCGTAGATTTATGGGGATACTTTGTTGGGAGGGAAGATATGTACATGAGAGATGGCCTACATCTAAGTGGAAAGGGGGCAGCAGTTTTCTCAGAGAACTTGCTGCAATCTGTTGACAGTGGGACAGGCTGCATCTATTTAAACTAGATTCGCAGGGGGGATTCACAGAGAAGCCTGAAACTGGAGGCATAGATAAAGACAGCAGAAATAAATCGGCAAAGAACAGCCTGGAAAACTGTTCTGAATCAGGATATAAATGCATTTGTTTAAATGCAAGGAGCATAGTAAACAAAAGAAGTGAACTAAACATTATGGTAGAAGATATTGACCTTCACATAATAGGTATAACCGAATCGTGGGCCACCACTGATATATCAGATGCCGAATTGGGACTAACAGGATATGTAATGTTTAGGAAAGATAGAATAGGAAGAAAGGGAGGTGGAGTTATTTTATATATTAAAAAATATATCCAGGCTTATGAAATAAAATTAGAAAGAGAAGCAGATTGCGAAGAAGCTGTTTGGTGTAACATAGTTACAGGAAACTCAACGTTAACAGTTGGGTTAGTTTATCGAAGTCCAAACATAAGCATAGAAGAGAATGAAAAAATACAAAACGCTATAAGGGAAGTAGGCAAACGGAACTGTATTATTATGGGGGACTTTAACCATGGGCATATACAATGGAAATCTCTACAGAGTATGGGGAGTGAGGACCACAAGTTTTTAGTTTTAGTACAAGATAGTTTCCTTTCTCAACATGTGCTAGAACCAACCAGGGGAGAGAATGTGTTAGACTTAGTTTTGTCCTCACAGAAAGAATTAGTTGACAATGTCAAGATATGTGAGCCACTGGGGAGTAGTGATCACAACCAGATACATTTTACCATCAAAGTAAAATCAGAAAGGAATAGTAAAAAGCAGTATAGGAGAAATTTCCACAAAGGAAGGTATAAGGACATGAGGAAATATTTAGCAAAGATAGACTGGAATAACACACTGAAGAATAAGACAGCAACCGAATGCTGGAATATCTTAAATAGTGAAATTAAGTGCATAGTCGATAAATTTGTACCTTTCAAAAAACAAGGGAAACGGTCTAAAAAGAAACACTTATCGAAAGAAGCCATTAGAAAAATTAAGTATAAACAAATGATGTGGAAGTCATATAGATGTACTGGAAATGGTGAAGACTACAACATTTAAAAGAAGCACTTAATCAAGCTACAGCTGAAATTAGAAATTCAAAGAGAAGCTATGAAAAAAAATTAGCTAGTAATATAAAACATGACAGTAAGAGTTTTTATGCGTATATTCGAAGCAAACAGAAAGTTCAGGATAAGGTCGGTCCTCTAGAAGATAGTGCTGGAAATACAATATCAGAGGGATTCTTAATGGCAGAAGACCTGAATGAGTATTTTAGTTCAGTGTTTACCAGGGAAGATATTAGTTCACTGCCAGTACCAGAGGCTAAGTTCAAGGGGGCAGATTCAGACTATTTAGGACAGTTAGTTGTAACCTCGGAAATGGTAGTTAAGAAAATAAGGGCTATGAAGGATAATAAATCACCTGGAGTGGACGGGATTCCGCCCAAACTACTATTGGAAATTGTAGAACAAATTAGCGTACCGCTTGCAACAGTTTTCAATTTGTCATTAGAAGAGGGAGTGGTTCCTTTAGAATGGAAAGAGGCAAACATTATACCGTTATTTAATAAAGGTTCGAGAAACAAGTCAGAGAACTATAGACCAGTGAGTTTAACATCAGTGATTTGCAAATTATTAGAAAGACTAATTAAAGATCACATGGTGGATTTTCTTGTTAAACATAACTTGATAAACCCATCTCAACATGGGTTTTTAAAAGCGAGGTCATGCTTAACAAATATGTTATGTTTTTTGGAAGACATCACTAGGTGGGTAGATGAGGGATCACCAGTAGATATCATCTATTTAGATTTTCAAAAAGCTTTCGACAAAGTACCACATCAAAGATTACTCCTTAAGCTAAAGGCCCATGGCATAGGAAATGGTATAATAAACTGGATAGAAAAATGGCTGAATGACAGAAGACAACGTGTAGTAGTTGATGGGGAGGCTTCAAACTGGAAATCGGTATTGAGTGGGGTACCACAGGGATCAGTACTAGGACCTATATTATTCTTAATATATATCAACGATTTGGACGATGATATAACAAGCAAGGTGTTAAAATTTGCGGATGATACAAAAGTGTTTAGAAGGATTAAAAGTGATGGAGACAGACAGCATTTACAAGATGATCTTGATAGGTTGATCAAATGGTCTGAAAAGTGGCAAATGCTGTTCAATTTTGGGAAATGTAAATGCCTCCACACAGGTCATGGGAATGAAGAGGTAAAATATAAAATGGGGGGTACTGTTCTAAGTACTACTGTAAAAGAAAAGGACTTGGGGTTAACCATTAGTGCTGATATGAAGGTTTCAGAGCAGTGCGGAATTGCAGCGTCAAAGGGAAATCAAATCCTTGGATTAATTAGGCGAAATATAGCGTATAAGAAAAAAGAATTAATAGTACCGCTGTACAAAACAATAGTGAGGCCTCATTTAGAATATTGTATACAAGCATGGAGGCCATATCGCAAGAAGGACATAGATATGCTAGAAAGAGTACAGAGGAGAGCGACTAAAATGATACCAAATCTGAGGGATCTTAGTTACGAAATACGCCTAAAAGAATGTGGTTTAACAACATTAGAGACCAGGAGATTGAGAGGAGATCACATAGAAGTGTTTAAAATATTGAATGGTTATGAAAATATTGATAGAAACATTTTTTTCTCAGTTAAGAAAAATAGAAGGACCAGAGGACATGAAGCTACATTAGTAAAGGAGCAGTGTAGATTAGATATAAGAAAGTTCTCATTCTCACAAAGGACTGTAAATGAATGGAACAGATTATCTCCTGATTGTGTTTGTGCTAGTAGCGTGAATATGTTTAAAAATAAAATCGACACACACCTTAAAAAGGCGGGATACATGTAGATAAAAAGTATTGGACTCTCGATAAGCCAAAAGGCTTCCTTGTCCACCTGCCATCCAGAGTAATTTTCTGGATGGCAATCTTGTTAAATCTTGTTAAAATCATTATTGGTACTCCAATGCAGCGTAGTACACTGGATGGTTTTTTACCTACGCGTATTTTGAATCAGTATATCATGCCAGCAACATCGGTGCGGAATCTAGGAGTGATCTTTGATAGTAACTTCAATTTCCGACAACACATATCTCAAAAATGTCGCTGCTGTTTTTATTATATTCGTGATCTTCGCCGTATTCGCCGGTATATGTTATTTTCTTTTGCTAAAACTATTGCAACAGCGCTTGTTAGCAGCAGGCTTGACTATTGCAATTCCCTCCTTTATAATATCGCTAGCAAGGATATCACAAAACTTCAGCGTGTCCAAAAGTGTCTAGCAAGAGTAGTTACAAGATCTCCTCGTTTTTCTCGCTCTGTACCAATTTTGAAGTCTTTGCATTGGCTTCCTGTACGATTCGTATAATATTTAAGATCTGTACCATTACATAACAGGCACTGTCCATTAAGCAACCACCTTATTTGCATTCATTGCTTACTCCTGTAAGATTACCTATCCAGCTTCGATCATCTAGTTCTGACCTACTTTTTGTTCCTAGAGTCAACAATAACATTGGAACTAGGGCTTTTTCTGTTACTGCACCAACTCTTTGGAATATGCTCCCTCTTAGTGTTAGATCAGTTGAAAATATTACAAAGTTCCGTCGTCATTTAAACACGTATCTTTACAACCAAATCAAAAAGAAAGATCATCGACAAAGTTAGAACACAACAAGCACGATTTATAGGCCATGTCATGAGAAAGAAAAAGTTAGAACAAATAGTAACAACAGGAAAGATAGAAGGAAAAAGATCCAGAGGACGCCAGAGAATAAAAATAATAGATAGTCTCTCAACATGGTGTGGAAGGAGCACAACAGAACTGCTACAAACTACACACAACCGTGCGGTATGGAGGGCCATGATCGCCAACGCCTGTGACAGACATGGCACATAGAAGAAGAAGATCTTTACAACCTTGCTTATCCACCGTAGCTCCCTAGCGCCTTGACCCATCTGTTGACAACTGGAAAACTACTTATGGATTTTGAGATTGACTAATCCTTTTGTTTTTATGCGCCTCTGAGCTTGGTTTCCAAGGATTTAGGCGCAATAGAAGTTATCTTATTATTATAAGTAAGCCACAAACAGCGACAGTTGCGTGATTTGTGGCAACAACCTTCTCATTTTGTGAAAGATATATGTTGTGTTTTAGGACAATGACGTATGTTTCTGACCAGCAGATGGTTGAGTGCTTTCAGTTGGCGTATCGAAAAAAAACATTCGACCGAAACCGCGCTATTGTATGTTACAAGTGCCGTCAAAACAGCCATAGGCAATAAACAAGGAACCATCTTGGTTCTCGTTGATTTTAGTGCCGCCTTCGATACTATCAATCATGACATCTTGATTAAGCGTCTACGTTTGCGCTATGGCTTTGTTGGAAAAGCACATCGTACCTGCAAGACCGGACGCAGCGAATAGTAATCGGTGACCAATCGTCGAGTACTACTACTCTAACGACAGGTGTCCCGCAAGGATCTGTCCTTGGACCATTGCTCTTTTCATTGTATGTCCAACCTATCGGTGACATTATTCGAGCCCGTATACTATTCTTTCAACACTATGGTGACGACTTACAGACCTACTCACATTTCGACCTGAATCTTTCCGCTTTAACGGCTGCAGTTCAGCAAATGGAGGATTGTTTGGATGGAATAAAGAACTGGACGGCATGGAATTATATGTGCATGAACGACGACAAGACACAGTATCTTCCGATCTTACCCTAGTCTGCGGATGCAATCGTTGATGGCACTGTGATTCGCGTTGGTGGTTCTACAATTACAGCTTCACGATGTGTTCAAAGTATAGGTGTCTTCATTGACAGGCACCTAGATATGAAAAAGCAAGTGTCGCAAACTGTCAGCGCATGCTCATTCTACCTCCGCCACATAAACCAGATTTGCAGTTTTCTACCCAAACTGACAAAGGAACGCGTAGTCAATGCCATAATCACATCGCGGATTGACTACTGCAACGCACTCTTGTACGGCACGGCACGTCTGCAGTTAACATCGCGCATCTGCAACGAATACACAACTCGGCTGCCAGACTGATCCTGCGTCGTCCACGTAGTGACAGCGCCACGTCCCTGTTACGCGAACTTCGTTGGCTGCCTGTTGCGCGCAGAGTGGATTACAATATACTGGTACTCATGTACAAAGCCATGCACAATGACGCGCCCGTGTACCTGTGTGAACTTGTGCACCCATATCAAACGGCAAGAGCACTGCGATCTGCGAGCAGTAACATGTTGGAAGTGAAGCGCACTCGTATCAAGGCTGGGGACAGCTCGTTCGCTGTAGCTGCTGCGTCCCTATGGAACACTTTACCAAGTGTTATTAACACCTGTGACACTCTCGCCAGCTTCAAATGTCGTCTGAAGACACATTTCTTTTGTATTTTATATTAGTGTCACTCTAGATGAACACTGCCCTCTACTAAAACCAATTTTAATTAGTTATCGTATTCGTATAATGATTATTAATTATTCCTCACGTAAACTATTTTATATCAAACGTTTTACTAAATTATTTATTATTATTAATCATACATATATATATATATATATATATATATGTATTTATTAGTATTATTTTGGTGCTAGATTGATTATTATTAATATTATTTAATTTTGATGAATAACTGCTATTTATTTACTTCTTTATTTAGAAATTCGACATTATTCAATATGTATTTATTTATTTTATTCTTTACTACTATTAGTTATTTTAATTAATATACATATACATATTTATTGCAATTCTATAATTTTTGTGTATTTTAATATGTTGTGAAGCGCCACGAACAGTACTGGATGTGGCGCTATACCAAATAGAATATACTATTATTTCATTATTATTATATATATGATCTACTACTTAAACTTCCGGTTACTTGTGGTGGACAGTTCGGATGCCGGCAAGTTATCCATTAACATCTGCACTTTGCAATATGAAAATCCAGTAGCAATTACACTATATGAAATGTAAATAACACTCGGATTAACTGACGTAAGAAGAGTTTCAAATTTAAAACAAATTCTCTACAAAATAACAAGTGGGCGATAATACGAGCATTACACAATTCGACCGATCGTTTCTGATACAGCCATGGCTCCGAAACACATTGATGCGGACATTGCTGAAATCAAGCAATCCCTGAACCACCTGTGTGCGAACTTCGATGAGATGAAGGAAACAAATAGGAAACATGAAACGCAGCTCGACAACCTGCTAAAGCTCCTGAAAGCTAAAGACGACGTGATCAACAAACTGAACACACGAGTGGAAACTCTCGAATCCAGTGTCGCGAACCTCGAGCAACACTCAAAGAAAAAGAACGTGATTGTGACTGGATTAAGTCTTCACTCTTTTGCGAAAAGTGTTGCCGCCCGACCAACAACACGCACCTCTGGCTCCGGCTCAACATCAACCCAACCATCTGAACCGACAACCAGTGAGGTAACCGTTATGAAACGTAACTTCATCGCCTTTGCTCGGGAAAAGTTGCATGTCAATATACCTGAGCACGAGATCACGGCAATCCATGACCTACCACAACGACGAGACGGAACAACCCCAGTCATCATACAATTCCACAGCAACGACAAACGAGCAGAGGTGATGAAAAACCGCAAGTCACTGAAAGGCACGAACATATTTCTCAACGATCACCTCTCACGCCTCAACAACGAACTATTTCACTACGCCCGCACACTCCGCAAAGACAGAAAAATCCACAGCACCTGGACAACAAACTGTGTTGCCTACGTCAAGAAAAATGAACAATCCACACCTATCCAAATCAAAATGCATGCCGACTTCAACAAACTAGGCTAAAATGGCTAGTGACAACACAACAATGGACATAGCGTCATCACATGACAATGTGGATAACAATGGACATAACGTCATCACATGACAATGTAGATGACTGTGATCTTAAAGTAGAACAATTTCTCTACAAATATCATGATATATGTGTGCCTGGTTTACAAATTGACTCAGATAATAATGTTTTTAATGATGACTTACCTTCTTCCAAATACTATTCACACCCGCCCACCCATAACGATATATCTGAATGTCTTAAAATAATACACTTCAATGCAAGAAGTCTAAATGCAAACTTCAAGCAAATTGAAACATATTTAGATAACTTAAACATGGTGTTTGATGTAATTGCAATCTCAGAAACATGGAATGAGCCTGCAGCATCCCAACAGTATAATCTACCAATGTATAATTCTGTCCAAGTTGATAGAGAAAATGTAAGAGGAGGTGGAGTTGTTATCTATGTGCATAAAGAAATAAGTTGTTCAAAAGTCCAAAACAAATCCTTGGCTGTAAATGATATATTTGAATGTGTTACAGTTGAACTGACAATAGAACACCCAAAAAATACAATCGTAAGCTGTATCTATCGCAAACCTGCATCTAACGTTGATACTTTCTGTGAAAATATGGAGCAAATCTTTGGCAATATACGAACAAATAAGACAGTATTCTTATGTGGAGATTTTAATGTTGACATACTGAAACATGAAAACCACGTAGGCACAACACTGTTTCTTGACACTGTGTATAGCCTAGGCTTATACCCTCTCATTAGTAAACCAACAAGAATAACTAAGGACACAGCCACTCTGATTGATAATATCTTTACAAATGGTATAAACAAGCGAACCACAAATGGTATCTTAATAAGTGATATAACTGACCATTTTCCAGTTTTCACTCTATGTAAATATGGTACGATTAACAAAAATTCACAATGCCAGAACTACGTAAGAAATTTAAAGAATGAAAACATAAATTATCTAATAGCCGACTTAAGTTGTGAAACATGGGAACATGTTATTAATGCCAATGATGTTAATGTGGCTTATGACACATTTCTAGAAATATTTAAGGGAAAGTATGATAAAAACTGTCCAGCCAATAAAATAAAAACAAAGCTTGTGAACCGTCAAAAACCATGGATAACAAATGGACTAAAAAATGCTTGTCACAAGAAAAACTATTTATATCGAAGATTTCTCAAAAGTAGATCTAATGAAACAGAACAGTGCTACAAAAAGTATAAGAACAAACTAACCACAATATTAAGAAATACTGAAAAAATCTATTACAAAGGGCTATTGGATGAACAGAAACAAAATATGAAGGAAACGTGGAAGATTTTAAATACTATTATTAATAAACGTCAAAATGAATCTTCTTATCCTGACTACTTTGTAAATGATGACACAAGAATTACAGATAAGAGTGACATAGCAGACGGTTTTAACACTTTCTTTGCAAATATTGGCCAGCAGCTAGCTGCTAAGATAGATCCACCTGAAAACAGTGCATCATTTCATGACTATCTTAAAAACAGAACTAAAAACAGTCTGTTTCTAAACCCGATCAGTGAAGTAGAGGTCATAAACACTGTTAACGCATGCAAAAACGAAGCGTCCATGGATAGTAACGATATAAACATGGTTATCATCAAAAAAGTTATACAACCCATCACTAGACCATTGACCACTATATTTAACAAATCAATTGAAACTGGAATTTTTCCTTCTAGCATGAAAGTAGCAAAAATTATTCCAATATTTAAAAATGGCTCAAGAACAGAATTCAATAATTATAGACCAATATCTCTGTTATGCCAGTTCTCAAAAATACTTGAACAATTGTATAGCAACAGACTTGACCAATTTATAGAAAATAACATTGTCCTATCAAAGAGCCAATATGGCTTTCGACCATCAATGTCCACTTCACATGCATTACTTGATTTGGTGGAAGAAATTAGTACATCAATAGATACAAAGAAACATACTCTGGGTGTCTTCATTGATTTAAAAAAGGCATTTGACACAGTAAATCATTCTATACTAATAGAAAAACTGAAATTCTATGGTGTCCGTGGTATAGCAGAAAAATGGATTGAAAGTTATTTACAAACAAACAGAAAACAGTTTGTAAAGATAGGCGACCATTGTTCTAGCCTCTTAGGCACTTCATGTGGTGTACCACAGGGGTCTGTATTAGGGCCTAAACTATTTATCTTGTATATAAATGATATATGCAATGTGTCTCAATTACTGAAATTTGTGTTGTTTGCTGATGACACTAACATATTGTACTCTGATGAAAATATACTCTATCTTACAAGGGTTGTAAATCGTGAACTGGATAAACTGTATACATGGTTCACTGTAAATAAACTGTCACTCAATGTATCAAAAACAAATTACATAATCTTTGGTAACTGTAAATTAAATTGTGACCTAGATAATAGAATTCACAATAATCAAATTGCCAGGGTTAATAAGACAACATTCCTTGGAGTTTTGATTGACGAAAAGCTGGATTGGAAAAACCATATAAATTGTGTCAAGACTAACCTTTCTAGAATAATTGGAGTTATGTACAGGGCAAGTCAAGTCCTGGAAACCAAAAGCCTATTTACACTATATTATTCACTGTTTTTACCAATACTTACTTATTGTTGTGAAATTTGGGGAACCATATAGTACCACTGTATACTGTATTACTATACTTCAAAAAAGGGAGGTTAGATTAATGTGTGGTGTCAACAGATTGTGTCACACTAGTATGTTATTTCACCGATATCGAATATTGAAATTTAAAGACTTGGTAGATTTGAAGATCCAGTCAATTCTGTTCAAGAGCTTTAATAATATGCCAATATCTACCAATGTGGAAAGCCTGTTTACCAAAAACACCACATTACATTCTTCTCGATTAGAATGTCAATATGTACGTCAATGTGTGAGAACTAATATCAAATCACGGTGTCTGTCAATTTACGGTGTAAAAATTTGGAATTCATTACCTATCAACATTGCAAAAGTGCAAAATTTCCGCTCATTTGTTAATCAGTTAAAAACTAATATGATTAGCAAATATGATATTACTGTATGATTTTCTGGTGTAACAGTTTACATACACAGTATCATTCTGATAAGTTATGTATGTGAAACTCTCCAGTATTAGTATTACACTTACTATTACTGTACTGCTTAGTAGCATAGCTAAATGACTTATGTTACAGTTGGCTGACATAAACACTAACAGTTGTATATACGTTATCACAATGATTCATCTACGAAATAATGTAATAGGGGTATACGAATATACAAGATAATTCTTCTGTATGCCCCTTTTTCTAACACTAAACTGTCTTTGTTACGATAATCTGTATTATATGTGTTGGAAAATAAACATATTGATTGATTGATTGATTATTTCCAAATTCAAATCGTTCTATCTCGTGACATGTGAATATAGGTAACAGTGAGGTCTAATGTTCTCCCCGTGAACGTGCTGCGTTTGAATATGCAATAAAAAACAAAATGTAGTTTTTTTCGAAAAGCGTCTCAATTTGGCATGTTGGATCACACATACATACTGCGAGAATTCACTGCATTTACTTGTCAGTGAACAACGAGCAAAACGGGCCCCTTACGCGATATAAGTCATAGTACTGATTTTTTGTAGTAATTGTTTTTTACGCAATTACGGGTATGTTAAAATTTGAGGCGCATGTCTATTAAAATGAAGATATCTAAGCGTTGTTCGTGACACCACCCGAATTTTGTCTCTCTGAAAATGTGCGTCCAGAATAAAATGGGCCTCCTGCTCATCCGCTTGTATCGTTTAGCCATCACCACACATTTCGCAAACTCTTTGTGCAAACTCGGACCCTCACCAGTCGGTGTGTGCCCACGCTGCCAATTAGTCACTTGTAAACACTTAATGCATTATTGTTTCTGCACCCAATTTATTCGCTTGTTCTCGAAGATTCGAGATATCGCAATGGCATGACGAATGATATCTTCCTTCCCAGCCTAATTCCACTTTCACTGAGTAATGGCTCCTTTGTTGTAGGAAATATGTCACATTTTGTTTTCAATCGTTGACACGCAAATCACAAACTTACCAGGGGACTTTCTTATATTACCATTCAATTTGAACATAAAACATTAAAACATGGGTATATACATGTACTTGATCATAATATACCATATTTATTACATATGCACAATAACGTGTAAAATATTATATTTATGTTTACATTACATAACTAATAAATATATGCTACCTTCCATGCCATAGATATCATAAAATATTAAGAAACCCAATACTTGTGATAAAAATATGCTAAGAAACATAATAGGTACCATATATAGGTTGCAAAATAGATATAACAATGTTAACTATGATTTAAATTTAACAACAAAATAGCTTGATATATTACAATTTGTATACACACATTATATTTTCAAACAATGCTTCGTTCATGGAAGCGAAATATACAAAGGGAATATACCGGACCTTACTGTCCAAGGGGGGGCTTCTTGACTCACGGTATGGGGTAAGACTGTTTGTGGGTACGCCTATTATTTCTCATATGTAACTCATTTTTGGTTTGTTTATATATTGTAACTAGTTTCCCTATGGTTAACACGTATATCTATATTATAAAACAATACGGTTTTGTCCGCCCTCCCGAACGCCCGCCCGCCTGCCCGCACGCACTATATTGTATAATAAGGCTGACTAGTTGAATGAGACCTCATAAGATCATAACATATAACCACAATATATACAGACTAGTCAGTTAATAGAACGTTGCCGAGTGCTGGAAACATCTAGAACTAGAACTAAGGCAGTGAGGGTGGCAAACAGTGGCGCCTCACCGATGCGCGTGGATGCTCAACACAGTAATTCGCAGTGTCGCTAAAGTCTCCACCACATTTGTCTGGTTCACAGTCCACCGTGTGGAGCCACTATTCAATGATTGCTACCGGATCGTGATTTTTATTTCTGTAAAATCAATACCCCGTGCGTTGTGCACGGAAGTCACAAATACACGCAAACGCATACACGCGCGCGCACGGATGCACGCACACATGCTGTGATTATTAGTAGTAGGCCTAGTACTATCACAAATGCCCGTCCTCCGACGGGATAACTTTGTAATTCATACGTGATATTTCCAAATGTTAGAAAACGGACAGCATTGCTGCATTATCATGAACACCATAACACGCACGCGTACATATGCGATGGTTTCAACGCATGTCAAACGTAGGCAACTGCGTCACGCTCGTGCTGCAACACTCGTTGTTTGTTCAAAATGAAGAACGTCGGAGAAAATACGAAATCCATGTCCATCGAGAAGCCCTGGTGGTGATAATGTAGAATTGCTAAATAAAATGTTTTTGGCATGAGGGCATGTGTATGCCTATTGTGTCAGCGTCTCCTTCATATTCCAAGCAACCTAGTCGATGACGCATAGGCCGGTTTCCCGAAATATTTGCCGCGCGTGCGAGGTTTCTGCAATTGTTACCTTACATTTTACGTTTTATGCACGCATTTAATTTTACATTCCCATCAGTTAATTTACCCTATAAATAGCTATGAAACCAAAACATACGTGTTTTTTTTTAAACAATAGAGGTACGATGCACCTGAACGAGTTAATAGAAAGTAACCGTTTGCAACTGCAATCACAGTTTTAACGCCAGCGGTTGATTAGGAAAACAAGTTTGAACACACAGCTACTGTATTTCACGGACAGGTCCATTTGTACCGGCAAGCGTACGTCATAAGTTTGTGCTTCAGTAAATGTTCTGGACAGGGGCAAGCAGACGGACCTGCCTATATTAGATTTCTCGAAGGCACCTCATCAGCGACACCTGTTAAAGCTACATCGTTATGGGATCAGGGGATCCACTTACAGGAGGATCACTGTCCAACAGATCTCAGCAAGTAGTCGTTGATGGAGCGTCATCCGACCAAGCCCCTGTCATCAGTGGCGTAACCCGGGGTACGGTTTTGGGGCCGCTCCTGTTCCTTCTGATTATCTATGATCTACCTAAAAAAACTTCACTCCAGCACTCGTCTAATTGCTGACGACTACAACATCTACAGGGAAATTAGATCTATGGACGACTATCGAATTCTCCAGGAAGACCTATCCACCTTAGCATGCTGGAAGAAGAAGTAGGGCATGAATTTTCAACCACAGAAATGTAGAAGCGTGACCTGCACAAGATCTAGAAAACCCAAGTCCTTTAACTACCAACTTAAGGGCAATAACTTAGAAGTCTCCACCTGTTCAAAATACTTCGGCGTTGATCAGCAAAAAGACCTCTCTTGGAAACTACACACTGAGCGGTCAACAAAGAAAGCCCATAGCATGCTGGGTTTCCTTAATCGGAATTTGAAGTCGGCCACTGAAAACACAAAATCCAATGACTACAAAGCCTTGGTAAGACCCCACATTGAATATTGTAGTGTCACCTGGAATCCACGCCATCAGGACCAAGTAAATAAAGCTGAAACTGTGCAAAGGACGGCAGCGAGGTATCACCAACATATATCATAACACCAGCAGTGTTGCATCCATGCTAGACCATCTACAGTGGGAGTCCTTGGCAGCAAGACACACCAACACACAACTTACCATGCATTTCAAGATCATCCACAACTATGATGATATCGACCCTCAGCCCTTCCTCGCCTCTCCCTCACCAACAACCAGATCCAACCATTCCCTTACGTTCCGTTAACTTCCCGCATGTACAGATGTCTTTAAATTCAGTTTTTTCTCTGGGTCATTCCTGTGTAAAACTCCTTGCCAGTACGTGTTGCTGAGGTTCCCAGTTTGGGTATTTTCCAACGGGAGCTTGCCCAGCTTTCCTTCTAATTTATTTACCCATGTCCTTGTCCTAAGTAGGGTAAATTAGGGACTAGGGCTGTGTCGGCCGGGGTTTATCTTCGGGGACCGGTACGGTTTCTAATTGCAGCGTAGCTGCGGATTGTTTCCCAGAGAAGTCGAAAAGGTGTTCGATTGAACAGGTCTGAGAGGGAGTAAAGTGTAAAGTGCTTTGAGCAGTCCTGAGGATTGGATACTGCGCTGTATAAGAACGTACCTTTATTTTATTTATCGAACTTGCCAAAACACACCGAAAACGGGACGGGGCAACCGGTGTCAAAATAAAGTTTTATTATATTACATTATTATTATTATTGCACATACCAAATACTTGCAGAATTCATGCCATATGATATGTATTTCAAAACAAGTACCTTAATTTATCACTATTTTCGTGTAAAACGAAACTCGATATGTAATCTTTGTAATCATCAGTTGTATAATGTAATGCCAATAACTTGTATTTGCACATATATATACTTAGATACATGTACATTGATGTTGCTGCTAACGAGTCTAGCACATGGTTCGATAGCGTGTTATTTAGTTAGCTCTGTCGTTTCGATAACATCTTTATAAGCCCGGTATTTTGCTCTTTAAAATCGACAATGCTGCTTAACATTTAATGACGTCATGTTGTGATGTAGACAATAATAAACCGATTTCTAGAATGTTTGCCTTTAGAAGAAAAATGAGGATCGTTAACGAATTATGAAGGTTGACTGAGTTTCAAAGTACTTTGAGTAATGATTTGAAGAACAATTATATATTTCCCTGTTACGTGTTGTTTGCACGTGTGGCAAAAAGCACAATAGGGTATATACAAGATAAAACAAAACATACATCAATGTCGTGTGATGTTTTCATTTTGAAATATTGAATAACTTCTTAATCATTAAACAACTGACACAAAGAACAACAGCCTAAAACCTGGTTGTACATTTCATTGGTAAAATAACGTATGATCTTTACAATGTTGTATGAGGATTTTGCAGCTGTTTTGTGCGTACTTGTAAATAATAAAGTTAGGTTATATTGCACGAGGCGTTATGTGACACAGTGTAATTATAGTTTCGTTTATGAAACTTTATAATATTTGCGTGATTTGTACTGGTCGTTCCATCGGCCTACCGAGTTGTAAGATGGTGCAGCACCGGTCCTTTGTGCTATAGGCCTATGACATAGCATATGTAATCATCAATGTCGCTGCTTAGTACGTTGAATTTATACCAACACAAAACATGCATTAAATGTTATGCCAATCACAAAGCATTATATGTATTGGTCAACGTGAGTGCGTAATGCAAAATGCAGGCACACACAGTCACATGGAAATTAACGTTGGTTGCGAGCGATCAATTTTATTGTTTACTCACTGTACAGCAAATCAGAGAGATGATTATTCAATACCGAAGTACTATCTCTGAAATGGTCATAGAAGTCTGTATTGGACGAAGTTCTGTTGTTGAGTATAACAGTGTCGCGTTGAATGGTGATTGGTCGGCGTGTTGATAAACTTTCTAGGCGGTTGACACATATCCTTCGAATAGTCTCAAGGCCGTATAGCGGAACAACCTATGACAAAACAAATTTAATGTTAAACAGTAACTGTTAATTAAAAAAAAATAACGTCACTAATGAGAATACGATTACTTAACTAGTAAATGCTTAAACAACATAACTAATCATATTAGAAATATTCAACAGATCAACTGCAAATGTGGTTTCGGTAGTGACGCGGCAGTTGGTATCCTACTGTACGTATCATATTTTCAACAGTGATCACACGACATAAAAAGAGTAAATACAAAACAAATTTCGACGTGGCGTTGTTTCAGTGGACACCCAAGCAATTAAAATAACCATAAACACACACACTGTGACGCCATAACATGAACGACTTTACATCGGTGTCGATGTTAAAAAATGTCTTATGCAAACACCACATAAGTGAATACTTTTAGCAACTTGTTGCTGTCTTCTTGACAAATATTAGAAAAAGAATTTACTTCGATTAAAGTAAATAAAGTATTCTTCATCAATAGGGACCATGCCAAAATGTAGCTGTTTTGTACACCAATATAGCGATTCCTTGTCGTTATGGCTAGTGGCAGATCCATATAATAAGGTCACGTTAAATGCAAGGAGGATGTTTACTAAAAGAACAGAGAGACTCACCGCAGATGTGCCTAGCGGCACGAAGATGAAGACTACAGACATAGGTTTTTTTGTGATCATCCCAGAACAACGGGAAGGGGCAGGGATGACGGTAGTAGATGCCACCGCTACAGGACACGTACCATCTGCAGCTGAAGTAGTCCTGGTAGAAGCCGTCCGGCAGGCCAGCGCACGAGCCGACGCCATGACGACCGTTGGACACACAAACACACATACACACAGACACACAGACACACAGACACACAGACACACACACACACACACACACACACACACACACACACACACACACACACACACACACACACACACACACACACACAGACACACAGACACACACACAGACACACATACACACATACACACAGACACACAGACGCACGCACACTCGCGTGCACACACACGCACGCAAACGCACACTCCCACAAACACGCACGCACGCACGCACGCACACAATCATACACAATGAGATAGTCCTACGTTTGAATGCAAATAGCTACAAGAAATGGACTACGAGAGTTGCATCAAACGAATGTGTAATATATGTCACGTGACTCACCAGCCATACACCTTCTCCTGAAGGGGTTCCAACAGTAGAAGTTCCCGAAGAGTCTGTACTGGATGCGTCCTCGTCTACACCGGAAGTAATGGGGACATCCCCTGCAATCGCACGGGTAGTAACCGTCCGGCCTAAACGCGCACGAATCACGGCACGCTGGAAGACAGGACAATATAACGATGACGATGAACAAATAAAAGGAACAAAGACATAATTGAGGGAATCTCAAATTTGAGCAGCTGCTGCAGGCTATAAACAGGAAGGCGTTTATTCGGTAATTAAGCAAGCGAAATGCCAATGTTGGGATTCTGTAAATACCCGTGAACGGTGCATTAGTCCCGGATTTGATGGTGTCTAAATAACCTTTATTCTTTATTATAACAAGTGACAAGCATATCGTCGGGGTTCTCGACTAGTCAGTTAATAAGCTCTCTATAGTGGGCGGAATTTGACTCACCAGCCGATGCGATGGCTGCTACTGCAGCCAGCACTAGCAGAACGAGGAAGAGTTTGTTCATGATGCTGAAGTATCACTGAAA
Organism: Paraescarpia echinospica; assembly: GCA_020002185.1. Classification (NCBI taxonomy): domain Eukaryota; kingdom Metazoa; phylum Annelida; class Polychaeta; order Sabellida; family Siboglinidae; genus Paraescarpia; species Paraescarpia echinospica. The sequence goes on from CM034542.1 coordinate 12,154,905, forward strand.
CGTAGAAAAAGCAACTATGGAATTAATGAAACACGTCAGTTTATTGTAATGTGTTCATCCAAACAAACAGAGTGTACAAATTAAAGATGCTAGACAAATTAGTGAAAAGTGATTCAACTGGAGCAACGTTGAGAGAACTTGCGCAACGTTCGAATCGGCAGCAAGGGGATTGAAACCCGGAAACTCTCGATTACGAATCCGGTGCTCTAGACTTTACACCACTGTGCTCCGCTTGTCTTCCTGTGCAGTGCATATTATCAAGCTTAACAAATTACCTTTGAATATGATAACCTTAATCGAATATACAACTTGTCTTCATTATGCATCAGTGCAACTGCAGTCAGACGACACGTACCTGACAACGGTCGATGAAGTTCGTCTATCGCCGTGAACTGGTTCTTCTGGTCGAATGTGAGGCTGTTTGGCTTCTTATATAATCCTTACGACCCTCGATTTTGTTTTTTTTCTGGACCGGAGCACCCGAGAGCGAGAGGAAAATGTGTGCCGACGAACGGGACAGGTTACGGTATACTAAGAACGACAGTTACGTTCAATATAAGTAAGTAACACCTCTACATTAAAACTGCAACATTGAGCAAAAAAACATGTCCTGTTGGTAAAAATTATGACATTGGTGAACACGCAAATATTTGATTTAGTATGATTTGCTTTTTGTTTATGAAAAACAACTACTGTCGTCACTGAAAGAATCTGAAAAATACTGGTGGGTATAGTAAACGTGATTGTGGGACATTAATTGCGTGAGAAGGTGTGGCAGCAATGCATAAGGGTTTATATTATTCGATATCATGTAATGTTTTGCGCTACGCCAGAATACAGCCGTACATAAAATAGCGAACACACCAATCAAAACACCGCACAAAATACTTGCCCTTTTTGTCCGTTATGCCGCTGTTCGCTGACATTTACTTTCTTACGTCAGACGTTTGGGTGGACAAAGTTATGTCTTATACCACGCTCCACGTAAGTAAGTAAGTAATTTATTTCCAACAACAACATTTAAGAATTATACATCCCGTTATTTAAAAAATACAACATTTTCAACATGCAAACAAGTAATCATATGTGTTGGTGAAAAGGAGGTGAACAGACGTGTAATACTTATATATGGTTCACCCCCAACCAGTAGAGTTACGTGTACAAATACATTATACTAAAAAATATATGAATCATGATTCCAAAGAATAATGCAATATACAGTGTACAGGCCTACACAATGTATTGTCTTGCTAGAATTATTTTGATGTTTTTTCTTAGTTCTAGTACATAGATAGAAGATGGAACGCATATCTTTTTTAAATGCCTGTATGGTTCTACTGCTGGTAATGCTTCCGTGCAAAGTTTTCCACAGTCTTACTCCACAAACAGAAATACACTTTGATGTTTGTGTAGTACGCACACGATGTCTCTGAAAGGTGTCTTTCTGTCTAGTATCATGTGTTGAGACAAACCGTTTAAACATTTTTTGCAAACTATTTGGTAGTTCATTGTGTTGTGCTTTGTACATTATAATCGCTGTCTTAAATTTAACTAAGTCTACAAATGTCAAAATGCTCAGTTGCTTAAAGAGGGTGCTGGTATGCTCCAAACGTTTTATGCCATATATCAGACGAACTATTCGTTTCTGCAGCACAATAAACATAATGTTTGAGGCAGGTGTTACCCCATATTTCGCTGCAATAGTTAATATTTGACAAGAACAGGGAACAATACGATATGTACATTCCATCCTGATTAATTGAACAACATGCTTTGTAAATGATCTCTGCCACTTTCGACAGTTTTGTTCTAACCGTATTAATGTGATGTTTCCAGTTTAGCTGGTCATCAATAAATACTGCAAGACATTTTGTTACATATACTCAGATCATTCGTTCGTTATTTAAGCACACATTAATGTCAACAACTGGTGGACGGCTTCCGAATAACATATAATAAGTTGAGTGGTAATTTGTTTATAGCAAACCAATTGCACAATTTAGCAGGTTCTCTATTTAATATGTCACGTAGTTTTATCAGATTGTTACCGGTTCAAAATATATTCGTATCAACAACAAAAAGTACGAATTTCACTAATAATGATACGTTACAGATGTCATTAATGTAAAGGACAAATAAACGTGGACAATTCCGGAAAGTTGTAGTAGGGTGTGAAAGAAAGGTGTTCGGCGACAAGTAGTTAAAGAGACATCCCGAGGTTAGGGTGTGGTTGAGACGAGTGTATTATCATAATAACTTTACTGAATGATCTGTTAATAATAATAATCTATCTACAATCGGTGAACGTGTGGACAGTTGCCGAACACCTTTCTTTCACACCCTACTACAACTGTCCGGAATTCTGATTCGTATTTATCAAGTGCTCTACAACAAAAAGTACGAATTTCACTAATAATGATACGTTACGGATGTCATTAATGTAAAGGACAAATAAACGTGGACAATTCCGGAAAGTTGTAGTAGGGTGTGAAAGAAAGGTGTTCGGTGACAAGTAGTTAAAGAGACATCCCGAGGTTAGGGTGTGGTTGAGACGAGTGTATTATCATAATAACTTTACTGAATGATCTGTTAATAATAATAATCTATCTACAATCGGTGAACGTTGCGTTGACTCACTGGCCTATGTAATGGCTGCTGCTGCGGCCAGCACGAACAGAACGAGGATGAGTTTGTTCATGGTGTTGGAGTATCACTGGAACATAGAGAAGATAAAAATGCCGAACAGGATACAGCGTCTTAGTTTGACGATCTGCACTACCAGAGAGACCAATATGTTATCGCCTGTCTTTCAGGGTGCCGTGACTCGTGCGCGTTTAGACCGGACGGTTACTACCCGTGCGATTGCAGAGGATGTCCCCATTACTTCCGGTGTAGACGCGGACATATCCAGTTCAGACTTTGCGGCAGCTTCCTTTGTTGGAATCCATTCAGGAGGAGGTGTATGGCTGGTGATTAAATGTGATAGTGCAACAACCACAACAACCACAACAACAACAACAACACACACACACACACACACGCAGCCACACACGTACATACATATTCAAAAACCCTTTAACATGGATATAAATGCCGGGCGCGTACGTACAACACAAAACACGTGCAAGATTTAACAAGAATGCCGTCCAGAGCTATAAGCTCCAGACGGCATGCAGAAAAGGAAGCATTTGGCTTATCGAGAGTCCAACAATTTTCCAACTATGTATAACCCGCTCTCGCCGGATAGCTGTCAATTTAATTTTTGAACATATTCACACTGCTAGCATTAACACAATCATGAGATAATTTGTTCCAGTCTTTATTGTCCTCTGAGAGAATGAGTACTTTCTCAGATCCAACCTACACTGTTCCTTGACTAATGCTGCATTGTGCCCTATGGTTACACTGCCTTCTTTCAATTTGAAGAAAATATTTATATCAATATCCTCATAACCATTCGATATCTTAAAATTCTTCTATTTGGTCTCCTCTTAGTCTCCTAGTCTCTAGTGTTATCAACCCACATTCTAATAGGCGTCTTTCATAACCAATATCTTTCAGTTCAGGAATCAACTTAGTTGCTCTTCGTTGTACTCTTTCTAGCTGATCTATGTCCTTCTTACGATATGGCCTCCATGTTCCTATACAGTATTCGAAATGTGGCCTAACTATTGCTTTGTACAATGGTACAATTAGCTGTCTCTCCTTATATGTGATATTTCTCCCAATTAGCCTAGTATTGTGTTATCCTTTGAAGCAGCAATTCCACATTGCTCCAAAACTTTCATGCCAGCACTAATTGTTACTCCTAAGTCCTTTTCTTTTACAGTTTTACCTAATATAGTATTCCACATTATGTATTCTTTGTTCACCTTTCCATGTCTTATGTGCATGCATTTACACTTCCTAAAAATGAATAACATTTGCCGTTTTTCAGAAAATTTGACCAATTTGGCTAGATCATCATGTAAAGTGTGTTTTTCTGCATCTGTTTTAACTGAACAATTTTTTGTCGTCTGCGAATTTCGCTACTTTGCTTGATGCATCATCATTGAAATCATTTATATATATATATATATCAAGAGTAATATAGGTCACAACACAGATCCCTGTGGCACTCCACGATATCTCCCCCTCTACTATTACTCGCTGTCTTCTGTCTGTCAACCATGTTTGCATCCAACTGATCACACCATCCCTATACCATGGGTTGTTAGTTTAAGTAACAATCTTTGATGTGGCACTTTATCAAATGTTTTCTGAAAATCTAGGTAGACAACATCCACTGGTGACCCATCATGTACCAACTTTGTAATTTATTCCAAAAAACATAAGAGATAGGTTAGACAAGACCTAACATTTAGGAACCTATGTTGTGATTCATTTATTAATTTGTGCTTTACAAGGAATTCCACCACATGGGATCTAATAAGCGTTTCTAATAATTTGCATAAAACTGATGTTAAGCTCACTGGTCTGTAATTCTAAATTTTCTTTGATATTTTTTCAGCTGTAACAAACAACTGCCCTCATTAATTTAATTTATCCCCCTCAAATAACTGATAATGGCAATGAACTTATATATTCATGTGGTAAACACTGAGCTGAAATATTCGTTCAGGACCTCTGCCATTTGAAACCCATCAGATATTACGTTTCCTGCGCTATGTTCTAGTTGTCCCACCTTATGCACATTCAAACGCACATGCACACACATGCACACACACGCGCGCACGCGCTAACACGCACGCACACGCACTAACCACTGCTGTCCTCTCTCAGGTTGCCCCACTGGTGGTCATGGCGTCGGCTCGTGCGCTGGCCTTCCGGACGGCCACTACCAGGACTGCTTCAGCTGCGGCTGGTATATGTCGTGTGGAGGTGGAATCTTCTACCGTCGTCCCTGCCCCTTCCCTCTTGTCTGGGACGATCACAAGAAGCTGTGTCTGTGGACTTCGACGTCGTGCTCCGACTAGACACAACTACGGTGAGTTTTTATATCCTTTTCTTAAACCTATGTCTTGCTTTTAGTGTGACATTACATTATCAGGCGGATGTGAGTGTGTGTGTGTGTGTGTGTGTGTGTGTGTGTGTGTGTGTGTGTGTGTGTGTGTGTGTGTGTGTGTGTGTGTGTGTGTGTGTGTGTGAGTGTGTGTGTGTATGTGTGTGATTATATATGTATAACGAATTGTTATATAATAATTGCATATATAATTATAACCTTTGAAGTTAATTAATTTTCCAAAACATAATCTGTTTGGAGGAGTCCAGATCAACTAACTACGAATACCCGAATAAGTGATGTTGCATTATTTGTAATTTTTAAGTACATAATTGTATAATACTTTTTCAAGGATACAATATCAATTAGCTAATAATAAACGATTATGTGGCGTTACCTAATACATTTGTAAACATAGACACCGGTTTTAATTCGATAATTTTATAACTGTCCTCACCAGATGTTTTCAAGCGGTTGTTCCATTTACAAGTTAGGACATTTTGAATAGTTCATCATATCTGCAGTAAAACTCCATGTCGATTTGTGATTCTTTTTTATATTTTCTTCGTACGATAAAAGTTGTGAAATGTATTAACAAAAAGGAAATTATGCTTCTTTACAAAAACAAAGCATTTGTTGCTCACACGTGCTATATATCTAGAAAATATTTTGCTCACATACACACAGCGATTGTTTCAGAATGTTCGAGGGATATGTGTCAAATCTCAGCCAACCAATAGTCTAGAAAAGGTGTCAGGTCAACACGCCAACCAATCGTCAATCAATCCGGTGTTACTACACTCAGCAACATAATTTCGTCCAGTGCAGAATTCTACGACCGTCTCAGAGAGAGTACTTATGTATCGAAAATATTTCTCTGATTTCCTGTATTGCGAGTAAACAATAAAATTGATGATTCTGGCATTCGAAGCGTCACGGCAGCATCAAGGTCAAAGAAGTAATGTGCGTTTATTGGTCAAGCATCGGGGGCGTGTCTCAATATGTCAGCCGCCGAGAATTATTAACAAACTGGTAGATTGTATTACTTCTTAAGTATATAGGCCAACACAAACGCCTCTGTTTCTGTTTAAGTATTTAAGTACATTGAAACTTATCTCGTGCAAAAAGGTCCTCGTCCCAAGCAAGATTGTGACGTCTCAAACAAAACATCATCGACTTCTCTGGGAAGCATTCAGTCACGCTGCAATCAATGCACGAAGACTATTCGTACACAAATATCCACCACTGTCTATAGCCAGGTACCCAATCATACAGCTGAGTTAACTAAAGAAATGTAGAGTAAACAAACTTGCCCAAGGTTCGACACCGCCGCACAGGATTCGAACTCGCGTTCTCTCAGTCGAGAGTCCGGAGGTCTTACCGCTGCGCTACTGCGCTCCACATGTGGAGTATCGTGATTTATAAAAACAGCATGCCTTAGCGTGGCGCTTCCTATACAGCACACCTGTAATTCGAATCATATAAACGTACCGCACGCAGGCACAGAAGCTCGCATGCATATATTTAAACATAAAAAGGATACGTTACTCTTAGAAATGGTTATTGTCAAGAACATAAACCCTGGTATTGACGACTGCGGATACTGACACGACATCGCAGTTGAAGCTGTGCAGCTGCGCGCTCACGTAGGCTGGTTTATGTGTCAGCGCGCGCACACGCAGTCAACGATGACGTCATTGCGACAGGAGCAGTAGTGTCCTCCTGACAACCAGTTATTTGTCGAAGTGTTTCTTGCGGCAAGACTACTTCGTGTTCTGGACTACAATTCGATGAGGATTGATCACGAACTCCTGCGATAAGATGCGAAACGTCGGACGCCATTCATGTTGACAAGGCTGCTACTTACAGGGATTGCGGCATTATTCATAACATTGTAGGAAGTTAGGCGTTAAGATGCTGAACTATTTGGATAGCCCTTATTTATTTTAAATAACCATGGTTCGGATTAGAGTAAAGTCCATGTTCCCAGAGAAATCGAGATGGTGTCAAATCGAACAGGTCCCACAGGGAGTGAAGTGTACGGCGCTATGAGCAGTCCTTAGATTGGATACTGTGCTATATGTGAACTTATCTTTACTTCTGCTGTTTTAGCACTTAGTAAATCTCCCCTCCTCCCTTCCACCGATAGGAGTTTTGATGCTGACTGGTCGACTTGCAGATTCTTCCTATTACCCATTTGTCATTCTATACGGATATTGCTTTACTTGACCTTAATGTCTGGTGCATTACCGCCCTTGTCTTTTTATCACTGTTCGTAAAACATACAACAGAAAACCAGGGAATGTTGTATTGTTTGTTTTACGCAGTTGTGCGATCAAATGGGATAGATAATAGAAACGGATGATGTTAATGACGTCATTGTGAATATGTCCTGTAACTGCCGTTCGTAATTCCAACATATCCCGAAAAGCTACGCGTCGACTGACCTTTCGTTGTTTGATCCGACGGATATGGTCTGCAAAGTAAATGCCGCATGCCACAGCATCTAGATATTTGCATGACTGTGAGAATGCACTGCATTTACTTGTCAGTGAACAACGAGCTAAATGGGTCCTTACACGAGATATGTCATAGTACTTTTTTATTTATTTACTAATTGTTTTCTACGCGATTAACTTCTCGTATTATCTTTACGAATATGTTAAGATTTGAGGCGCATGTATATTAAAATGAAAATATCTAAGCGTTGTCCAAAATAAAATGGACCTCCTGCACATCCACTTGTATTGTTTCGCCATCATCACACATTTCGCAAACTCATTTTGCAAACTCAGACCCTCACCAGTCGGTGTGTGTCCACGCGGCGAATTATTCCCATATCATCCTTTTCCCCCGTCCTTATTGTCCGAAAACAGTTGACGCATTATTTTGTCTGCACCCAGTTGATTCGCTTGTTTTCGAAGATCCGATATATCGCAGTGGCATGACGAATTATATCTTCCTTCCCAGTCTAGTTCCACTTGCCTTGGGTAATGGCTCCTTTGTTGTAGGAAATATGTCAGTTTTTGTTTTCAATCGTTGACACGCAAATCACAAACTTACCAAGTGACCTTCTTATATTACCATTCAATTTGCACATCAAACAATAAGTCGTGGGGAAAGTAGTAGTGTTTTGCATACGCCGTGTTAAGACACATAATTTGCAACTTCTCATAGATATACATGTTCGTGAGCATAATATACCATATTTATTACATGTGCAGATTCGTGTTAACATTACAGAACTAAAAATATGCTACCTTCAATGCCATAAATATGATAAAATGTTAAGAAACCCAATACCTGCGATGAAAATATGCTAACAAACATAATAGGTACCATATATAGGTTGCAAAATAGATATAACAATGTTAACTATATTTTAAATTTGACAACAAAATAGCTTAATATATTACAATTTGTATACACATATTATATTTTCAAACAATGCGTCGTTCATGGAAGCAAAATATGCAAAGGAAATATAAAGGACCGTATTGTCCAAGGAGGGGGGGGCGTCTTGCCTCACGGCATGAGGCAAGACTGTTCGTGGGTACGCCTATTATTTCTCATATGTAATTCATTTGGTTTGGTTTATTTCTTGTAATTAGTTTCCCTATGTTTAACACGTATATCTATATTATAAAACAATACGGTTCTGTCCGTCCACTCGTCCACTCGTCCAGCGCCATTTATGCCGGCAAACATACGTCATAAGTTTGTGCTTCAATAAATGTTATGGTCAGGGGCAAGCAGACGGACATGGCTATATTAGATTTCTCGAAGGCATTTGACCGTGTGCTTCATCAGCGACTCCTGCTAAAGCTACATCATTATGGGTTCGGGGGATCTATTTACAGGAGGATCGCTGAATTCCTGTTCAGCAGAACTCATCAAGTAGTCGTTGATGGAGCATCATCGATCCTGTTCCAGTTCCTTCTGTTTACCAACGATTTACCTAACAGCCTTCACTCCAGCACTTGTCTATTTGCTGACGACAGCATCATCTACAGGGAAATTAGATCTATGGACGACTATCGAATTCTCCAGGAAGACCTATCCACCCTAACATGCTGGGAGAAGAAGTGGAACATGTATTTTCAACTACAGAAATATAACATCATGACCTGCACAAGATCTAGGAAACCCAAGTCCTTTAACTACCAATGTCAGGGTGTCACAAAATCGAGTGTAAGTATTAATAAATTGGCGGAACCCGATTTGACATAGCAAGTTATAGGTTCAGGTGCACTAGGATTCGGAGTGAACGAGAGACATAACGTGACATCAGATATATATGTACGAGAAGCCAACTGGCGTTCCCATTTAATACAACATAAACATATGCGGTTCAGTGAAAGTTGGCCAACCGTAACTCAGCTATGACATTATATTTATCGACTTGGTTATTCTTCCGGCTGCCGTAACCCAGATTCAGGTGGCTATTCTTCCGTGAGTTCCGGTGCGCATGCGCGTATACCGTTTACTAATCTGTCACATACTACGGCAGCCGTAACCGCAATTTGCAGCGCTAACATTCCAAGACTGCCGTAATCGCAAGTGCTTGAGTTAAAGTTCCGAGAGTGTTGGCTAAGACTAAGTTTGGTGTCCTGTGTACTGTACCTGCTACGGCAGCCGTAACCGCAATTGGCGGCGATAACATGTCATAATACAATAATTAAAATGAAATAATAGCAGTACATTATATAAAATAATTTTTTATTTCTATAGGTATCACGTGTTTTAATCTGCTATAGTTTTTGAAAACTTATTTGATTTTTCAGTGTTTTTTTTCCAATTTAAGTTAGTATCTAGAGTTAAACCTAAGAAGTTAATTTATTCCACTCTCTCAATATTTATATTTTCAATTTTGAGAAATAGGCTCTGAGTAGGTTTGTTTGGCAGTTGGAAGGTCTTATATTTAGATTTTATTTTTATTTAGTGACAACTTATTAATATTCTGAGTTCTTCATTTATTACAATTATTTTGAGTTCTTCATTTATTAGAGATTCTATATTTCTGTTTTGTGCTGTATCACTAAAAGTTTCAATGGTGCTAAATAAAGTGGTATCATAAGCATATATATTATAAATTTAAACATTTGGCTTGCTTGTGAAAAGTCAATTATATCTATATTAAATTAACAGTGGTCCAAGGATGGACCCTTGTGGTACACCTATTTTTATAGGTAAAGTATCAGATGTAGTATCTTCAAATTCGGTATATTGTTTCCAGTTGCTTAAATAGCTTTCGAATAAGAGTCTTGCCATAAACTTGTTTAATAATATCGAATGGTAAGGTCAAGAAAAATACTAATTGGTAACTGCTTTTTGTCCATTTGAGTAATTATTCTATCTACTAGTTCGAGTGGTGCATATTCTGTCAAATGGTTAGGTCTAAATCTGTACTGATTATTAAAAGTAGCTTAGAATCAATAAAATAAGTGGATAACTGATTATGGATAATGTTCTCTAGTCAGAAACTTTCATTTTTCATATCCAAGATGTTTAATTTACCTGGTAGAGGACTAGAGGCTTTCGTCAACATATCACGTCGACTTCATCAGTACCGATGACGCTGAATGACGTTCTCTAGTACTTTAGAAATAGTTGGTAGGAGAGAAATTGGCCTGTAATTTTGTATTAGAGTTGGGTCATCCTCTTTGAAAACTACTTTTGCAATTAAAATTTTATCAGGAAATATTCCAGTATTAATGACTTGGTTAATTACTATGGTTAGCGATTTAATTATTGCCGGTTCAATAATGTTTAGCAGTATTGGTGAAATTCCATAAAATCCACTGCTGTTTTTAGTTGGGAGATCATTTATTGTTTTCTTTACTGTTTCTTCATCCACATTCTTAAATTTAAGAACTTTTGTATCTATTTTTGTGTGTGTATATTTAATGTCTTCTGTAATAGTTTGAGCTGTGCTTACCCTCGTCGTCATTGTAATTATTATTTGGATCGTTGTTATTTAAGAAATGCAGGTTTACTTAGTTGCTAAAGCAAGGGCGTTCATTAGCAGCAAGTTTAACAACTTTTTTTGCTGCCTAACATGCACTGAACAAAGTATAGTAGTTCCCCTTTTATAAGACTCCGCTCACCGTTGGCCACCCGGATTACTCGGCGATATGTTCATTGCATTAGCGTTGTCTATACAAACCACCCCTCACTAGCGGCCACCCAGCTAACAGCCGGGGTTACAGGAAGAATCTAGCTCTCGGCAGCCGAAACTGCTATTTTTTAATCACAAGACGATGTCGATGTTTATAACAAATTAAGTAGGCCTACCATACACTCATCGTGCCGAATTGGCATTCGTACTTGCGTTACAAATTACATTATCTATGACAAATCAACTGTTATTTTCCATACAAATGATGTTTACTGTCCACATTAATCGGTGGTTCCTCCTCACCAGAGGCCACTTTAGATTTGCTGAAGAGTTGGCCTTATAAGAGGGGGACTACTGTACTGAAGCGTAGGCAATCACTTTCTGTCAACGAACTACTAGTATACGGTAATAACTATTCTGTCAACAGGGTATTCACATAATTTATTATCATGAAATAAATCACACAGCATTTATACAGCACAAAACACATGCAAACGTGTAAACGTACTTATAATACTATTTAAACATAACAACACCAGTGATCTTGAAAAGCATACTGGACATAATTAGATGCCGAACACAATACTGATAGCATTAATTTATGTAATAAACGGATATAAATTAGGTATCACAATAAATTATGCCTAAAATAATATGCAGGCATTGGAATGCAAACAAACGCATTGCATGTTACAGCCGTGTTGATTGCATAAATCGGCATGCAAAATAATTATCAGTGCAAACACTCCTGCTGTTCCAAAATACAATTACATTTAAACTGCATTACAAGTTAATAATTATATACACATACTCACTGGGTAAACTACGTAAGTACATTGCATTATATCAAGGGAACCAATGCTACACATTAATATCCAATTGCAAGGAACTGCCAAATGATCATTGGAATATGAGTTAACCCATTATAATTTACACCTATCAACCTATTATATAATATCATTATGCAATGTATACAAAATAATATGAAAAACATTGACATACATAGCAATTATCAGCAATTAACAATCTTTGCAACCCTTGCAAAACCAAATTTTTGCCTTTGGAGCTGCCTTCAGGGGAACACATTTAAAGTGAAACCACTGCAGACAGCTTTCACAAACAATACATTCTTCGTCATGCAGTGCTTCCGTGCATGTGGCACAATACCACACCGCTTCCTCCTGAAGTTCTGCGGCAATGATCTGCCCTGCCTGCCAAGCCTTTTTGTATCAAAATACTTTTGAATGGCCGCGAAGCACACATGGCTGTCAAGGCAAGCAGCTGTCTGCACATTCCTGCTAATGTCCGCATCTCTCAGCAGCCGGTCACCATGGAATGCCGCCACAGCCGTGTCTCTCTTTGTAAACCAGCACAGCATGGCTGTAAAAAGGATGCAAATATTAGCATTATGTATGCAGTCTTAGAACGCAGATGTATAATAGGCACAATCAGGGTTCATACAGAATGAGCAAAGTCAAATTAAAGAACATTCAAGAACAGTTTTGATTAGAAGATTCTCACAGAAGATTAAAACTCTAATTAAATTGCTTTTCACAATGTCAATGATGCTTAGCGTGTCATGTTTTCACCAAGATTCTCATTAGTCTAAGTGTGCACATAATTTATCAATAAGTGTGAGATATTGCCTGCACAAGTCAGTCTTAGCAAGTCCACGATGTGATATTTATTTTCAAAATGTTGGCTCTGCCTTACCCTAGCCTTTAATGATAATTTAACTTGCCTAAATTATTAGCAGTGTCTGCCTACAAGGTCCTCCTTCGCGGAGTAAAATATTACTTATATATAAACAAGATTATGCAGGACCATACCGAGCTCCCTTTCCATTGGCAACTTCGTGAGGAACTTCACTGGTCCGGCACTCCTCTTACGCTTCCTAGGCAAGCCGACTACGGTCAATTCTGCTCCCTTCGGGCGACCCCTTCTCCTCATTGAAGGTGGCATTGCCAGATTACTCAGATCAGACAAAACTGAAATAAAAACAGCAGTGATATCACTTACCAATATCAAACAGTGATATAATTTACCTATGTGGAACACTGCAACCTGTAGTAGTAATAAAAGCTTTATTTAATGATGATGACTGTGTACAAAAAACATCATCAATCAATTTAACAATTCTAGACCTAAATATTGAAGTCAATAATAATAGTAAATAAAATCAAAATAAAGTAGTTAAAACGAATTTACCATTTAAAAGGAACCAGTCATTCAGGCATATAAATAGAACTGTGCAAATAATTGTATATATCCTTCTTTAGACATTTTAAAAAGACTGTTTTGAAGGTCTCCACACTATTAGCATTTTGCATAGATTCAAGTTTTGTATACAAGTATGTATAGATAGAAATCTCGCTTAGCTTTTTGGATGTCATGATTGACAACCCTATACACGATCAAATTTTGTTCCATATTAGTTGCAGTACTTACACTCGACCAGATGTTCGCCGCGTCCAGTGTGCACAGTCTGCCGATATGCTGCCCTCTGGACTGTTGGCGTGGTGGTTGTCGTTGGCGTCGCTGACATCGGCACAGCAGAGGCTGTAAACAAACCATAATTAGAAACTGGACATGAAAACTATAAAACGGTATGAAAACTATAAACTGGAGTGGCGGTTGTCGCTGACATCGGCACAGCAGAGGCTGTCAACAAACCATAATCTGAAACTGGACATCAAATACAGGAAACTATTGAATAGTAGTTTTTTCATATTAGTAATTAGTTGCAGTACTTACACTCGACCAGATGTTCGCCGCGTCCAGTGTGCACAGTCTGCCGATATGCTGCCCTCTGGACTGTTGGCGTGGTGGTTGTCGCTGGCGTCGCTGACATCGGCACAGCAGAGGCTGTAAACAAACCATAATCAGAAACTGGACATGAAAACTATAAAACGGTATGAAAACTATAAACTGGAGTGACGGCTGTCGCTGGAATTGCTAACTTTGGCACAGCAGAGGCTGTAAACAAACCATAATCAGAAACTGGACATCAAATACAGGAAAACTATCAAATGGTACTTTTTTCACAGTCTGCCAAGTGATAGTGATACAGTGAAATATTGTACTCACATGTACTTGGTAAGCTGGATCCTTCTGCCAAGCAACGCCGGACATTTTTCAGGAAGGCTAGCCTCTCCTCGAACATCTCCATGCCCACTTCCGAAGCCAAACTGGCGAGGTCCTTTGCCACGCCCAGCACTGCAGCATACTTCTGGTGCGACATCAGGGCTGGTGCTGCTGAAGGTGACGGAACAACAGTGAGCTCAGCACTACCAGTGCCAGCGATGGACGTTTGATGGCAGGACGTTGTGTAGTGGCTGGCGGTCCATCTGTCTGCCACCAACAACCAACCAACATCTGTCGAACGAAGACAGACCCTTCTTCTTTCTGTAGGCGAGTACGTGTCGGCAGGGCAGTCTTCGCGTGATCCAAAAGGAACACTCGTCATCCAGATCTTCAATGACAAACGGATGCCAAAATTTTACAGCAGTGTTATATGTTATATATATACCATATTAAACATAAATATTTTTTGCAACATTATAAAACAAATAGCAAGGAAAACAATTGTATCATTCCTATCATCGTAATAATTTTTTTTTATTAATAAAAGCGTTCATATCAGCATCACTAAAATATTGGTATACATCATGTGACGTTTCTACTTTTAATAATCGTGATGATGAGTAATATTGGTATACATCATGTGACGTTTCTACTTTTAATAATCGTGATGATGAGTAATATTGGTATACATCATGTCACGTTTCTACTTTTAATAATCGTGATGATGAGTAATATTGGTATACATCATGTAACGTTTCTACTTTTAATAATCGTGATGATGAGTAATATTGGTATACATCATGTGACGTTTCTACTTTTAATAATCGTGATGATGAGTAATATTGGTATACATCATGTGACGTTTCTACTTTTAATAATCGTGATGATGAGTAATATTGGTATACATCATGTAACGTTTCTACTTTTAATATTAGTGGTGATGAGTAATATTGGTATACATCATGTAACGTTTCTACTTTTAATAATCGTGATGATGAGTAATATTGGTATACATCATGTAACGTTTCTACTTTTAATAATCGTGATGATGAGTAATATTGGTATACATCATGTGACGTTTCTACTTTTAATAATCGTGATGATGAGTAATATTGGTATACATCATGTGACGTTTCTACTTTTAATAATCGTGATGATGAGTAATATTGGTATACATCATGTGACGTTTCTACTTTTAATAATCGTGATGATGAGTAATATTGGTATACATCATGTAACGTTTCTACTTTTAATAATCGTGATGATGAGTAATATTGGTATACATCATGTAACGTTTCTACTTTTAATATTAGTGATGATGAGTAATATTGGTATACATCATGTAACGTTTCTACTTTTAATATTAGTGATGATGAGTAATATTGGTATACATCATGTGACGTTTCTACTTTTAATAATCGTGATGATGAGTAATATTGGTATACATCATGTGACGTTTCTACTTTTAATAATCGTGGTGATGAGTAATGGACCGGAAAATAGTTGCAAATATAATTTTGCAATTTAAAAACTTGAAGTTTAAATCAAATTGTGTCTTTGATCACAAGTCACTCAGATGCACATGCAACGAAATAGCAGGAACATTGTGTTGTTGTCATAAAAATAAGACATTTTACTTTTTTCCGAAGCTTCGATTCCCCTTCACAACCACTCGGACAAGTTAAAATGTTGGCGGACAAGTAGATTTCAAAACTTACTTGTCCGGCAGACAAGTAAATATTCTGGCTTATTTCTATCGCTGTGAAAGCAGCGTCAACTCAACTACCGACTGACTTGCTGTCGTCACACTGGCCACACTTTATTTAAACTTGGCAAATATTGTATATATGCATCTGAGTACACACTTGAACAATATTGTTAGATTTGGACATCTCACTTTGAACAATCAATATGTGTATAGTAACTTCTAACAACTTTGACTTTGTTGGTAAAATTATAAAAAAGACTAATAATGTTTTACACCTCAGTATCAGTGTATTTTTGACGGTAACTCAAAATCCGGGCCAGTAACTTTCACAGGTGGGCCACTAACTTTTTTAATCTTTATTTATTTATCCATATATATTGTACAGTAATATATTGTAATTATATATGTGAAAACAAATTGTAATCTGTCTGGATAAATAAAATTTAGAAATATTGTTATATATAATTACCATATTTTCATTTTCATGATTTTTTTAGATGAAATATATACATCCGAAATTGCTGTTGATGTACACGAGACAAGTCTCTCCGACATTATAATAATATTATACAGGTGAAATACAGTATTATTTTAAGCAGTAACATTTATTTATATAAAAGACTATCTGTAAATAAATTCTAAAGAAAGATGCAGTCAATCTGCTTTACTTCCGACACCTCATGATTGTGGATGACACCTATTGTTTTCACCTCAAGCTGCTGGTAGTCGGCTCCGGGTCCAATTTTAATTCCAGCTTGGCATTGTCTCTTTAGTGTCCTGAAATGACATTTTAATTATGAACACAGCTGACGTCACTCACAAATTTTCTGACCTAAACTGTGATCCAACCTTGTACCTGACCGGATAAGTAAGTGCTAATTAAACGCTAACAGTAAGATAACAGTCGGTACATTTGCATAAGCATGCTATATGGGCAAATTGGGCATGGCAGTTCGGTTATGGGCTCAGCACACTGTTAGTTTCCCCATCGGGGATGGAGATGAGACTTGGCAAGGCACCAGAAAAATCAGCACTTCGCTGTTGGACAATTTGTAATCCAACACAACATTCTCGGGTGGCACTATGGACTCCTGATGCAGTTTTCCAGAAAGTCCAATATGTTTTGTAAGAAAATCCAATACAGTCAATTGTTATGTTACATTCAAATTTATATTGATTTTTTTACCTTGTGCCCTATTTACAAAGGTAAACATCAACAAAGTTACCTTAGGGTGTGAATTCATCAAAGGCCAGACGTCTCAAGCAGTTCAATTACATAATATTACATAGCCTAACTAGGAGACATTCAGAAAACAATGCCACTTGCTTGATTGACCAGAAGGTCCAGTTAGTAGACAATATCTGATAACAGGCTCTGGCTATGGCCTACTCCAGCTAATCATTGTCCTCAGACTTCATTAGGGTCAACTACAACATCTTCATGTGTGTTTAATTAGCTGAAGTAAACAAAAATGATTTATGAATCACCCTGCTGCAATGTCATTGGTTCATTTTCGTAAAGATTTTCAAATTGAGGCTTAACTAATAGCATACGCACCCCACCTCCCTTATAAGACAAGTGTTCCGTCACTGTGATTTGGACTTACAACCGATGAGAAGTCTAATATCCAAAAACGGTTTGGCCCATTCAACTGTAGTTTTGCCATACATGTATTTTCAGTAATTTTGCCTCTGATAAACAATATTAAAATGCACCAGTATTTACACAAACCCATAGTCGTAATAAAAAACCCACTTACTGTCGATACTGAATTAAAGGGAATTTATTTTATATCGCGTATTTTATTGACTTTATGTTACAATAGTCGTACAATATTATTGAAATGTGAATAGTGATATATCCACACGTCTGAAGTCAACCATAAAGTGGCGCCACCTACCGAAGTTTCCGGTGGAACTAATGAATACACGCAAAAACGGGTGAATTTATTGTACATTTTGATCGATAAAAGACAGTAAAAAATGTAATTGTTTGATCACGTCACAAGTATATATGTGTGTAGAATAGGTGTTTTAAATATATGGTGTTAAGTTTGGTGGCTGTAGGTGACCGTCATCATGTTTTTTCGAGGTGTGGGCCTAAGGCTCCTAAGGCTAAGCCTAAAGCTAAGGCTAAGCCTAACGTTAAGGCTAAACTGCAAAGTACCGCCATGGCTACGTGGCCAAGCCCAAGGAAGGCATATATATATATATATATATATATATATACGGAATATAATAAGATAGGACTTTGAATAAGATATCATTATTTAAATAAGCTGACTTACTGTGCTGCGGCTCTTGTGCCTTTGCTTTCGGACTTGTGTACTTTCCCGCCGAAAACACAACTGTACTGGACAAAGTAGTACTTCAAATGTGGATTGGCCGTTGCGGCAATGTTCGGCATACGGTGCTTGGCACCGTCAATGGTCCTCGAATCACGCATAGAGAGTTGTACAATACTGTCATCTTGCACTCGTTTGAGTTTATCGGATAATTGGGAAAAGGAACAAAATTTGTCACCGACGTTAACACCCACGAACGCTTTCCTGACTGCCATTTTGTGAAGACGCTGCGTCGAACCTGCGCATGCGCGGCTATGCTATGCTGGAGTAGGCTTACTGCACATGCGCACCGGAATTCACGGAAGAATAGCCACCTGAATCTGGGTTACGGCAGCCGGAAGAATAACCACTTCGTATATTTATAACACCATACATTGTACCCGACGAGAATGTGTCCAAATACGAAATTACTTGGGAGACAATTTAAACAGCTGGTCACTTACATGAAGACGGGTATACACCGTTATAAAGTCTATGAACTGTAACCAATGAATGTCTCGTGATGTGCGAATGTCAACGTTCGCATCGGTCGCGTTCGGCGAGATGTCAGGACGAAGTCGAAAGTCGCTTGGCGTTCGGCGAACGAATTCACGTAGATGAAAGCAGGCGACTCGGGCGATCAAGTAGACGGTAAATTTGCCTTGTCGATCCCACGCGAATCACCAGGCGACAACACGGAAACGATGTCACGACATCGGCGATGTCGAGAAGCTCTGTCACGGAGTCTGTGTTACGACAGCTAGCAGACGAAACGGTGGTGGCCTCGCATTCGAAGATCACGTCAAAACGGAACTGCAGTCAGTTATCGCTCAGTCTTCTTCAACGCGTGAGAAGTCCAGCATCTCACAACTAAACAGTACTGTTGAAATCGTAGAAGTATTTATTACAGGCGTTGGGCGGACACACGTTTCAGCCCAATTCCTGGAGACGAGAGTGCAACACTTTCTTCTGCTCAAATGTTCGTCTGGCCTCGAATGGCCGTCCTGCCCTTATATAGCTTGATGGCCGGAAGTTAGCCTGACCAATTACAACACTTAATACAAATTAAACTCGCTTCAAAAACCGGCTCCCGAAACCATTCACACTTCGAAGCAATCAATTCAACTTGCTGAGTTTAAAATAGATTTTGCGAGCTAAACGTTTGGCTATATAAGTGCTCATTCAATCTTTAACTTACGTGAATTACTTACATAATTAATATAACTGGATTCCCTGTATCGCGCCGATACCACAATATTCATCGTACATTCCAACTCTCATGAATTAATCCATAATTTTTAATAAAACAGGCACTCTATTCATAAGCTAGGTGTGACCCTAGACCTAGTCCTAGACCTAGTGTTTTTCACACCTACACTTCTGTAAACAACTTTTATAAGTTCATAATATAATCTTCTTATAAACACAACATAAGTAGTTTGCAAGATCACCATATTACCAGTCATGTTAAATAATTTCTACTGGTACCAAATTTGGTATACCTAAACGTAGAATTAGTGGTGTACGCTACAAATGAAATTCATTAATCGCCAGAGGGCACCAGCGTATACCTCCGCGACAATACATACCAGAGATGGCAGCAACATCCCATCAACCATACTTTGTATACAAAACCACTGTTTTAAAACCTGATTAAATTCTATACAAACCACTTTGTGACACAGGGCCATACTTTAGAAGTCTCCTCCTGTTCAAAGTACTTGGCGTTGACTAGCAAAAGGCCTCTCTTGGAAACTACACACTTAGCGGTCAACAAAGAAAACCCATAGCATGATGGGTTTCCTGAAGCGATATTTGAAGTCGGCCAGTGAAGACACAAAAACTAATACTTACATATAAAGCCCTGGTAAGACCCCCACTTTGAATATTGTAGTGTCACCTGGAATTCTCACCATCAGGACCAAATAAATAAAATTGAAGCTGCGCAAAGGAAGGCCGCGAGATATGTCACCAACATATGTCATAACACCAGCAGTGTAACACCCATGCTAGACCATCTACAGTGGGAGTCCCTGACATCAAGACGCACCAACACACAACTGACCATGTATTTCAAGATCATCCACAACTATGTTGATATCGACCCTCAGCCCTACCTCCCCCCTGCCTCATCATCAACCAGATCCAATCATTCCCTTACGTTCCGTCAGCTTACCGCATGCACAAGCGTCTTTAAATTCTGTTTTTCCCCAGAGTCATTCCTGTGTGCAACTCCTTGTCAGCACGTGTTGCTGTGGCTCCCAGTTTGGCTATTTTCCAACGGGAGCTTGCCCAGCTGTCCTTCTAATATATTTGTCTTTGTTCTTGTCCGAAGTATGGTGAATGAGGGACTACGGCTGTGTCGGCCGGAGTTTATCTCCGGGGACCGCTACGGTTGCTAATTGCATCCCATAGAAGTCGAGATGGTGTTCGATTGAACAGGTCTGCCAGGGAGTAAAGTGTAAAGTGCTTTGAGCAGTCCTGAGGACTGGATACTGCGCTATATAAGAACGTACCTTTATTTTATTTCTCTAACTTGCAAAACACTTTTTGCCCAAATACAGGCAATAATATTATTTCCGAAATGAAGTGATGCCGTCTGACGGTCTGTCTCTTCTTGCAAACCTGCGAGAGTCGGCCTAGCGATATTAATGTGACGAAGGCCTGTATTTTGGCAAATGGGCCACCGTTTGTCGCACACAAGTTTGTCGGATCAATACTGTATTCGAATTATGTCGAATTTGATAGGTTACCCTGAATAGCATTCTAAAGCTAACTCAACCAACAACAGTAGGTTATTTCAATTCGACAAACCAAAACATTTGCTCATAATAATACAGATTATTACCAACGTCGCGATTAACACACATGCATTATTGTTTAATATATCGTTAACGTTAACCGATTTATTCAATTATACCTCGTATTGCAAATACCAAATATTTGCAGAATTTATGCCATTTTGGTATGTGTTTCACAACAATTACCTTAATTTCTCACTATTTTTGTATACGACTAAACTGTATAAGTAATCTTTGTATTCATCAGTTGTAGAATGTAATGCCAATAACTTGTATTTGCACTTAGATATACTTAGATACATCAAGTTCACATGTACATTAGTGTTGCTGCTAACGAGTCTAGCACATGTTTCGATAGCGTGTTATTTTGTTAGCTCTGTCGTTTCGATAACATCCTGATGAGTTTATAAGCCCGATATTTTGTTCTTTAAAATAGACAATGCCCCTTAACATTTATATGCATATGTAATCATCAATTTCGCACCTTAATACGTTGAATTTATACCAACACAAAACATGCATTAAATGTTATGCCAATCACAAAGCAATATTATGTATTGGTCAACATGGGTAGAGTACACAAAATGTAGGCACACACGGTCACGTGGAAACGTTGGTTGCGAATGATAAATTTTATTGTTTACTCGCTGTACAGGAAGTCAGACAGAGACATTCAAAACCAAAGTACTATCTCTGAAATGGTCATAGACGTCTGTATTGAACGAAGTTCTGTTGCTGAGTGTAGTAATGCCGCGTTGATTGGTGATCGGTCTGCGTGTTGATATGACACACTTTCTAGGCGGTTGATTGGCTGGTATTTGGCCCATATCGTTCGAATAGTCGGAAGCAGTTGCACAATTTTGTAAGCTACGCTTTCAATCGACAATGTACATCAGATCAACTGGAAGAGCAAATGTGGTTTCGGTAGTGACGCAGCAGTTGGTATCCTAGTGTATGTATCATATTTTCAACAGTGATCACACGACATAAAAATAGTAAATACGAAACAAACTTCGACGTGGCGTTGCTTCACTGGACACACAAAGAACGCTTCAATATGGCCTCCCCAGCAATTAAAATAACCATTAACAGACACACTGTGACGCCATAACATGAACGACTTTACATCGGTGTCGGTGTTCAAGAATGTGTTATGTAACACCACATAAGTTGACACTCTTAGCAACTTGTTGCTGTCTTCTTAACAATTATTAGAGAACGAATTTACTTCGATTAAAGTAAATAAAGTATTCTTCATCAACAGGGACCATGCCAAAATGTAGCTGTTTTGTACACCAATATAGCGATTCCTTGTCGTTATGGCTAGTAGCAGATCCATCTAATAAGGTCACGTTAAATGCAAGGAGGACGTTTACTAAAGGAACAGAGATACTCACCGTAGTTGTGCCTACTGTTCGACGCACGTAGGTGACTGCTTCACACACCACTTCCTTGTATCATCCCAGACCAAATTGAACAAGCAGGCAATAAAGGTGACGTTGCCACCAGAACAGTGCAGAAACCTCCCGCATTTGAAGCAGTCCTGGTAGTAGCCGTCCTTGAGGTCAGCGCACGACTTAACGCCAGTGTTACCGGTGGGGCATTCTGAGACGCGACAGGTAGATGAAGACCTCAGACACATCTTCTTTTCATCATCCCAGACCACCGTAGGGGGGCAGATACGACGGTAGAAGATACCACCGCCACAGGACACGTAATTACCGCACTTGTAGCAGTCCTGGTAGTGGCCGTCCGGAATGCCAGCGCACGAGACGACGCCTCTACTACCGGTAGGGCAGACTGAGAGACGAGAGCAGTAGTTAATACAAAATGTGTTCGCGTGCGTGCGTATGGTATGTGTGTGTGTGTGTGTGTGTGTGTGTGTGTGTGTGTGTGTGTGTGTGTGTGTGTGTGTGTGTGTGTGTGTTAAACACATACACACACACTCACACATAAACAAACACACACACACACACACACACACACATGCACATCGTGCGCGCACACACACGCACGCACATACACACACACGCACACACGCATACAATCAGACACAATGATATAGTCCTACCTCTTATATCAAATGCAAATAGCTGCAAGAAAGAACTTGACTCACCGGCCGATGCGATGGCTACTACTGCAACCAGCACTAGCAAAACGAGGAAGAGTTTGTTCATGATGCTGGCGTATCACTGAAACATAGAAAAGGCAACAATGGAATTAATGAAACACGTCAGTTTATTGTAATGTTTTCAACTTTCAAGTTAAGCTAAACGCGTTTAATCAAACAAACAAAATGTACAAATTAAACATGCTACACGAATTAATGTGAACTGGAGTGAACTGGAGCAACGTTGAGTGAACTTGCCAAACGTTCGAATCGGCAGCAAGGGGATTGAAATGCAGAACCTCTCGATTACGAATTCGGTGCTGTAGACAATACACCACTGTACTCCGCTTGTCTTCATGTGCAGTGCTTATTATTATGCTTAGCAAATTACCTCTGAATATCATAACCTAAGTCGAATACACAACTTGTCTTTATTATGCACCAGTGCAACAGCAATCAGATGAATGCACTCCTCTCGTCCACTCGTATTTCTCGAAGTATGTTTCGAGTGAACGACAGCACAATGAGACGGCACGTACCTGACAACGGTCGATGAAATTCGTCTGTCGCCGTGGACTGGTTCTTCTGGTCGAATGTGAGGCTGCTGGCTTCTTATATATGCTTGACGACCCTCGATTTTGTTTTTTCTGGACCGAAGCACCCGAGTCTGCGAGGGAAATATGTAAAGACGAACGGGACAGGTTATCGGTATGCTGAGAACGACAGTTACGTTCAATATTAGTAAGAGTTTCCTGTTAAATATTATATTAAGATGAAGTCGAAAATAATATAAACGTCTTAATATAAACGAATACATATTGTTTATAATTTTGTAACACCCATATAATAAAGTGCAACCTTCTTGAAAAAGCATGTCCTGTTGGTAAGAATTATGACTTTGGTGAGCACGCAAACATTTGATTTATTATGTCTTGTTTTTGTTTATGAAAAACAACTACTGATGTCACTGAAAGAATCTGAAAAATACTAATGAGTGTAATAAACGTGATTGTGGGACATTAATTGCGTGAGAAGGTGTTGCAACAATGCATAAGGGTTTATATTACTCGATATCATGTAATGTTGTTTTGCGCTACGTCAGAATACAGCCGTACATAAAATAACGAACACATCAATCAAAACACCGCACAAAATACTTGCCCTTTTTGTCCGTTATGCCGCTGT
Organism: Paraescarpia echinospica; assembly: GCA_020002185.1. Classification (NCBI taxonomy): domain Eukaryota; kingdom Metazoa; phylum Annelida; class Polychaeta; order Sabellida; family Siboglinidae; genus Paraescarpia; species Paraescarpia echinospica. The sequence continues at coordinate 12,179,237 of CM034542.1, forward strand.
TCGCTGACATTTACTTTCTTACGTCAGACGGTTTGGGTGGATAAAGTTATGTCGTATATCACGCTCCATGTGATGCAGGCAGCACAAATGCCATTCATGATGCAATATGACACACATGTTGATTAACTGAATTGTTGTAATACATTACGATTTTATTCAAGTACGTAATGAAATCGAAATACGCGATATTGATCATCTAGAATCACTCGTCACTGGCACAGGAACGAATTAATATTGGATGAGCTGAGCCGGAGCTTTAACACCACTCCGCGCTGTCGGATCAGGGATCTGAAGACGAGAGGGATGTCGGTATTGAAACATTTTCGCGGCGATGTTAAACATTATTTAAGCTAACCAAAAATATTCAATTGCACCTCTTTGATACTTGTTGACATATCTTCAGGCTCTTAAAAAAACCTTCAATTTCACCCCCTCCCCCAAGGCTCGGCCCAAAATCCCCACCTTCAGCTTTAAATTAGGTTAATCTCCATTCCCACCCACCAAATAAATTGCACCCTAACATTCACACCCCTTCAATAAATATTAGGGGAGGGTAATCCTGTCTCCAACCCCCACCGAAAATATTATGGGGCTCAGGCCCCAAGCCCCCTCCCCAATTACGGCGGCTATCTTCCTATATGGATGTACTCGTTGTTTTTTCGTAGCAGTAAATTAATGTAAAAGGACAGACGTTGAGAAGCAATCTAACAGGAAGTTATAGCAATAAAAACAAAACGCATATATTTCAAGGAGGACATGAGTTAAATATCCGACATTTTATTTAACTACTTTAGAAGTAAAATACCACGATGTGAAGTCATATATCCTGCGTGCCCACGCAACTTTGTTTTCGTGTTTATCTTTTTCAAATTCTTACTGCGAATAAATGTGATAGTGCAACAACAATAACAATACACACACACACACACACACACACACACACACACACACACACACACACACACACACACACACACACACACACACACACACACACACAGAAACACACACACACAGAAACACACACAAACACATACAAACATAAACACATACACACACAAACATACACAAACACACACACACAAACAAACACACACACAAACATACACAAACAAACACACACACAAACATACACACACACATACACACACACAAACATACACACACACACGAACACACACACAAACATACACAAACACACACACATAAACACACACAACCACACACACAAATATACACACACACATAAACACACACATACACACACGCAGCCACGCACGCTCGCACATTCAAAAACCCTTTAATATGTACATAAGCGCCGGGCTCGTACGTACAACGCAAAATACATGCGCATTCAAACGCACATGCGTATACACACACGCATGCAGGCACGCACACACACAAACACGCACACACACAAACACGCACACAAACATACACACAAACACACACATACACGCACGCACGCACGTACACACACAAACATACACAAACACACACGAATACACACACAAGCACACACGCACGCGCACTAACGACTGCTGTCCTCTCTCAGGTTGCCCCACTGGTCGTCATGGCGTCGGCTCGTGCGCTGGCCTTCCGGACGGCCACTACTAGGACTGCGTCAGCTGCGGCTGGTATGTGTCGTGTGGAGGTGAACTCTTCTACCGTCGTCCCTGCCCCTTCCCTTTTGTCTGGGACGATCACAAGAAACTGTGTCTGTGGACTTCGACGTCGTGCTCCGACTAGATACAACTACGGTGAGTTTTTAAATCGTTTTCTTAAACGTACGTCTCATTTTAGCGTGACATTATCAGGCTCATGTTGCACTAGTTATACATATGAAGTTCGGGTAATTGTGTGAGTGTGTGTGTGCGTGCGTGCGTGTGTGTGTATGCATGTATATATGTAATTATGTATGCATAATGAATTGTTATATAATAAGTGTACATATAATTATAACCTTTGAAGTTAATTAATTGTCCACTACTTAATCTGTAAAATACATTATTGGCCAATTCTTTTTCAAGGAGACAATACCAATTAGCTAATAATAAACGATTAAGTGTCATTACGTAATATATTTGTAAATGTAGACACTGGGTTTAATACGATTGTTTTATAACTGCCCACACCAGGTGTTTTCAAGCAGTTGTTCCATTTATAAGTTGGGCAGTTTTAATAGTTCATCATATCTGCAGTAAAACTCCATGTCGATTTGTGATTCTTTTTTTTTTTTCTTCGTACGATAAAAGTTGTAAAATGTATTAACAAAAAGGAAATGATCCTTCTTTACACAAAACAAAGCATTTGTTGCTCACACATGCTATATGTCTAGACAATAGTGTGCTCATATTACTGAACATTCTTCAGGATAGTTCGTTTTCAAATTAGAAACTTTCATTTTTCATATCCAAGAATCATGTTAAATTACCTGGTAGAGGCTTTCGTTGACGTGTCACGCCGACTTCATCAGTACCTATGACGCTGAATGACGTCATCGTACACGTGAAGCAGTTCGTAATTGCCCTCGTCTCTGTTGATGGGTGTTTTGGTTTTTCTGATCCAGATGGCTTCTTTGATATGCCGAATTCTTCTGTTGGTTTCTTTGTCTACAATTTTCACTCCCTCCCAGTCTATGATATGGTTTTCAGTTGTCGTATGGTCTGTAAGGGCGGATTTATTGATGGTAGACATCAATCTTTTTTTCCGCTCCTTGTGTATTTCTCATTTTTCGTGTTGTCTACGTCCTTTCTGTGTTCCTCCAGTCTTGTTTTAAGTAGTCTTCCTGTCTCCCCAATGTATTCCCCACCACAATTCTTGCACGGTATTTGGTACACCAGTTCGCCCTGTTCTTCTAGTTGTACCTTGTCCTTGGGATGTACCAACAGGTGCCTGAGGGTGGTGTGGGGACGCATGGCCGTTGCTACTCCATACTTTTTCAGTACTCGATGTACTCTCTCTGAGACCCCCTCTATGTATGGAATGACTACTTGGCTCCGATAGTTTTTTTCCTTAGTCTTTTTCCTCTTACTGCTATCTGTCACCTTTTTCAAGGCCCACGACGGATAGCCACATACTCTTAGAGCTCCTCTCAGGTGTTCCATCTCTTCTTTCTTGTCCCCCTCCTCCGAAGTTATTGTCTCACACCTGTTCATAAGGGTTCTGACAACTCCCAACTTCTGATGTTTGGGGTGGTGGGATGCAAAATTCAGGAATTGGTCAGTGTGCGTCTTCTTCCTGTACACTGGACTTCACACTGCCATCTTCCTTTCTGGTGAACTTTGCATCCAAGAAGGGCATGCTGTTGTTCTCTTCGTCTTCTCGCGTGAAAATGATGCTACCTGTGGGGTCTACAGTGTTCATGTGTTGTTGTAATTTCTTTGCCTTTCCTGTGTGTACCAGGCAAATTACATCGTCCACATATCGCTTCCAGTTTCTCGGTTGGCAATCGACTGGTGCTGTGGCTATGATTTTCTGCTCCAGGTCCTCCATGTACAGGTTCACAACAATGGGGGACACTGGACTGCCCATGGCTACCCCAAACTTCTGTTGGTAAATTTCTCCTCCAAATCTGAAGTATGTCGTCTCCAAGACAAATTTCAACAACTCCATGATGTCGTCTACGTTTATATTTGTTCTCTTCTTTAGTGTCTTGTCATTCTCTAGTCTTTTTCTGATGACTTTGCAAGCTTCTCTGATTGGGGTCTTCGTGAACAGTGACACAACGTCATATGACACAAATGATTCTCCTTCTTCCATTCTCAGCTTTGTCATTTCTTTCACCAATTCTTGTGAATTTTCCGTATGATGTTCTATTTTTCCAACAAGTGGTTGTAGTATGTTGGCCAATTCTCTGGATACTCTGTATGCTATTGTCTGTGTGTAGTCGACAATTGGTCTGAGTGGCACCTTCTCCTTGTGGATTTTTGGTGATCCATACATCCTCTACCAGGTAATTTAACATGATTCTTGGATATGAAAAATGAAAGTTTCTAATTTAATATTGTGCTCACAGACACAACGCGATTGTTTCAGAATGTTCGAGGCATATGTGTCAAATCTCAGCCAATCAACAGTCTAGAAAATGTGCTAAGTCAACATGCCAACCAATCCTCAATCAATCCTGTGTTGCTACACTCAGCAACATAATTTCGTCCAGTGCAGAATTCTACGACCGTCTCAGAGACAGTACTTATGTATCGAAAATATTTCTCTGATTTCCTGTATAGCGAGTAACCAATAAAACTGATCATTCTCAAGCGATATTAGCCTTTACGCATGTTTGTGTTTGTACATTGTATTATAAATTATGTTCACACAGAAAACCTTCAGCGACTTTATATTAAACCCGTTTACGACATACAATAGTTCGTCACGCCACGCATCCTGTCTAAATTTGTTCCAAACATCATACGTTTTTGTGGTATACATAATGTTAATCCGCTTAGTTTAACCGCATACAATCTGTGTGAACGCAGCATAAATATAATCACATTTGTTTAAATGTATCTGTTTTTTTAAGTTTAATAAGGACCACAATGGAAGAACGTGCCTGCAATATCTTGAGTCATCCGCATGCACTTGTATATTAAATTAACTTTGTATTTATTTGTATTTTATGTATTTACAAGCTTACATTTCTATATGGGATAAATGAATAAATAATACATTACTGCCAGGTACTAAGATTCTATGGTTTGAAATGTCCATGAACATGGCTACTTACCATATCGTTTTGGTTATGCGTAACCGCAAATTCAGCATTGTTATGTTTGTACCGAAGAAATTATCAAATGATTCCACGTACATAGCAGGGCAATATAAAATTGGGAAACACGCTCTACTATTTTGTCGGAAAGCGACGATGGGCATTGTTACTCTTAGAAATGGTTAATGTTATGAACATAAACCCGGGAATTGACGCATAGGTATACTGACACGACTTCGCAGCTGACGCTGTGCAGCTGCGCGCTCACGTAGGCTGGTTTACGTGTCAGCGCGCGCGCGCGCACACACACACACACACAATCAACGATGACGTCATTGCGACTGCGACAGGAGCAGTAGTGTCCTCCTGACAACCAGTTGTTTTCAAAGTGTTTCTTGCGGCAAGACGACTTCGTGTTACGGACTACAACTCGACAAGGATTGATCGCTAACTCCTGCGGTAAGATGCGAAACGTCGGACGCCATTTATGTTGACCATTTAAATTGCTACTTACAGGGAGTGCGGCATTATTCATAACATGGTAGGAAGTGAAAAAATACAAAACGCTTTAAGGGAAGTAAGCAAACGGGACTGTATTATTATGGGGGATTTTAACCACGGGCATATACAATGGAAATCTCTACAGAGTATGGGGAGTGAGGACCACAAGTTTTTAGTTTTAGTTCAAAATACATTCCTTTCTCAACATGTGCTAGAACCAACCAGGGGTGAGAATGTGTTAGACATAGTTTTGTCCTCACAGAATGAATTAGTTGACAATGTCAAGATATGTGAGCCACTGGGGAGTAGCGATCACAACCAGATACACTTTACCATCAAAGTAAAATCAGAAAGGAATAGTAAAAAGCAGTATAGGAGAAATTTCCACAAAGGAAGGTATAAGGACATGATGAAATATTTAGCAAAGATAGACTGGAATAACACACTGAAAAATAAGACGGCAACAGAATGCTGGAATATATTAAAGAGTGAAATTAAGTGCATCGTCGATAAATTTGTACCCTTCAAAAAACAAGGAAAACGGTCCAAAAAGAAACACTTATCGAAAGAAGCCATTAGAAAAATTAAGTATAAACAAAAGATGTGGAAGTCATATAGTTGTACTGGAAATGATGAAGACTACAACAGTTATAAAGAAGCACTTAACCAAGCTACAGCTGAAATTAGAAATTCAAAGAGAAGCTATGAACAACAATTAGCTAGTAGTATAAAACATGACAGCAAGAGTTTTTATGCGTATGTTCGAAGCAAACAGAAAGTTCAAGAAAAGGTCGGTCCTCTAGAAGATAGTGCTGGAAATATAATATCAGAGGGATTCTTAATGGTAGAAGACCTGAATTAGTACTTTAGTTCAGTGTTTACCAGGGAAGATATTAGTTCACTGCCAGTACCAGAGGCTAAGTTCAAGGGGGCAGATTCAGACTATTTAGGACAATTAATTGTAACCCCGGAAATGGTAGCTAAGAAAATAAGGGCTATGAAGGATAATAAATCACCTGGAGTGGATGGTATTCCACCCAAACTACTATTGGAAATTGTAGAACAAATTAGCATACCGCTTGCAACAGTTTTCAATTTGTCATTAGAAGAGGGAGTGGTTCCTTTAGAATGGAAAGAAGCAAACATTATACCGTTATTCAAAAAAGGTTCGAGAAACAAGTCAGAGAACTATAGACCAGTGAGTTTAACATTAGTGATTTGTAAATTATTAGAAAGACTAATTAAAGATCACATGGTGGATTTTCTTGTTAAACAAAACTTGATAAACCCATCTCAACATGGTTTTTTTAAAGCGAGGTCATGCTTAACAAATATGTTATGTTTTTTGGAAGACATCACTAAGTGGGTAGATGAGGGATCACCAGTAGATATCGTCTACTTAGATTTTCAAAAAGCTTTCGACAAAGTACCACATCAAAGATTACTGCTTAAACTAAAGGCCCATGGCATAGGAAATGGTATAATAAACTGGATAGAACAATGGCTGATTGACAGAAGACAACGTGTAGTAGTTGATGGGGTGGCTTCAAACTGGAAATCGGTGTTGAGTGGGGTACCACAGGGATCAGTATTAGGACCTATATTATTCTTAATATATAACAACGATTTGGATGATGAAATAACAAGCAAGGTGTTGAAATTTGCGGATGATACAAAAGTGTTTAGAAGAATTAAAAGTGATGAAGATAGACAGCATTTACAAGATGATCTTGACAGGTTGATCAAATGGTCTGAAAAGTGGCAAATGCTGTTCAATTTTGGGAAATGTAAATGCCTCCACACAGGACATAGGAACGAAGAGATAGAATATACAATGGGGGGTATTGTTCTAAGTACTACTGAAAAAGAAAAGGACTTAGGGTTAACCATTAATGCTGATATGAAGGTTTCAGAGCAGTGCGGAATTGCAGCTTCAAAGGGAAATCAAATCTTTGGATTAATTAGGCGAAACATAACGTATAAGAGCTAATAATACCGCTGTACAAAACAATAGTTAGGCCTCATTTAGAATATTGTATTCAAGCGTGGAGGCCGTATCGCAGGAAGGACATAGATATGCTAGAAAGAGTGCCGAGGAGAGCAACTAAAATGATACCAAAACTGAGGGATCTTAGTTACGAAATACGCCTAAAAAATGCGGTTTAACAACACTAGAGATCATGAGGTTGAGAGTAATCAGATAGAAGTGTTTAAAATATTGAAGGGTTATGAAAATATTATAGAAATATTTTTTCTCAGTTAAGAAAGATAGAAGGACTAGAGGGCATGAACTTACATTAGCAAAGGAGCAGTGTAGATTAGATACAAGAAAGTTCTCATTCTCACAAAGGACTGTAAATGAATGGAACAGATTATCTGCTGATTGTGTGGGTGCTAGTAGCGTGAATATGTTTAAAAATAAAATCGACACATACCTCAGACGGGCTGGATACACATAGATAAAAGGGTCGGACTCTCGATAAGCCAAAGGGCTTCCTTGTCCACCTGCCACCTAGAGTTAATTCTCTGGGTGGCAATCTTGTTAAAGTTAGGCGTTAAGATGCTGAACTAATTGGATAGCTCTCATTTATTTTAGATAACCATGGTTCGGATTAGAGTAAAGTCCATGTTCCCAGAAAAATCGAGATGGTGTCAAATCGAACAGGTCTCACAGGGAGTGAGGTGTACGGGGCTGAGCAGTCGTAAAGATTGGACACTGCGCTATAAATGAACGTATCTTTACTTCTGCTGTTTATAGCACTTGGTAAATTACCCATCCTCCCTTCCACCGATAGTGTTTTGGTGCTGACTGATCGACTTGCAGATTCCTTCCATTACCCATTTGTCATTCTATACGGATATTGTTTTACCCGACGTTAATGTCTGGTGCGTTACCGCCCGTGTCTTTTTCATCATTATTTGTAAAACATAAAACCAGCGAATGTCGTATTGTTTGTGCAGTGAAAGGGGGTAGATAATACAAACGCATGATGTTAGTGACGTCATTGTGGATACGTCCAGTAACTGCCATAGAAAACCGAAGTGTTGACGTCACGCCGCTTAGCAACCGGCCCAGATGGTTCAAACAAATGTTTTCAGCTGTATCTGTTAACATGGTGTTACGTTTTGTTCTACACAGTAAGCAATATTCTTTATGGTTCACATAAGTTGAATGTGAGAAGCAAACATGGATGAAAGAAATTTGGTATTTTTTATATTCTGGAACGAGAAAATAATTCTGTAACGCAAGCAATTTTATCGCATTGACAATATCGGTTGCGGTGCAACACCGTTTTCTGTTGTGTATCACGCTATTTTCACAGCAAAATTTTGACAGGAGAACCTTTATTACCATTATAATATATTGTTATATTAATCCAGCTCTCAACACTCTTCAGACATATTCAGTAGTTACTTTGCAGAGAACGATTCTACTATGTTGGGTAAAGTTATGTTTTATCATACACACACCCGCATACACACACACACACACACACACACACACACACACACACACACAAGCACACACTCACACAGCGACACACACCACACACACCCCAAACACACCACACACACCACACACACCACACACACACCACACACACCACGTACACCACGCACACCACGCACAAAACACTCACCACACACACCACACACACCACACACACCACACACACAACACACACACCACACACAACACACACAACACACACACACTACACATACAACACTCACACACCCACACCCACACAACCACACAACCACACACACACACCACACACACGCACACGCACACACACACACTGTCTCTTAAAATATGGATAGGTCAGAACCATTTTACTTCCATTGACGGCGTAGACTGCCTGATCTGTCTTTCCGATCCGAGGGTCTATGTTGAAGTAGTACTGGGCTGTCTCCCTGATCATCTTAGGTGCCAGACATCTGCAGACCTGCCCTCAAACAAGCACTGGTGTACCCGCCACTGCATGTTGGTATTGCAGTGTCTTTGTTGATGGATTATCTGTTGGAGCTGAAAATTTGCACCGGTGACTCGGCTGAGGCGATGCTGTTCATTTCCTCCCTACTCCTGGAAGTAGAAGTCACTGCGTCTAGGGCCTTGAAATGCCGGGAACTCGGTCAGTGATGTCGGGCAGTGATATCAGTGCAGCCCCAGCAACTGTCAAACAAAAAGCAGGGTCCTTCCGTATCAAATCAATCAATTTTAAGCCATTTTTGTATGACCCGACTCCAATTTTGATTAAAGTCAACAGAGTTGTTGGCTTTTACGAGAATATAAAAACTGCAAATTAAAAAATATAGGTTTATACAGACTGTGCTTAATTTGGTTGTTATATAATAACTGTGTTAACACATATGTCCACACGAATTCGCAAGCACACAAACAAACACACACACACACACACCGAATGCCCAGTTTTGCAGCACTTTCATATCAAATGTAGACCCAAATATGATTTAACACTAACAAATCAAAGAAACTGAGATCTTATTTTATTAGTTACAACACAACATTGCAACGTCACACCCAGGCTTCAGACATATTCTACTTAGTTACAACATAACATTGCAACGTCACACCCAGGCTTCAGACATATTCTACTTAGTTACAACACAACATTGCAATGTCACACCCAGGCTTCAGACATATTCTACTTAGTTACAACACAACATTGCAACGTCACACCCGGGCTTCAGACATATTCTACTTAGCTACAATACAACATTGCAACGTCACACCCGGGCTTCAGACATATTCTACTTAGTTACAATACAACATTGCAACGTCACACCCAGGCTTCAGGCACATTCTACTTAGTTACAATACAACATTGCAACGTCACACCCAGGCTTCAGGCACATTCTACTTAGTTACAACACAACATTGCAATGTCACACCCAGGCTTCAGACATATTCTACTTAGTTACAATACAACATTGCAACGTCACACCCGGGCTTCAGACATATTCTACTTAGTTACAATACAACATTGCAACGTCACATCCAGGCTTCAGACACATTCTACTTAGTTACAACACAACATTGCAATGTCACACCCAGGCTTCAGACATATTCTACTTAGTTACAACACAACATTGCAATGTCACACCCAGGCTTCAGACATATTCTACTTAGTTACAACACAACATTGCAACGTCACACCCAGGCTTCAGGCACATTCTACTTAGTTACAATACAACATTGCAACGTCACACCCGGGCTTCAGACATATTCTACTTAGCTACAACACAACATTGCAACGTCACACCCGGGCTTCAGACATATTCTACTTAGTTACAATACAACATTGCAACGTCACACCCAGGCTTCAGACATATTCTACTTAGTTACAACACAACATTGCAACGTCACACCCGGGCTTCAGACATATTCTACTTAGTTACAACACAACATTGCAATGTCACACCCGGGCTTCAGACATATTCTACTTAGTTACAACACAACATTGCAACGTCACACCCAGGCTTCAGACACATTCTGCTTACCCTGCGTGCATATCTTGTGCTTACAAAACTGAATTATACTGTTGCTAATATGACACAGTCTAAATAGCCTATATATAAATGGTTAGCTTACTTACAGTTATTATTAAACATGTGTCGATGTTAACATACATACAACAATAATATTGTTTGACACCTACACAACATGAGCTTTCGTAATTTATAAACACAATATAGAGATACGAAGTAAATGTAAAACAAATAAGGATTATTTCAAAACAATTAAGAACAGGACTTACCCTTTGACTTAAGCTCTGCTCCTTAGCAAAGACAGTCTTCTTCTTATCAAACAAATGTTCAACAGCACTTCCGTCTTCCGATGTCATCAGTCGAGTCTACAGAGGAGATGCTGAAGTTCAGGCGGCACAGCGGCGAAAAATCTTCAACATGACCCCATCAAAACAATATTCAATATTGATAATCAATCCCTGGAGTGTGTGCATTAGTGCATTAAACCAGTGCTTCTCAACCGGTGTGCCCCGGCACGCAGATATGATATAAAAAATCCCTAGTGCTTCGCGGAAGTAGAAAAACAATATCACCTACATAGCAATAAATTATCAAACAACGTGACAGTTCCGAAAAAATACCCCATTCTGTTAGACACTCATTTTCGTTGACAGGAACACCAGTTCGTTGAAGCGGTTGCTGTAGTAGCCTTACATCACTGCGCAAGAAGTCACATTAATACAGAATGAATATTCAATTAAATATGTTTTATTCAAACAAACAGTATAGTCTGCAATCGCCTCAATATGATTTTGTTATGACGTATGTATATAATGTGGTTTGCGAGGAATACAAAAGAAATTATACAAACTTGTAGTTAATGTATCCCCTAAATATATAGTTTTATTAATCACATTAATACACATCCCAAATGCCTACACATATAAGGAAAACAAAACAAATTAATAAATAAAATAAAACAATAATACCATAGTCCACATAGTCGTTTTAATACGTTTATGATTAGTGCAAAATAAATAAATGCAAAAATTAATAGAATTCTGATATATCAGAACCAAACGAAACACTGCCATTGGTCATGAAAACCTACTGGCAAACAACGAGACGGACCAGCCGACGTAAGTTTCGTTGGGAGTTGTGAAGGTCGCCTCTAACATCTTGCGTTTCCTGCATATGTTTTCATCAATACGGCTGTTTAGAGTTTACGCCGCCTCGCACTTATGCTACTGGTCATCCCCCCCCCCCACTGGTTCACGCCTGCGTCACCAAAGCAAACTCTGTAAAGGATTATAAATCACCTCTTTTTAAAATACGTATTTGTGTTGACGGTGTTTTGATGACGACGTTTTGTTGCCGTCTGGCATTCACTCGACCGGTCGTTTCGCGCCGCTGCTTCACACCTGATATATCAAAACAAACACTACCGGAGTACACAAAAACTCACATTTGAATAGATGGGCATCGAAGGTTCTCTTTGCCAACCCTGACCAGAGCTACGTGTCAATCATGACTTTGTTTATGTTCATGTTCCCGAGAGTATCAGCGTTCGAACTCACTTCCTGCCGTTTCGAAACGTTGGTATATGTCGATATACCCATTGTACCTCTGTGTATTTCGACAGTTGGTCGTCCTGGTTTATAAAAAGGAAGCAAAATATCCCACACATAAAAACTGGTAAACCTTTGACGCGGAGGAGCTCTGCGTTAGCTTCATTAGCTGCAGCTAAACCACTTGTTCTAGTAATGGAGTAGGCGCCATCAGCGCCTTGTCATGTTATTAATATTATTATTATTAGAATTAGTAGTAGGGGAAGTGTACCGATATTGAACCCCCTAACTTCCTAACACATCCCAAATGCTTACATATATAAGGAAAATAAAACAAATAAATAAATAAAATAAAACAATAATACAATAGTCCACATAGTCATATTAATTTTATTATTAGTGCAAAATAAATAAATGCAAAAATTAATAGAATTCTGATGTATCAGAACCAGACCAAACAGTTCCATTGATCAGGATAATCTACTGGCAAACAGCTAGACGGACCAGCTGACATAATTTTCTTTGGAAATAAACTGTGACCGTCGCCTCTAACATCTTGCGTTTTCTGCATATGTTTCCATCAATACGGCTGTTTAGGGCTGTCGCCGCCTTGCACTAGTCATGGAGGTCATTCCGCCCCACTGGTTCACGCCTGCTCCCACCAAAGAAAACTCTGTAAAGGCGTACAAATCACCTCTTTTATTATTGAATCACTGTGTTGGCGACGTTTTATTGCCGTCTGGCATTTACTCGACCAGTCGTTCTGCTCCGCTGCCTCACACCTAATACATCAAAGCAAACACTAACGGAGTACAGAAAACTTACATTTAAATTGATGGACAGTGAAGGTTTCCTTGACCAAACCTGAGCAGAGGTACGTGTCAATCATGTTTATGTTCATGTTCCCGAGAGCATCACCGATCGAATCCACTTCCTGCCGTTTCGAAACGTTGGCAATGTCGACATACCCACAGTATATGTGTATTTCGACAGTTGGACGCCCTGGTTTATAAAAAAGGAAGCAAAATATCTCACACATAAAAATTGGTAAACCTTTGTCGTGGACTCACAGAGCCGATGCGCTCAATCTACGATAACTCGTAGGGGGCGCTGCATTAACAGCAGCTAAACCACTTGCTCATGTAATGGAGTAGGCGCCATCAGCGCCTTGTCACCTTATTATTATTATTGTTGTTGTTATTTTTATTATTATTAGGGGAAGTGTACCGATATTAAACCCCCTAAATTCCGAGCCCTCTTTCCCCATTCCTGTATGTGATACCGAGGACTATTAAGGGTCAGACCACGAACTTCTACAAGCTCTCTCTGCAAGCACGAAATAGAGTCAATGTATTTGAAATTTTTCCTCAAAAGCCAACAAATGTTTTTCTTAATTTGTCCAATTTGAGTTATATGTGACATATATTGGACTACAGTGGTTCTGATATTGGACCAGGTAGTCCAATGTAGGTGTTTCTGGTTCATTATAGGTCATCAGTCAATTATTGATGCTTTGAAAGACACCAAGGTATAACACACATTTCATACTTTAAAAAATGGAGTGGCTTAATGCATAAATCACGAAAACTTCGACGTCCCAGTGAGCATAAAAATGACACGTGACTACCAAGCGCCAAATAGATTCGACATAATTTAATTTTGAACTGAGAACAAACAATAATATGTTGTCACGAATGAATAGACGAATAACTAGTAGAGTGTATAATCATGACAAAAAGATGCCAGTCAGTAATTGATGGTCTCTGATCACCAAATTACCAATGCAATCGTTTACCGACACATGTCATATCGACAGTTATGGGATAGGCCTCCAGCACAAATCAGGTGTGTCCATGTCCCACATTGTACACATTTCACCATGGTTTCTTTTCAAAGAACCGTTGTCACTTAGTTTGGTTTTTTTTCGCTGGCAAAAAAAAGGTGCCGTTTTGTTCTTTTTCCTATCTTAACTGAATCTGTTGTTTTTTGTTTCTCCTGCCAACTGTTTGGTTAAGTCTAATTGTGTGCGTTTTGATTTTTTGTCATTTTTATATGGACTTGAGGTTGATTTCCGACTTGGAGTTTCTTCTCTTGGCCATAGAAATCGCTGATTTGGGGACGGGAGACAGTATTGCAGGAGTGATAACCTTTCTACCCACCTGTAGTTGATCAGCCAGATGGGGTAGCTGTGCTTGGGACTAATGCTTCAATCAGATTTAGGTATTTGACCGTAATTGCATCAGACTCCTGAAATTCCGTCCCAAATTCAAGTACACACTCTCCAGACAGGCACTGTTCTTCGTAGACAGCCTGCCATCGCAACTCGGATTAGAGTAAAGTCCATGTTCCCAGAGAAATCGAGATGGTGTCAAATCGAACAGGTCTCACAGGGAGTGAAGTGTACGGGGCTATGAGCAATCGTAAAGATTGGACACTGCGCTATAAATGAACGTATCTTTACTTCTGCTGTTTATAGCACTTGGTAAATTACCCCTCCTCCCTTCCACCGATAGTGTTTTGGTGCTGACTGATCGACTTTCAGGTTCCTTCCATTACCCATTTGTCATTCTATACGGATATTGTTTTCTCCGACGTTAATGTCTGGTGCATTACCGCCCGTGTCTTTTTCATCATTATTTGTAAAACATAAAACCAGCGAATGCCGTATTGTTTGTTTTAGGCAATTGTGCAGTGAAAGGGGGTAGATAATACAAACGCATGATGTTAGTGACGTCATTGTGGATACGTCCAGTAACTGCCATAGAGAACCGAAGTGTTGACGTCACGCCGCTTAGCAACCGGCCCAGATGGTTCAAACAAATGTTTTCAGCCGTATCTGTTAACATGGTGTTACGTTTTGTTCTACACAGTAAGCAATATTCTGAAAGTCATACGTGTAGTTCTTTATGGTTCCCATAAGTTGAATGTGAGAAGCAAACATGGATGAAAGAAATTTGGTATTTTTAATATTCTGGAACGAGAAAATAATTCTGTAACGCAAGCAATTTTATCGCATTGACAATATCGGTTGCGGTGCAACACCGTTTTCTGTTGTGTATCACGCTATTTTCACAGCAAAATGCGACAGGAGAACCTGTCAATACTATTTAATTCATGTACGAAATTGCCAATATCGAAGGATTTGATAATATCGTGAAATAAGGAAAAATATAAGTTTCAGGCTGAGAAGTTAGTGAGCGGTCATTACATATGTTGGAATTTTTTGGTCACCATCAAAAAGGATGCAGTCGGAGGGTTTTGGGATACCTTATGGGGAGATGCAGTTGGTGATCTTAGTGAGCCTCAAGAGGGGTGCAGTTGGATTTTTTATGAACCTGCATTTGGAGGGTTTATGATCTATTCATCACTTTCCGACGCATATGTAAAATGTCAACAACATGACTATTAACACATTTTTAAATGTAAATGTTCTGTTAGCAAAAATGCTAACTATACAAAGTTAATAAACACATTATGCAGATAATGAACAGTAACATTATTGTATTACATATAATAATTAATTCCACAAATGTCTATGAACATATAACTGTGTCGTGCTACCACGAAAACTGGTTAATACATTGGATTTGGACCAATTTCTTATAGTTTTCATAGCATATTTTAAAACTTTGCGCTATTATGAATTATTTCTCCCCCATACCAGCATGCACCGCACCTCAAAGAACGATTGGAAAATAAGTGAAACTATTAACATGATCAGATGTAACATGATTTTCTTCCCTTTTAAGGGTTTGGGTTCGTCAGAGAAGTATGCAGCAAGTGCAGATATATTGACGCCATTAACCATATTGGAACAAAAGTTAGCGATGCTAGTTGTTTGTTTTCAATGGGTAAATCCCCCTATAAAATGTTTTTTTAATTGTGAACTAACATGTATACCCATAGATTTTCAGGAAGTGGTCCCCAGGTAGTATGGATGGTTCTCTCAATTTTTTTTATAGAATATCTGATTATTATTTGTAATAGTATTCTTCTTGCAACTTTTAGAAATCGATAAGCATGTACGTGTGGATCACAAAATTATAATTACAATCATGGACAAAACAACTCAAACAATTTTTTAAACCAGCCAATTGCACATCCGCCTGAGGCGCTCCAAAACGCCAACTTAATTACCGCTACCTGACTTCTCAGCCGGAAATAGATTTTGTTCCACATTTCAAGATATTATCAAATCCGTCGATTTTAACAGTTTCGTACAATAATAGTACGATGTTAACAAGTCATCCTTCCACATTTTACGATGAAAGTAGCGTGATTCTCAACTAAGATATATGTCAGACCGCGATCGATTTTGTCACTGCGATCAAGTAGCTTGCGTTAAAATATCGTTTTTTTACGTTCCAGAACACATATAATACATAATTTGTTTCACCCATATATGCTTCTCACTTTCAACTTATGGGAACCATAAAGAACTATATGTATGACTTTAAGAATAATGATTACAGTTTAGAACAAAACATAACGCCATGCTAACAGATACAACGTCACACTTCGGTTCTCTATTCGTAGTTCCGATATATCCCGAAATGCTTCGTACCGCCTGAACTTTCATCGATTGATCCGGCATATGTGGTCTGCAAAGTAAATGCCACATGCCACAACATCTAGACATATACATGTGTGACCCGCCATTCCAAAATGAGACGCTTCACTGTAGAAACAAATGTTTAGATTTTAATCACTTTGTAGACATAACTTTTAAAAACAGCAATTAAACGTGTTTAGTCGTTTAATTTTCAACAACAGCTGTTTAGGTTTATAAACACCTGGATGTTGACTTTTAAACATTTTGAAGCTTGGACGTGTTTAGATGTCTAAAAGTTGTCTATAGGGTGTATAGCTGAATCAGGTGTTTATTTATTTACGCCAAGCTTTTAAAACTGGAAACGTCTACGTGTGTAAAAAATTACGTGCGTGGTGCTTAATTAATAGATTTTAGTTGAAATAAGCGTATAGCAGATTCCAAGATGCTTAGCTTGCACAATTCCTTAAAACTGCATGGAGAAGAACACATATGTTCATATCAGCATTTTTTATTGTATAAGTATACAATTAATAAATAGCTTCATGAAAACAAATATTGCAATAACAAACTTCTGAAATATAATACATTTAGTTTGACTTAAATCTTTAACATTATCAATACGGACATTTCAGAATCAGTCAAAATGTACGATTATAAACATCAATATGAATCGTTCAATAGCAAGTTCCTAAAACAAAATGCAACTTATTTCGATGGTTAACAGAAAGAACATGTATGTCCAAATAAAAATATAAAATCCATGTTTTGTAAGAATGAAGAAAACATAAAAACGGTACAGCGTAGTACTACAAGATTTGTTTGGATGCTGTAATACTGGACAGTCAAGATGCACCACATATTTGAACTTTTTTCTGACAGTGTAAAACTATCAAATGTACTGTACACGTAGCGTGTATTGTATTCGTCAAGATCCACGTAACTTAAACAGCCAGAAATGCCACAATAAACTATACAAAGTAAAATTGGTAAAGCTTATTGCAATGTCGCTGCGTAGCGTTGTCATTGTTATACACGTTTGGTGTCGTCTAGCTTGCGCAGTGAATATACGCGCATGCATAAATGGAGTAACTGATAGTTGAACAGAATGCAACACTAAAATCAGTCGTTCGAACTTGTGCAAACATTGGATGAAGTTTCGGGATTTTGGCTCAACGAATGGTTCATGGAGCACACACTGCTGGAGCAACTCAAGCACCTGTGAGTAGGCCCTTGGGTAGCTGATCCACGCAATGTAGTACACTGAGAGTAACACGTACGAGGTCTGCCTAAAAGACATAGAGGTGCAAATGATCTTGATGTTCCCATCAGCTGTGATGAATTGATCAACCATTTCGTCTCAGTAGTGCACACAACGAGCCGGGGTAGCCTGTCCATTCGGCACATCTGCTGGCAACGAGTTGTTTCTGTGATAGATTCTGAAAAAGCAAACCATTCAGTATAAACAGTTACTAAATGATCACAAAATAACTAGACCGGAACAGTCTAGTACTACGATTATAACATATTGTTATATTAATCCAGCTCTCAACACTCTTCAGACATGTTCAGTGATATTCAGTAGTTACTTTGCAGAGAACGATTCTACTATGGTGAGTACAGTTTTGTTTTATTATACACACACCCGCATACACACACACACACACACACTCACACACACTCACACAGCCACACACACCACACACACCACACACACTCCAAACACACCACACACGCCACACACGCCACACACGCCACGCACGCCACGCACACCACGCACACCACGCACACCACACACACCACACACACCACACACACACCACACACACCACACATACACCACACACAACACACACAACACACACAACACAAACAACACACACGACACACACAACACACACACTACACACACTACACACACAACACACACACCCACCCACACACCCACACACCACACCCACACACACACACACACACACCCACACACCCACACACCCACACGCACACGCACAAACACACACAATGTCTCTTAAAATTTGGATAGGTCTGAACCATTATACTTCCATTGACGGCGTAGACTGCCTGATCTCAGGGTCTATGTTGAAGTAGTACTGGGCTGTCTCCCTGAACATCTTAGGTGCAAGACATCTGCAGACCTGCCCTCAAACAAGCACTGGTGTATCCGCCACTGCATGTTGGTATTGCAGTGTCTTTGTTGATGGATTATCTGTTGGAGCTGAAAATTTGCACCGGTTGCTCGGCTGAGGCGATGCGGTTCATTTCTTCCCTACTCCTGGAAGTAGGAGTCACTGCGTCTAGAGCCTTGAAATGCCGGGAACTCGGTCAATGATGTCGGACAGTGATATCAGTGCAGCCCCAGCAACTGTCAAACAAAAAGCAGGGTCATTCCGTATCAAATCAATCAATTTTAAGCCATTTTTGCATGACCCGACTCCAATTTTGATGAAAGTCAGCAGAGTTGTTGGCTTATACAAGAATATAACAACTGCAAATTGACCCATCTTAACGAAATGAGTCGCATGTCGGAAATGTTTAATATTAAGTTATTAGTATCGTTGGAAAGAGCAGAATCCCTGCTTTCACACGGTGTATCATGTAAGAAGATATCTTAAATCTAACTGAAGTTATGGCTTAACAAACACATGTGGGGTAGAAACCTTCAAACTCAGAAAACGGCCGTCAAAGTTGAATCAAAATATTCGTTATGTTTCATGAAATGTACCTTAGTTAACGTGGACAGATCTTGCTAAAATTTCGTTCTAGTCCGCCTCGCTTCCATCCGTCAAGTCTTCCAAAAAATACTCCTCGATCAAACTTCCATCCGAATTTAACAGCTTCGCCACGTTAAACACCATTTGTCGCGTCTTCTTAATCGCTATCTGGGTCAGCAGTGACGCGGTGGAAATACATGGTGCGCATGCGTGTTTTTACAGATTATGTAAATGACCCATCACTGAACCAATGAGAACAGCTGCCTGGGTCACGCAGTTGCATTTGCTACCACATGATCCGAATTGTTTACACAGCTGGCCTAACAGGGGGCGTCTTCCAAGCTCTCTGGAGGTCACAGAATGTAGTTATTAGCATATGTATGCCCATATATGGGAAGATGACGCGTCAATCTTCGTTGTGATATCTCATATGTTATGAGCGTCCCAAAATTAGCAGTTGCGAACGCGCGCCATTACTGGCATTTTCGGCGTTATTTTAAGGAAATCGAGCGAAACACTTCGCACACCTCTACAAAAATCGCTTTAACATACACAAAACAGGGTTAATTAGAGGGTAGCTAGAGTAGCAATCGATAAAACGAATACCAAAGAATAATTTTCAGGGGAAATCTCAAAATCGGTGGATTCGCGATTTGTTCACATAAACGGCATTTACGGAAAATCAGATTTGCCGACATCCGACTCATTTCGTTAATTATAGGTTTATACAGACTGTGCTTAATTTGGTTGTAATATAATAACTGTTTTAACACATATGTCCTCACACGAATTCGCAAGCACACAAACAAACACACACACACACACACACACACACACACACACACACACACACACATACGCACAGACTATCTACCTTGCTGTGCTATTTCTGTAGCTTCCTTGGAAATTATCACCCGTGGAAAGGAGCACCAATACGTTTTGAATGTTGATGGCCATCAGACCATCGTCATCATCAACCTCGGCACCATTGCCAACGAGCAAAACCATCTCAACTGCCCCCCGAATGCCCAGTTTTGCAGCACTTTCATATCAAATGTAGACCCAAATATGATTTAACACTAACAATACAAAGAAACTGAGATCTTATTTTATTAGTTACAACACAACATTGCAACGTCACACCCAGGCTTCAGACATATTCTACTTAGTTACAACACAACATTGCAACGTCACACCCGGGCTTCAGACATATTCTACTTAGTTACAACACGACATTGCAATGTCACACCCAGGCTTCAGACATATTCTACTTAGTTACAACACAACATTGCAACGTCACACCCAGGCTTCAGACACATTCTGCTTACCCTGCGTGCATATCTTGTGCTTACAAAACTGAATTATACTGTTGCTAATATGACACAGTCTAAATATCCTATATATAAATGGTTAGCTTACTTAGAGTTATTATTAAACATGTGTCGATGTTAACATACATACAACAATACTATTGTTTGACACCTACACAACATGAGATTTCGTAATTTATAAACACAGTATAGAGATACGAAGTAAATGTAAAACAAATAAGGATTATTTCAAAACAATTAAGAACAGGACTTACCCTTTGACTTAAGCTCTGCTCCTTAGCAAAGACAGTCTTCTTCTTATCAAACAAATGTTCAACAGCACTTCCGTCTTCCGATGTCATCAGTCGAGTCTACTGAGGAGATGTTGAAGTTCAGGCGGCACAGCGGCGAAAAATCTTCAACATGACCCCCATCAAAACAATATTCAATATTGGTAATCAATCCCTGGAGTGTGTGCATTAGTGCATTAAACCAGTGCTTCTCAACCGGTGTGCCCCGGCACGCAGATATGATATAAAAAATCCCTAGTGCGTCGCGGAAGTAGAAAAACAATATCACTTACATAGCAATAAATTATCAAACAACGTGACAGTTCCGAAAAAATATCCCATTCTGTTAGACACTCATTTTCGTTGACAGGAACACCAGTTCGTTCAAGCGGTTGCTGTAGTAGCCTCACATCACTGCGCAAGAAGTCACATTTATACAGAATGAATATTGTTTTATTCAAACAAACAAACAGTATAGTCTGCAATCGCCTCAATATGATTTTGTTGTGACGTATATAGGTATGTATATAATGTGGTTTGAAAGGAATACACAAGAAATTATACAAACTTGTAGTTAATGTATCCCCTAAATATATAGTTTTATTAATCACATAGTCGTTTTAATACGTTTATGATTAGTGCAATATAAATAAATGCAAAAATTAATAGAATTCTGATATATCAGAACCAAACCAAACACTTCCATTGGTCATGAAAACCTACTGGCAAACAACGAGACGGACCAGCCGACGTAAATTTCGTTGGGAGTTGTGAAGGTCGCCTCTAACATGCATATGTTTTCACCAATACGGCTGTTTAGAGTTTACGCCGCCTCGCACTTGTGCTACTGGTCGTTCCGCCCCACTGGTTCACGCCTGCTTCACCAAAGCAAACTCTGTAAAGGATGATAAATCACCTCTTTTTAAAATATGTATGAATCATTGTGTTGACGGTGTTTTGATGACGACGTTTTGTTGCCGTCTGGCATTCACTCGACCGGTCGTTTCGCGCCGCTGCTTCACACCTGATATATCAAAGCAAACACTAACGGAGTACACAAAGACTCACATTTGAATAGCTGGACAACGAAGGTTCTCTTTGCCAACCCTGACCAGAGCTACGTGTCAATCATGACTTTGTTTATGTTCATGTTCCCGAGAGTATCAGCGTTCGAACTCACTTCCTGCCGTTTCGAAACGTTGGTATATGTCGATATACCCATTGTACCTCTGTGTATTTCGACAGTTGGTCGCCCTGGTTTATAAAAAGGAGACGGACCAGCCGACGTAAGTTTCGTTGGGAGTTGTGAAGGTCGCCTCTAACATCTTGTGTTTTCTGCATATGTTTTCATCAATACGGCTGTTTAGAGTTTACGCCGCATCGCACTTGTGCTACTGGTCGTTCCGCCCCACTGGTTCTCGCCTGATTCACCAAAGCAAATTATGTAGAGGATTACAAATTAGCTCAATGAGGATGCTGGACCGCATGCAGATGGTCGACAACTGTTCCACGACATCGCCATCTTCCAAAGTTTTGTCATCACTCAGCAGGTATTTTTAGGGAAACTTCTTCTTGGTCGCTAAAGTTTGCGCGTCACCTATCACTTGTAATGTTGATGGTTGTTGATCATCCTCACCATGAATGGATAACTGTAACAAAACAAATGCAATGTTTTACAGTGTACTGTAATTATTAAATAAATGGAGAAACAAATTCCTGTGATTAATAAATGCTGTTACCAATAACAATACTGTATATGTACGTATGTATGTGTGATCTCCACCATACATAGATAAGTTATAACTAAAGCAATAACTTCATGGCATGAACATGAGCAGTTGTCGTGACATAGCCTGCTAAAACAGTGAAGCCATGGCCATGTCCACCCATATACTAAATGTTTAAATTAAAGGTAATAGGTTAATGATCACATAACTGTTTATTTTATTAAGATACCTTTAATAGATCAAAAGATATTGCGATTTTAAGACGAAAAAACCGTCATTTTTGTGTATCTCTTACAATGGCAAAATGGACTCATTTTTGTGTTTTCTATAGGTAAATATTTGCTTTAAAATGTAATAACTTTTTTATTTATACAGATATTTAAATGCTGTCTTCAGGGTTTTCAAACACATTGACAAGAGTAATAAATGTATAATATTTAATTGAAATGTAACTGGCCTATATTATTAGGACCTTATGAAAACCTGCTTTTTTATATGTATGTGTTCGTAATTTTATTCTTAATCACTTCCGGTACAAAGAGGTCACATATTAATTTTTTAATTGTCTTTTAGAGCAATTTAATCCCGTCGAGTCGATCGATGTAAACCCGGTGCCATACCGGGGCATGTACATGCGAATTGAGAGCATCCCGGGGGCATCAAAACCGCGAAGGCGACTTTCTTGCGATTTTGCGGACATATCCCCGACCTCAAATAATATCAGATAAACATTTTTAATTATGATTTTTGTTTTTATAAATGGTTAAATCAACAAAAGATTCATTCTCTCCGCTTTTTCTCAGACTTTCGCAAGACGTGCGATGAAATAAATTCCCATAAGAAACATAACAAATAGTTAAAAAATTGCGTTAAAGTAATGAAATATAAATCGACGTTATTAAGAGTTATTATAATATGCAATTATACAATTATTAAATCCAAAGGATTAACGTCACCGGAATTGTCGCTATGACCCCATCTGAATGTTTTGTAATAACATTAGGCGGAATGTGTTTGTGTGTTAAAATTAATTTGTTGTAAATACATTATGTTGAACATTTGTCATATAAAAATCACTGACTGATAACCATTGGTAAGGGTTCCACTAACTACCCATCAATCAGCAGCAGGGAAATCTGGATAATCAGCTCCCATTACATAACAGTGGCAATGTTTTTATTTCATTGAAAGTGAGTGACCTTTTTACTGGTGTATTTGGAATGATAATTGACAATTTGACAACTTTGATTTGATGTAGGTGTCACTTTTATGATGTTGAAATTCAATCAATATATATACATTAAAATGTTGTTTTTTTTATTCGCAAATTCACCACCTGTTTCAAATTTTAACAAATCATTAAAATAATTACTTTGAAAGCCTAATCTGCAATACAGGTAATTAGCTCATCCATCACTTGAGATGCAACAAAGATCAAGCCCTTCAAACCCACTTCTCCATAAACCACTTGGTAGGCAGATACCAATTGCAATTACCAGTCAGGTTTTAGGCTGGTAATAAAACTGGAGTAAATAGAGAATTTAGGGACTGAAAGAGCAGATAAGAGAAATTATGAACAAAGGAAACCAACCTGGGTTATGTAAAGGGGCAGTACATAAGGGTTTTTATCCTGGATTCATGTCACCCAGGTGTGGTCAGGTGATAAACCCTTTGTGTGTGTACTGGGACTGTTACCATTTATAAATGTAAATTTCTATAAATCATTGTAAATGCAGTAAACCTCGCCTAAGTCGGATTCACCTAAGTCGGATCTTTGCTCAACTCGGACAGAATTCCGAGGAACGGTTGATTTGTAATGAATTTCCCATAAAAATCTGTGTGTAAGTCGGATAACTGAGTCGGTCCATTTGATCCGGGATAATGTGTTTTTCTTCGCCTAAGTCGGAACGCAGTATTCAACAAAATCACTTGGTAAGCTATAACCTTAGAGATCCATGCCAAAATGAAGCATAAAACTGTTTTAATACTGTATTATGTTGTATGTTGCTTGTGGACATCAACATTTATAGAGTTACCGCATTATTTACAGTTACCTAAGGGCTTTTAGAGGGTTGCCTTTGGCGCTGGGATATGTCATCTTCGACCAAGTCAGATTGTTGCGCAACTCGGATTAAATCACTCGGTTCGATTGAATCCAACTTAGACGAGGTTTACTGTAATTTGTTTTGATCAGTTCATTCAATTCTAATTCAATCTGTTTTGATTTTTTATTCAAATGTATGTGTGTTTTATCAGTTCAATTCCAAATCAAATAAGAATTGATAGTAAGTCTGCGACAAACTATCCTTTTCACATAAGACGGGTTTAGTGGCTGCTTGCAGAGTATTGAACCTAAACTCTCATTGGTGTGAAAAATATCACAAAATTATTTTTGTACTGGTTTTACAATTTATACTTGAACTGATACTTATCTGTCAACCAAGCAGCAGTGTAGCAGTATAGTTTAATAAGGAAAGTAATTCACAGCAGCTTACTAACAAGATATAGATGCTGATGGGTTTATTGCTTTTTGTTGGTAAGAATTTTATTACAATACTGTATGTCCTGTTTATTATAGAGACGAAAGCACGGCTCATACTGTCTGCTCTGGTATGGAAGTTCTGGCCAAGCCCTAGCGCAGACAACCCTGTTAACGTTGTGGATGTCTGGTCAAGAAGGCGCAAGCAGTGGGTGCTGCGACAAAACACAGCAGCAGATTTACCTGCCAACCCAAATGTCCATGGAAAGAGTGAATGATGTCTATAAGAAATCTGAAACAGCCAGGAATCACTGTCCCAACTGGAATTGCAGTCCTTGGGGCAAGTGTGCCCAAGCCAATGAAACATGATCTGCTGGCATCAAGAGGCAGTCGATTTGTAAATAAATAGTCAATCCAACTATTTATTTACAAATCGACTGACAATTGACAAGGACGTTCGTTTCAAGGGACTGGCTGTTTTGTTTGCATTTCCACCTACAGCCATAGTTTTGTATAAGGTGACAAATGCATCCTCTAGTTTAGTCTAGTTCAGTCCTCAAGTGCTCATTGGAATCCCTCATGTTGTGTCCCATCGAGTGCAGGGAAGTGTGATCGTATTTGATGGCTCGCACACGCTGGTATAACTCTCCGTACCTTTCGGTCCAGCCTGCCATGGATCCACCAGATGAACTGTCTATATGCAGCCCACCTCAGAGACCTGAAATAAAACAAGGCTCAAATAAATTTACTAACATTGTCAGCAGGTGATGTATGAAAATAGGTTTGAGGTAGTTAATTTCCTTGTCAAAATGGTATATATCAACAAGCAGGGTTTCTATGAAATCATTTGAACCTTTCTTCAATTCTCGCATAGGCATGCTACTCAAAATGTTCTAGAATGATCATATGTTGTTTACTATTAAACATTAAAAAATGTTGGCAGATTTCTACTAACTATGCCTAGTATATACAGTTTATGAAACTTCATGCATATTATGCAGCACCCTGTATGTTTATACATTTAAAAATTGCTGTTGCTTTGCTTGATGTTCTGGTTACTGTAGTATTATCGTCATTGTTGATATATGTCAATAAATATTTAACAACACATTTCACTGCTGTTATAACACATGAATATATACTTACTTGTTCGTTGGAGGGTCTATTTATCTAACCGAATGTGATTCATAGCAACTAGTATATTTCTTTGGCCATTTGTAACGCATCGCAACAAAGAACCAAGCGTTTAAATGAAAGTGTTACATGAATGATAAACAAACAGGGATTGTTATTACTACAGTGGAACCTCGCTATATGGTGACCTTGGTAATACAACCTCGGTATAGTATAGGATATCAGTACTACAGCTAGTAAGATAACTTTTATCCAGTCCCAAGGGTGACCTTAAAAGTGAGGTTCCACTGTTCCATTCTGAATGAAGCCAATGTCACAAGCAGCATGGATTAGGATTGTCTTTCTGTATTTATATAAGAATTATGCCCTCTCTCTATAAAATTAAATTCAAGCCTATTAAAAGAACAATTAATACTGCCACACATTTTTCGCATACGGTGATACACATGCATAGTCGTTACTGTAAATATAATAATGGGGACACAACAGTTAACCTGTTTGTTTTACTATCATAGCCGTGGACAATTTTGAACTCGGTTCCTGGAACCGTTTTTAAAACGGCGAAGGTATAACCTTAGGTAATATTCCCATAAAATGTAAAACTGGACACTCGGACACCGAGCCCACGGCACTGGCAAGAGAACTGAGGACTGTCGTCGAATCGAGCCTCGACTCGAGGTGCCACCGACCGAGCGATCGACTCACTCAGTTCATACGTTTATTTAAATTATTACCCAGCGTGGACCTCATAATGAGCAGTTATTTATACTAGACACGTAAATAATTACCTCCACCGACATGCTCTGCGTGCTGACGAGTCGCAGCCGTTTTCTGACAGCAAACACTCCTTTCTGAACCAAAAAATCAACTTGACACTTTTCACAGCGACACCGTCACCACCAGTCGCCAGTCAGTTACGTCTCGGCTTGTTAGTCGCCTCTGCATTTCTACTTCCCGCGCGTCTACGTTATCATGCTTACGGTCACCAGAACGCTCTGGTCTATCTTGCAATACTGGCCCTTGTCTTTGCGGTTGAAACCGATATCCAACAACTTCTGAATCCATTTCATCAGACGAAGAATCAGAACCGTAACGACACGCCATCTTATCTAAACTCAATGGGTAACATCGCACAGCGCCACCTGACGTTTTTTTGGAAACACTAGTACACACAAAATCCAGAAAAGTACGCAGCATTGCTTACGTCATTTTCTGTTCAATATGGCGGAATTCATGAAATTTGATAGAGGGTGTGTTCAAATATTCTTTACTACTAAACCACTGACGTTAAAAATATGATTATAGTTGGAAATAGTTAGTTTGCATTAACTCTTTTAGGTGCTTAATCCCAAAAAGTTCCCTTATGTTTCCCTTTAAGTCTCTATGTGATTCGTTCTCTACTCACTTTAAGAATAAAATCAGTATTATTCGTTTTGCGTTCCCACGTCATAATATAAGTCATGTCAGTGTGGACTTTCCACAAGTAAATTCTCAACTTTTCATTTCAATCTGCAACAGTTGATGAAGTTAGGAAAATAATTATGTCCTCCCAAATAAATCTTGTGCACTTGATCCATTTCCAACAATACTGCTAAAAGCATGTCATGATACACTAATTGGACCTACAACAAACATTATAAATGCATCACTTTGCTCTGGCTGTTTTCCTGATTATTTCAAATACGCCCATGTCACATCACTTCTTAAGAAGTCATCTATGCCTAAACAAGACCTAAACAGTTATAGACCTAATTCTAATCTCAGCTTCTGTATCGTTTCGTTGTTATATATATAACGTAACTTCGGACGCGTGTTTTATAAAGACGAACGGTTTATTTGAACATCTCCATGCAGACCCGCTACACGAGGCTCGGTCAAGGACTCCTGACATTACGTAACGTTGTCCTCTGTCTGTTCGATGCCAAGTTAGTGGGAACATAGAAATACAGTAGCGCTACCTAGCGATTATACTAAATTTAAATGACATCTTGCCACATCTCCTTTCTCAACAATGTACGCATGTACTAGACATTAAGTAAGTGTCCTTGAAGTATACTGTGAATACTTGCTATACTTGCTACAGTCCGTAAAGTGTGATAAACGGTAACAAATGTATAACACCTACAGTTCGTAGTCTACATGCCACTTGGGGTTAACTCTATCTCGAGTAGATCTTCGTAGCATCGGTATAGGTGGAGTGGGTTGGTTTGGTGTCCCTGGGCCGTCTCGGATGGGACGTCGTGGAGCCGGCACGGGTCGTGGCAGCGTGCTGTATGACTCCGGACCTCAGTGCACGTCAGCTGGTTCGGTCGTCTGGTTTCGCTGAAGTGGCTCGTCCTGATGCGTCGACTCGATGTCATCAATAGCCGTGTCCATGTTTGGCAGTTCAGCTGTCGACCGCAGTTGACGACGGTTGCGACGGTAGCGCGCGCCGTTCACCTCAACCTCATAGGATCTGTGACCCAACACACGGCGACAAAGCCCCAGTGACCAGCGTCGATCACCTGGTAACCTCATGTTGTCACCAGCGTGTAGCTCCGTGAGCTTCTTCGTGCCTCGGTTGTAGTGTTTTGTCTGAGCTTCCTTCTGTGAGGCCAGCTTCTCTTCTGTTGAAGGTGGTATCGCTGGACGTAATAGCTCCTCAGTTGTCGGCAGGAGGATCCTTGTACGCCTTCCCATCAGCCGTTGTACCGGCGATGTTCCGATATACTCGCTCGAGGTGTTCCTCCAGTCTAGCAGCGCTAGCAATGGGTGTTTGTGGTCTTCTCGTGCTTTCTTGAAGAGTGCTTTACACGTCTTCACCGCGTTTTCCGCTTTGCCGTTCGATTGTGGAAACCTCGGGCTAGAAGTGATGTGCTTGATCTTCCATAGTTTCACAAATTCCTTGAAGTCTTCACTTGCGAATTCCGGTCCGTTGTCTGTCATCAAAACAGAAGGTATTCCATGTCGAGCGAATTGCACTTTTAACTGGTTTATTACAGACCGTGACGTTTTCTTGTGTAACTCCGCTACCTCGAAGTAGGTGGACCAGTAATCGACTATGATGATGAACGATTGTCCGTTGAACTCGAAAAGATCTCCTCCTAACTTCTCTCACGGACGAGATGGCAGTTCGTGTGGGTGTAGGAGCTCACGACACTGCTGTGGCGTGAATGTCTGACAAGTGCTGCATCTGGACACATAGTCTCTGACGTCAGCACTCATCCCCGACCAGTACAGCACTTCTCTGGCTCGTCGAACGCATCCTCCCATTCCAATGTGGCTGATGTGTATCTGCTGCAGCATATCCTTTCTCAGTGACCTCGATACGACCAGCTGCTCGCCTCGAAACACTAGTCCTTCGACTTCAACCAAGCTGCTGCGCTCGTCATAATATGGCGATGCTGCTTGCGGACATTCTCTTCTCGCAGGCCATCCCTGTCGTATGATCTTGATCAGCGCCTGAGTTTCTTCGTCTGCGGCCACTTTCTCCCTGAATTCGTCTCGTTTCGTCTTGGTTACCGAGATGTTCTCGTGGCTCACTGATTCTAGTGCGCGAATCTCACAGTTCTCATGCTGGCCGCCCTCTGTTGTGTCTCTGTAGGCGCGGCTGAGCGTGTCGGCGATATACATTAGTGGACCTCGCTTGTACTGTATATCTAGGTTGTACTTCTGTAGAGCGAGACTCATGCGCTGTAGCCTCTTCGGTGACTTGTGAATCTCTTTCTTGAATACTGTCTTCAGCGGTTCGTGATCTGTTTCAATGGTGACCACGTCTCGCCCATAGATGTACTGATCGAACTTGTCACACGACCACACGATTGCTAATAGTTCTTTCTCTATTTGTGCGTAACGTGTCTCTGTGTCGGTCAGAGCCCGCGAAGCATACGAGACTGGCTGTCCGTTCTGCATTAACACGGCTCCCAGACCACGTTCGCTCGAATCACACTGGATCGTGACCGGTTGCTTGACGTCATAGTAGCGCAATACTGGTGCTTTGATGACAAGCTGCTTAATGGCATCAATCGCTGCTGTGTGCGAGTTTGTCCAGTTGAACTCTGCGTCTTTGTCATCAAGTCTCCTCAGAGGTTCAGTCATCTCCGAGAGTCGTGGCAGGTACTTAGACAAGTAGTTCACCATGCCTAGAAATCTCTTCAGAGCGGTCACATCGCCTGGCTCCGGCATCTCTCTGATTGCCGATATCTTCGTTGGATCGGGTTTCAGGCCGTCCGGCGTCAGTATGTGACCCATGAAGGGGACGCTTGCTTGTCCTCGCTTCACTTTGCTGCGGTTCAGCTTCAGCTTCCATGCTCGGCACTTCTCGAAGAATGCGCGCTCATTGTCTTCTAGACTCTGATTTACCTCTTGCTCCGTCTTGCCGAATCCCGCTATTAGAAAATCGTCTGCGATGACCTCTATTCCGTCAAGGTCTTCAACGAATTCGTGCATCGTTCTCTGCCAGCGCTGAGCTTATTCCGAAAGGCATGCGTGTCCAACGAAACCTTCCAAAGGGCGAGTTGAAAGTCGTTTTGAAGCTCGACTCCTCGTCCAGACGCTTCTGCCAGAATCCCTCCTTGGCATCGAATACGCTGAACTTCTTTGCATCAGTCAGACGTGTCGCGATCTCCTCGATCGTCGGCATCTGGTAGTGCTCGCGACAGATCGCTCGGTTTAAGTCTCTTGGGTCGATACAGATCCTCAACTTATCGGGCTTGACGACAACAAGCATGCTCGACACCCAAGCTGTAGGCTCGGTGACTGGCTTGATGATTCCTCGCTGCACCATCTCATCAAGTTTCTCCTTGATTCTCGCTCTCAACGGCACTGGCACACGACGAGGTGGGTGTATCACGGGTGCAACACTCTCGTCTGTGACAATGTGGTATTCGCCAGGCAGCTCGCCCAGACCTTCAAAGACATCTTTAAACTCTGTGAGTAGATCGTTTTTTTCTTTCACTGCTGCTCGCACCGCTTTCCTCAGCGATGATCGTGGGGCTGGATGTGGAATGTCACTGTAGCCTGACGACACGCTCGTTCCTGACGTGTCACTCACAGCGTGCACGTTTCTGTCGCTGTCGTTGATCGTCACGAAACCCATCTCTGTGCAGGTCTTCAATGACAACAGTGGCATAAAGTCATCGTTCGTGATGTTGAAGGTCAAATTGCTTTGTTTGCCTTGCCGCCATACCGGAAGCGTCACCCAACCAAGTATCTGGTACTTTTCTCCAGTGTACGTCCTGATGTACTTGTGGGTACAGTGTTGCAGCTTCTTCATTTGGCGGTCCCTTGTCGCTCTGCAGTACGTCTCTCGTGGAAGCACGTTGCATTCTGCTCCAGTGTCCATTTGCAACAGAACCCGGCTACTTGGTCTCCGAGATCCAACTTCCACTGTGATGACTGCCTTCGACGCTCTGTCTCCAACAAGACCGACGTATAAGATTTCCTTGGTCGTGCGGACGGTTGACGCCGTCGCCCTGCACTCGAGTCGGAAATGGTTCTTCTTTCCGCACTTACGGCACGTTTGGCCGTATGCGGGACACTCTCTTTTAGCATGGCGACGTCCACAGTACTTGCAGTCGGGTTGATGCTGCTCCGTTGGTGCTCTTGGCTTCGGTGTGGTGAACCTTTGCTGTGTGCGGTTGTGTGGTGTGCTGGCTGCTTGTCGCGTCTGCCGTTTCCTGACGAAGCTGACATCCTGCGTGGCACCGTGCATAACCTGCAGCTGAGCACTCGTTTGCTCGGCTGCCTTGCAGATGTCGATGGCTTTCTCCAGGGTAAGGTCATTCATGCGCAACAGCCGCTCACGCATATTGTCGTCACGCAAACCCAACACAAGCCGATCGCGGATGATCTCGTTTGGTGTGATGTCTTCATGTGCACAGTTCTTCGCGATGGTTCGTAGATCCGTGACGTAAGCTGATATCGTTTCGTCGACCGCCTGGTTCCGGTTGTTAAACCGGTACCGTTCGTAGATCACTTGTGTGCGTGGCTCACAATATATATCAAACTGCGCTAGCACATCGGTTTCACACTGTTCATTTTGACTGTCCACCCAAGTGAATGTGTCATACACTTTCGCAGCATCCTCTCCTATCACAGACAGAAGTGTGGCGACGCGAATTAAGCCTTCTTGCTTATATATGCCAGTAGCTATTTCATAGCGCTGCCATATTTCACGCCATTGCTTCCAGTTTGTGGCCAGATTATTGTCCATAATCAATGGTCGCGGGGGTGATATGTTTGCGGGGGGTATCAACATCGCCGTTGCACTTGCCCCACACCCGGTAGTGTCGGCTGTGTTTGACTCGGCCATGCTGTACAGTCTGTGTTGTAGTAGAATCAAAAGGTCACGTACCTTTGGTTGTCGCACGAGTCACAACAACGCTCGACACGCCTACCGCGATGTCTGCATTGCACTGTCAGTCGGCGTGATTTCACAGTCACGGCGAAAATTTTCAAAGTTCAATTTTGCAAGCTGCGTGCTTCAATGCAAAGTTCGTCAATAACACATGCTGATCCTGGTTCATTAACCGACGATATGACGGGACATCTGACACCATGTATCGTTTCGTTGTTATATATATATAACGTAACTTCGGACGCGTGTTTTATAAAGACGAACGGTTTATTTGAACATCTCCATGCAGACCCGCTACACGAGGCTCGGTCAAGGACTCCTGACATTACGTAATGTTGTCCTCTGTCTATTCGATGCCAAGTTAGTGGGAACATAGAAATACAGTAGCGCTACCTAGCGATTATACTAAATTTAAATGACATCTCGCCACAGCTTCATTTCCAAAATACTAGAAAAGGTTGTAGCAAGTTGTCTAAGGTCTCACATTAGCACAAATGTTTTAACTAATGTGTCACAATCAGCATATAGGCAGTTTCATTCAATAGAGATTGCCCTGTTAAAGGTTCATAATGACATTAACTTGAACATTAATAATGGTAAACTGACTGCACCTACTAGATCTCTCTGCCATTTTTGGCACGATTCAGCATTCTCATTGAACGTCTATTAAAGTGATACGGCATATCTGGCACAGCTCTAAGCTGGTTTTCTTCATCTAACTGATAGATATCAAACTATAAAGATTGGGAACTGCTTTTCAGCTGCACTGCCGGCTTTATTTGGTGTTCCCCAGGGTTCTGTTCTTGGGCCTTTGCTTTTTACTCTTTACATCACGCCACTAAGCTCTGTTATACGAAGACATAACTGGGGTCACCATTGTTACGCTGATGATACTCAAGATCTACATTTCATTGTCTACCCTAGATACAAATCGCTCCCTTAGCCAACTTAGTGATTGCCTTCAAGATATCTTCCACTGGATGACTGACAGCAAGTTGAAATTAAATGCAAATAAAACTTAATTGATTATTATTGGTATTCTCTAATGCAGCGTAGTAAACTGGATGGTTTTTGTCACAAAGTGGTTTGTATAGAATTTAATCAGGCTTTAGAACAGTGGTTTTGTATACAAAGTATGGTTGATGGGATGGTGCTGCCATCTCTGGTATGTATTGTCGCGGAGGTATACGCTGGTGCCCTCTGGCGATTAATGCGTGTAACGTTTTAACAGCCGACGAGTCAGATTTAATTAAATTCATTTGTAGCGTAAACCACTAATTCTACGGTTAGGTATACCAAATTTGGTACCAGTAGAAATTATTTAACATGACTGGTAATATGGTGGCCTTGCAAACTACTTATGTTGTGGTTATAAGAAGATTATATTATGAACTTATAAAAGTTGTTTACAGAAATGTAGGTGTGAAAAACACTAGGGTCACACCTAGCTTATGAATAGGGTGCGTGTTTTATAAAAATTATGGATTAATTCATGAGAGTTGGAATGTACGATGAATATTGTGGTATCCGGCTCGATACAGGGAATCCAGTGATATTAATTATGTAAGTAATTCACGTAAGTTAAAGATTGAATGAGCACTTATATAGCCAAACGTTTAGCTCGCAAAATATATTTTAAACTCGGCAAGTTGAATGGATTGCTTCGAAGTGTGAATGGTTTCGGAAGCCAGTTTTTGAAGAGACTTTAATTTGTATTAAGTGTTGTAATTGGTCAGACTAACTTCCGGTCAAGTTATATAAGGGCCGGTGTACTGGTCTGGATGGAGGTTCCGGTCTGAGAGTAAGTTCCGGTTCCGTTTTGCGTATGCTCACGCAAGCGCAGGTCATAAAAATCGACCAACTGTGAGCAACGTGACCTCAGGTGACCGATCAACTTTGACCCCGTGCCAGAAGTATGCGGCGACTGAGTTACAGCGCTGTGAGCAACGTGACCTCAGGTGACCGATCAACTTTGACCCCGTGCCAGAAGTATGCGGCGACTGAGTTACAGCGCTGTGAGCAACGTGACCTCAGGTGACCGATCAACTTTGACCCTTGCTCGATGCACTCGGTGACTGAGATATACAATTAATCATTTTTCGTTTGCTGTAGCGACCGTTACTCCACCGACCTATTTGCCCCCTACGTTGCTGAACAGGATCGTACATCTGCGTGTGACCACTGTCTACAGGCACATTAGTTAGTATCAGCTAGTTTACATATCTTTTGTTGAGAAAATACCTGTGATGCAGCGGGAGAAAATAGAAGATGAGTACCGACGGTACATGACTTGCATAAGGCATTACCTAGTCACAAAGAAGCACTTAGTTAGTGTGTCAAAAGCGAATGCGCAATGCTGTTTTGAAAGCTACGCAGCATGGCAAATATCAAGTAGACGGTGAGTAGACAGTCCAGCCCCAGGGCCGGGCTAATAGTCTGTAGCCTAGCGTATAGTATACTTATTCGAGGCTATATTTGGCGGAGATAGATCGTTGAAATTGGTGGTGTATCAAAGTTCATAAGCAAGTGGAATTACTGATTGATAAGTATTATTCTTGCCTTAATATCATTCATAAAGTAGCAGTAAACATATATTGAGTAGCAGTTGTGCTTAAAGTTAGTTAGATAAAGTATTTTAGGACACTTTAGTCTAGTGAGTGATAATAGGGTACGTTAGCTTACGGCTACGATAAGTTTGTAAACAAGATTTAACAAACCTCGTTATGTGGTAGAATATATAGGTGATAAAGTAACAACCATAAACTACCTACATAAGATAATATCTGTGTAAGTCAGTACCTGCTAGACATTTTGATAAGGTAGCTTTGTTGTTAAAATTAAGCATTTGCGATAATCGGGCGAACTAAGTTTATGTAGCTAGTGTCTCTCTTATTCGCTAGGGCGCTGTATAACCTAAATAAATAAGGCAGTCTAGCGTACGCAATCTTACGAAAAGTGTAACATTTGTGCACAGAAAACAGTCTTCTTAAAGACTACATAGACAGTGAATAGTGTAAACACAGTTGACAAAACTATTTTAAATAGCTAATTAGATTATTATTATTAAATAAATTCTGATATGGCGCCTTGCAAGCGGCAAGTCAAGGCAAAGACACACTTGGTGTGCGACGACTGCCACAGTTGGGTAGATTTTGCCTTATCCGGCTGTACGAAGTCATGGACAGAAACCAAGGAAGAGGGATTCACCTTTCAGTGCGTGGGGTGTTGGAAGAGGAGAGAAGGAAATGCAATGGGAGGAAAGATGACGGGAAGAAAGGAAGTGAGAGTACATGTGACAGAAGAGAAGTCGGGAGGGACGATGACAGGAAGAAACAGCGTCAGGAAAGAATGGAACGGACGAGATTGTGACGGGAGAGCAGAAGACAGGGGAACAAGATTACAACCAGACAGATGCAAACCGTAGAAAGAGCTACACTGAGGCAGTGATTGAAGGGGCAATGAGGAAAGAGAGGGTGTTTATGGGCGATTCGATTATGAGAAAGACAGATAAGACTCTAAGCGAGGGGGAGGACGTCGTTGTTTGTCTACCGGGGGCTAGGATAGAACATGTAACTGAAAGGGTAGAAAAGGTACTGGGGTATGGCAAGGGAGCGTCTATACTAGTACATGTAGGGACAAATAACGCAGAGAGGGAGGGAACAACTGGGATAGTTCAGAAGTACAGACAGTTAGTGAAGAAGTTAAAGAAGACAAGAGTAGAACAGATTATCCTCTCAGGAATTTTGCCAGTAATGGGAGGAAGGGGGCCGACATATAGAAACTGCAAGAGGATGGCGATCAACGCACTAGTTGAGCAGATGTGTAAAGAAGAGGGGGTGGGATTCGTAGATTTATGGGGATACTTTGTTGGGAGGGAAGATATGTACATGAGAGATGGCCTACATCTAAGTGGAAAGGGGGCAGCAGTTTTCTCAGAGAACTTGCTGCAATCTGTTGACAGTGGGACAGGCTGCATCTATTTAAACTAGATTCGCAGGGGGGATTCACAGAGAAGCCTGAAACTGGAGGCATAGATAAAGACAGCAGAAATAAATCGGCAAAGAACAGCCTGGAAAACTGTTCTGAATCAGGATATAAATGCATTTGTTTAAATGCAAGGAGCATAGTAAACAAAAGAAGTGAACTAAACATTATGGTAGAAGATATTGACCCTCACATAATAGGTATAACCGAATCGTGGGCCACCACTGATATATCAGATGCCGAATTGGGACTAACAGGATATGTAATGTTTAGGAAAGATAGAATAGGAAGAAAGGGAGGTGGAGTTATTTTATATATTAAAGAATCTATCCAGGCTTATGAAATAAAATTAGAAAGAGAAGCAGATTGCGAAGAAGCTGTTTGGTGTAACATAGTTACAGGAAACTCAACGTTAACAGTTGGGTTAGTTTATCGAAGTCCAAACATAAGCATAGAAGAGAATGAAAAAATACAAAACGCTATAAGGGAAGTAAGCAAACGGAACTGTATTATTATGGGGGACTTTAACCATGGGCATATACAATGGAAATCTCTACAGAGTATGGGGAGTGAGGACCACAAGTTTTTAGTTTTAGTACAAGATAGTTTCCTTTCTCAACATGTGCTAGAACCAACCAGGGGAGAGAATGTGTTAGACTTAGTTTTGTCCTCACAGAAAGAATTAGTTGACAATGTCAAGATATGTGAGCCACTGGGGAGTAGTGATCACAACCAGATACATTTTACCATCAAAGTAAAATCAGAAAGGAATAGTAAAAAGCAGTATAGGAGAAATTTCCACAAAGGAAGGTATAAGGACATGAGGAAATATTTAGCAAAGATAGACTGGAATAACACACTGAAGAATAAGACAGCAACCGAATGCTGGAATATCTTAAATAGTGAAATTAAGTGCATAGTCGATAAATTTGTACCTTTCAAAAAACAAGGGAAACGGTCTAAAAAGAAACACTTATCGAAAGAAGCCATTAGAAAAATTAAGTATAAACAAATGATGTGGAAGTCATATAGATGTACTGGAAATGATGAAGACTACAACATTTATAAAGAAGCACTTAATCAAGCTACAGCTGAAATTAGAAATTCAAAGAGAAGCTATGAAAAAAATTAGCTAGTAATATAAAACATGACAGTAAGAGTTTTTATGCGTATATTCGAAGCAAACAGAAAGTTCAGGATAAGGTCGGTCCTCTAGAAGATAGTGCTGGAAATACAATATCAGAGGGATTCTTAATGGCAGAAGACCTGAATGAGTATTTTAGTTCAGTGTTTACCAGGGAAGATATTAGTTCACTGCCAGTACCAGAGGCTAAGTTCAAGGGGGCAGATTCAGACTATTTAGGACAGTTAGTTGTAACC
Organism: Paraescarpia echinospica; assembly: GCA_020002185.1. Taxonomy (NCBI): domain Eukaryota; kingdom Metazoa; phylum Annelida; class Polychaeta; order Sabellida; family Siboglinidae; genus Paraescarpia; species Paraescarpia echinospica. Next base: position 12,217,432 of record CM034542.1, read on the forward strand.
TCGGAAATGGTAGCTAAGAAAATAAGGGCTATGAAGGATAATAAATCACCTGGAGTGGACGGGATTCCGCCCAAACTACTATTGGAAATTGTAGAACAAATTAGCGTACCGCTTGCAACAGTTTTCAATTTGTCATTAGAAGAGGGAGTGGTTCCTTTAGAATGGAAAGAGGCAAACATTATACCGTTATTTAAAAAAGGTTCGAGAAACAAGTCAGAGAACTATAGACCAGTGAGTTTAACATCAGTGATTTGCAAATTATTAGAAAGACTAATTAAAGATCACATGGTGGATTTTCTTGTTAAACATAACTTGATAAACCCATCTCAACATGGGTTTTTAAAAGCGAGGTCATGCTTAACAAATATGTTATGTTTTTTGGAAGACATCACTAGGTGGGTAGATGAGGGATCACCAGTAGATATCATCTATTTAGATTTTCAAAAAGCTTTCGACAAAGTACCACATCAAAGATTACTCCTTAAGCTAAAGGCCCATGGCATAGGAAATGGTATAATAAACTGGATAGAAAAATGGCTGAATGACAGAAGACAACGTGTAGTAGTTGATGGGGAGGCTTCAAACTGGAAATCGGTATTGAGTGGGGTGCCACAGGGATCAGTACTAGGACCTATATTATTCTTAATATATATCAACGATTTGGACGATGATATAACAAGCAAGGTGTTAAAATTTGCGGATGATACAAAAGTGTTTAGAAGGATTAAAAGTGATGGAGACAGACAGCATTTACAAGATGATCTTGATAGGTTGATCAAATGGTCTGAAAAGTGGCAAATACTGTTCAATTTTGGGAAATGTAAATGCCTCCACACAGGACATGGGAACGAAGAGGTAGAATATACAATGGGGGGTACTGTACTAAGTACTACTGTAAAAGAAAAGGACTTAGGGTTAACCATTAGTGCTGATATGAAGGTTTCAGAGCAGTGCGGAATTGCAGCGTCAAAGGGAAATCAAATCCTTGGATTAATTAGGCGAAATATAGCGTATAAGAAAAAAAAATTAATAGTACCGCTGTACAAAACAATAGTGAGGCCTCATTTAGAATATTGTATACAAGCATGGAGGCCATATCGCAAGAAGGACATAGATATGCTAGAAAGAGTACAGAGGAGAGCGACTAAAATGATACCAAATCTGAAGGATCTTAGTTACGAAATACGCCTAAAAGAATGTGGTTTAACAACATTAGAGACCAGGAGATTGAGAGGAGATCACACAGAACTGTTTAAAATATTGAATGGTTATGAAAATATTGATAGAAACATTTTTTCTCAGTTAAGAAAAATAGAAGGACCAGAGGACATGAAGCTACATTAGTAAAGGAGCAGTGTAGATTAGATATAAGAAAGTTCTCATTCTCACAAAGGACTGTAAATGAATGGAACAGATTATCTCCTGGTTGTGTTGGTGCTAGTAGCGTGAATATGTTTAAAAATAAAATCGACACACACCTTAAAAAGGCGGGATACATGTAGATAAAAAGTATTGGACTCTCGATAAGCCAAAAGGCTTCCTTGTCCACCTGTCATCCAGAGTAATTTTCTGGATGGCAATCTTGTTAAATCTTGTTGTTAAATCACTAACGCTACAACAATGGGCAAGACCTCCGCTAAGACCAGGCCCAGTAGTGCGTCGCAGTCGAACACTGGGACCGAACTTTTGGAGGAAACTGTGACGACGTCAACAACAACAGATGAGGCAACGTTCAACAGACTGCTGGGAATGCAACAAAACATATTCCAGAAGGGTTTGCAATCATTCATGTCCATACAGCAAATCAGGCGACGTTAAGGTCAAATATGAAGAACATTATGATATACCACACGAAATTTGTATCCATACTGTTTACATGTTGCACGTGGCAATGACATGGGCGATATTACAACAAAATAAGTTGTCACACAAGAAATACAGCGACTCACAATAACTTAGCATGATCTGCATTCTTCTTGGCATCGGTGTTGCTTGTTCTGGCTTGATCATTGTTTTATTGTTATGGTTATCGTATCAATTTGTAAGATCACAAATAATTTGTACCCATGATCGATTTGACATTCAGCAAGGTGAAGGTCGCCTACTAATTACGACTCGTGAACTCGGGCACCTTCGTTACTTTCGAGGTCACGACTTGTGAATACGACTTGTGTGGTGTCTGGAATGCTATTTACGACTTCACGAGGTGATTGGAATGCAGTATTAAACCCAATGTATCACACTGACAATGGCCATCACCGTTGCAATGTTATCTTCGTTGCTGTTTTCTTCGATTCCATGGAATCGTAGGTTAGAGCGTCTTGAATACTGTTCCAACCGATCGTTGTTTGTCTGCACCATCGCTAGTATCTTCTCTAATATTTCAATATACTCGTCCTTTTTGTTCAACCGGTCATTTAGCTGAGATATCTTGACAGACAGGGTGTCGAGCTTGTCCGCCAATACTTGTGGAAACACCACTGACTTGAGCTTGTTGATCACTGTCTCGTCCGTGAGCAATTTGACAAATGTCAGTGCTATGACGTCTGCTTGCTCCTCATTATTGTCAGAGGTACTACCTGTCTTTCATGTTTCCTCTGGTTGAGGCATTCTTCACGTCAGCTAGTCTCAATACAAAGCCTACTATCCACACAAATGACTATTACCCTCTCCCGTAACGACGCGTCTTAAGCTATGGCGGCCATCTTGTCCTGGCGGCCATCTTGTCCTTGCGTATCTCGCCATTCAGAATGTCGCGAACATCTTTCTTCCACATTTCAAGATATGTAGTGGCCTGCATATATATCGCCTATGTAGTTCACGGATCATATGTGCAGAATCATAGCAGGTCTCTATCTAGAACCTACATTGATGTGACACTGTTCTTACATGTCAGAGGCATATACACTGGTTCTCGGTATTTGGACGTAATGTGCGTTACATTCAAGCCCACAGTTAACCTATAAGCAAATGTAATTTGTATTTGCTATATAATTAATACAATAGCAATATAGTTAACTACCATGTTTTAAGAAAATGCCAGTGTCTAATGGGTGAACCGTATAATGAACTACAGACCAAAGCTAGGTCTAGACGTAAGCGCAGTTAAACATTAAATGTATTGAATTTCTATGCGAACCGTACGGTGTTAGTATCCCTACGCAAAACACTACGCTACGTTACGCGCATACTGCAAACATTCTTAAGTCGGCTGACAACCGTACAATGCACAACGATACCGATAAAACAATTTGTTTATGAAAACAATTTGAAGATTGATCCAAACTGTTACATTAATACCCGTTAAATTCATTTTTTTTGCGAATATAACTGGGTCAGAAGAATTGTGGGAATGAAAA
>CM034542.1:12221790-12324560 GCA_020002185.1 Paraescarpia echinospica
TATCTGTTGGAGCTGAAAATTTGCACCGGTTGCTCGGCTGAGGCGATGCGGTTCATTTCTTCCCTACTCCTGGAAGTAGGAGTCACTGCGTCTAGAGCCTTGAAATGCCGGGAACTCGGTCAATGATGTCGGACAGTGATATCAGTGCAGCCCCAGCAACTGTCAAACAAAAAGCAGGGTCATTCCGTATCAAATCAATCAATTTTAAGCCATTTTTGCATGACCCGACTCCAATTTTGATGAAAGTCAGCAGAGTTGTTGGCTTATACAAGAATATAACAACTGCAAATTGACCCATCTTAACGAAATGAGTCGCATGTCGGAAATGTTTAATATTAAGTTATTAGTATCGTTGGAAAGAGCAGAATCCCTGCTTTCACACGGTGTATCATGTAAGAAGATATCTTAAATCTAACTGAAGTTATGGCTTAACAAACACATGTGGGGTAGAAACCTTCAAACTCAGAAAACGGCCGTCAAAGTTGAATCAAAATATTCGTTATGTTTCATGAAATGTACCTTAGTTAACGTGGACAGATCTTGCTAAAATTTCGTTCTAGTCCGCCTCGCTTCCATCCGTCAAGTCTTCCAAAAAATACTCCTCGATCAAACTTCCATCCGAATTTAACAGCTTCGCCACGTTAAACACCATTTGTCGCGTCTTCTTAATCGCTATCTGGGTCAGCAGTGACGCGGTGGAAATACATGGTGCGCATGCGTGTTTTTACAGATTATGTAAATGACCCATCACTGAACCAATGAGAACAGCTGCCTGGGTCACGCAGTTGCATTTGCTACCACATGATCCGAATTGTTTACACAGCTGGCCTAACAGGGGGCGTCTTCCAAGCTCTCTGGAGGTCACAGAATGTAGTTATTAGCATATGTATGCCCATATATGGGAAGATGACGCGTCAATCTTCGTTGTGATATCTCATATGTTATGAGCGTCCCAAAATTAGCAGTTGCGAACGCGCGCCATTACTGGCATTTTCGGCGTTATTTTAAGGAAATCGAGCGAAACACTTCGCACACCTCTACAAAAATCGCTTTAACATACACAAAACAGGGTTAATTAGAGGGTAGCTGGAGTAGCAATCGATAAAACGAATACCAAAGAATAATTTTCAGGGGAAATCTCAAAATCGGTGGATTCGCGATTTGTTCACATAAACGGCATTTACGGAAAATCAGATTTGCCGACATCCGACTCATTTCGTTAATTATAGGTTTATACAGACTGTGCTTAATTTGGTTGTAATATAATAACTGTTTTAACACATATGTCCTCACACGAATTCGCAAGCACACAAACAAACACACACACACACACACACACACACACACACACATACGCACAGACTATCTACCTTGCTGTGCTATTTCTGTAGCTTCCTTGGAAATTATCACCCGTGGAAAGGAGCACCAATACGTTTTGAATGTTGATGGCCATCAGACCATCGTCATCATCAACCTCGGCACCATTGCCAACGAGCAAAACCATCTCAACTGCCCCCCGAATGCCCAGTTTTGCAGCACTTTCATATCAAATGTAGACCCAAATATGATTTAACACTAACAATACAAAGAAACTGAGATCTTATTTTATTAGTTACAACACAACATTGCAACGTCACACCCAGGCTTCAGACATATTCTACTTAGTTACAACACAACATTGCAACGTCACACCCGGGCTTCAGACATATTCTACTTAGTTACAACACGACATTGCAATGTCACACCCAGGCTTCAGACATATTCTACTTAGTTACAACACAACATTGCAACGTCACACCCAGGCTTCAGACACATTCTGCTTACCCTGCGTGCATATCTTGTGCTTACAAAACTGAATTATACTGTTGCTAATATGACACAGTCTAAATATCCTATATATAAATGGTTAGCTTACTTAGAGTTATTATTAAACATGTGTCGATGTTAACATACATACAACAATACTATTGTTTGACACCTACACAACATGAGATTTCGTAATTTATAAACACAGTATAGAGATACGAAGTAAATGTAAAACAAATAAGGATTATTTCAAAACAATTAAGAACAGGACTTACCCTTTGACTTAAGCTCTGCTCCTTAGCAAAGACAGTCTTCTTCTTATCAAACAAATGTTCAACAGCACTTCCGTCTTCCGATGTCATCAGTCGAGTCTACTGAGGAGATGTTGAAGTTCAGGCGGCACAGCGGCGAAAAATCTTCAACATGACCCCAATCAAAACAATATTCAATATTGGTAATCAATCCCTGGAGTGTGTGCATTAGTGCATTAAACCAGTGCTTCTCAACCGGTGTGCCCCGGCACGCAGATATGATATAAAAAATCCCTAGTGCGTCGCGGAAGTAGAAAAACAATATCACTTACATAGCAATAAATTATCAAACAACGTGACAGTTCCGAAAAAATATCCCATTCTGTTACACTCATTTTCGTTGACAGGAACACCAGTTCGTTCAAGCGGTTGCTGTAGTAGCCTCACATCACTGCGCAAGAAGTCACATTTATACAGAATGAATATTGTTTTATTCAAACAAACAAACAGTATAGTCTGCAATCGCCTCAATATGATTTTGTTGTGACGTATATAGGTATGTATATAATGTGGTTTGAAAGGAATACACAAGAAATTATACAAACTTGTAGTTAATGTATCCCCTAAATATATAGTTTTATTAATCACATAGTCGTTTTAATACGTTTATGATTAGTGCAATATAAATAAATGCAAAAATTAATAGAATTCTGATATATCAGAACCAAACCAAACACTTCCATTGGTCATGAAAACCTACTGGCAAACAACGAGACGGACCAGCCGACGTAAATTTCGTTGGGAGTTGTGAAGGTCGCCTCTAACATCTTGCGTTTCCTGCATATGTTTTCACCAATACGGCTGTTTAGAGTTTACGCCGCCTCGCACTTGTGCTACTGGTCGTTCCGCCCCACTGGTTCACGCCTGCTTCACCAAAGCAAACTCTGTAAAGGATGATAAATCACCTCTTTTTAAAATATGTATGAATCATTGTGTTGACGGTGTTTTGATGACGACGTTTTGTTGCCGTCTGGCATTCACTCGACCGGTCGTTTCGCGCCGCTGCTTCACACCTGATATATCAAAGCAAACACTAACGGAGTACACAAAGACTCACATTTGAATAGCTGGACAACGAAGGTTCTCTTTGCCAACCCTGACCAGAGCTACGTGTCAATCATGACTTTGTTTATGTTCATGTTCCCGAGAGTATCAGCGTTCGAACTCACTTCCTGCCGTTTCGAAACGTTGGTATATGTCGATATACCCATTGTACCTCTGTGTATTTCGACAGTTGGTCGCCCTGGTTTATAAAAAGGAGACGGACCAGCCGACGTAAGTTTCGTTGGGAGTTGTGAAGGTCGCCTCTAACATCTTGTGTTTTCTGCATATGTTTTCATCAATACGGCTGTTTAGAGTTTACGCCGCATCGCACTTGTGCTACTGGTCGTTCCGCCCCACTGGTTCTCGCCTGATTCACCAAAGCAAATTATGTAGAGGATTACAAATTAGCTCAATGAGGATGCTGGACCGCATGCAGATGGTCGACAACTGTTCCACGACATCGCCATCTTCCAAAGTTTTGTCATCACTCAGCAGGTATTTTTAGGGAAACTTCTTCTTGGTCGCTAAAGTTTGCGCGTCACCTATCACTTGTAATGTTGATGGTTGTTGATCATCCTCACCATGAATGGATAACTGTAACAAAACAAATGCAATGTTTTACAGTGTACTGTAATTATTAAATAAATGGAGAAACAAATTCCTGTGATTAATAAATGCTGTTACCAATAACAATACTGTATATGTACGTATGTATGTGTGATCTCCACCATACATAGATAAGTTATAACTAAAGCAATAACTTCATGGCATGAACATGAGCAGTTGTCGTGACATAGCCTGCTAAAACAGTGAAGCCATGGCCATGTCCACCCATATACTAAATGTTTAAATTAAAGGTAATAGGTTAATGATCACATAACTGTTTATTTTATTAAGATACCTTTAATAGATCAAAAGATATTGCGATTTTAAGACGAAAAAACCGTCATTTTTGTGTATCTCTTACAATGGCAAAATGGACTCATTTTTGTGTTTTCTATAGGTAAATATTTGCTTTAAAATGTAATAACTTTTTTATTTATACAGATATTTAAATGCTGTCTTCAGGGTTTTCAAACACATTGACAAGAGTAATAAATGTATAATATTTAATTGAAATGTAACTGGCCTATATTATTAGGACCTTATGAAAACCTGCTTTTTTATATGTATGTGTTCGTAATTTTATTCTTAATCACTTCCGGTACAAAGAGGTCACATATTAATTTTTTAATTGTCTTTTAGAGCAATTTAATCCCGTCGAGTCGATCGATGTAAACCCGGTGCCATACCGGGGCATGTACATGCGAATTGAGAGCATCCCGGGGGCATCAAAACCGCGAAGGCGACTTTCTTGCGATTTTGCGGACATATCCCCGACCTCAAATAATATCAGATAAACATGTTTAATTATGATTTTTGTTTTTATAAATGGTTAAATCAACAAAAGATTCATTCTCTCCGCTTTTTCTCAGACTTTCGCAAGACGTGCGATGAAATAAATTCCCATAAGAAACATAACAAATAGTTAAAAAATTGCGTTAAAGTAATGAAATATAAATCGACGTTATTAAGAGTTATTATAATATGCAATTATACAATTATTAAATCCAAAGGATTAACGTCACCGGAATTGTCGCTATGACCCCATCAGAATGTTTTGTAATAACATTAGGCGGAATGTGTTTGTGTGTTAAAATTAATTTGTTGTAAATACATTATGTTGAACATTTGTCATATAAAAATCACTGACTGATAACCATTGGTAAGGGTTCCACTAACTACCCATCAATCAGCAGCAGGGAAATCTGGATAATCAGCTCCCATTACATAACAGTGGCAATGTTTTTATTTCATTGAAAGTGAGTGACCTTTTTACTGGTGTATTTGGAATGATAATTGACAATTTGACAACTTTGATTTGATGTAGGTGTCACTTTTATGATGTTGAAATTCAATCAATATATATACATTAAAATGTGTTTTTTTTATTCGCAAATTCACCACCTGTTTCAAATTTTAACAAATCATTAAAATAATTACTTTGAAAGCCTAATCTGCAATACAGGTAATTAGCTCATCCATCACTTGAGATGCAACAAAGATCAAGCCCTTCAAACCCACTTCTCCATAAACCACTTGGTAGGCAGATACCAATTGCAATTACCAGTCAGGTTTTAGGCTGGTAATAAAACTGGAGTAAATAGAGAATTTAGGGACTGAAAGAGCAGATAAGAGAAATTATGAACAAAGGAAACCAACCTGGGTTATGTAAAGGGGCAGTACATAAGGGTTTTTATCCTGGATTCATGTCACCCAGGTGTGGTCAGGTGATAAACCCTTTGTGTGTGTACTGGGACTGTTACCATTTATAAATGTAAATTTCTATAAATCATTGTAAATGCAGTAAACCTCGCCTAAGTCGGATTCACCTAAGTCGGATCTTTGCTCAACTCGGACAGAATTCCGAGGAACGGTTGATTTGTAATGAATTTCCCATAAAAATCTGTGTGTAAGTCGGATAACTGAGTCGGTCCATTTGATCCGGGATAATGTGTTTTTCTTCGCCTAAGTCGGAACGCAGTATTCAACAAAATCACTTGGTAAGCTATAACCTTAGAGATCCATGCCAAAATGAAGCATAAAACTGTTTTAATACTGTATTATGTTGTATGTTGCTTGTGGACATCAACATTTATAGAGTTACCGCATTATTTACAGTTACCTAAGGGCTTTTAGAGGGTTGCCTTTGGCGCTGGGATATGTCATCTTCGACCAAGTCAGATTGTTGCGCAACTCGGATTAAATCACTCGGTTCGATTGAATCCAACTTAGACGAGGTTTACTGTAATTTGTTTTGATCAGTTCATTCAATTCTAATTCAATCTGTTTTGATTTTTTATTCAAATGTATGTGTGTTTTATCAGTTCAATTCCAAATCAAATAAGAATTGATAGTAAGTCTGCGACAAACTATCCTTTTCACATAAGACGGGTTTAGTGGCTGCTTGCAGAGTATTGAACCTAAACTCTCATTGGTGTGAAAAATATCACAAAATTATTTTTGTACTGGTTTTACAATTTATACTTGAACTGATACTTATCTGTCAACCAAGCAGCAGTGTAGCAGTATAGTTTAATAAGGAAAGTAATTCACAGCAGCTTACTAACAAGATATAGATGCTGATGGGTTTATTGCTTTTTGTTGGTAAGAATTTTATTACAATACTGTATGTCCTGTTTATTATAGAGACGAAAGCACGGCTCATACTGTCTGCTCTGGTATGGAAGTTCTGGCCAAGCCCTAGCGCAGACAACCCTGTTAACGTTGTGGATGTCTGGTCAAGAAGGCGCAAGCAGTGGGTGCTGCGACAAAACACAGCAGCAGATTTACCTGCCAACCCAAATGTCCATGGAAAGAGTGAATGATGTCTATAAGAAATCTGAAACAGCCAGGAATCACTGTCCCAACTGGAATTGCAGTCCTTGGGGCAAGTGTGCCCAAGCCAATGAAACATGATCTGCTGGCATCAAGAGGCAGTCGATTTGTAAATAAATAGTCAATCCAACTATTTATTTACAAATCGACTGACAATTGACAAGGACGTTCGTTTCAAGGGACTGGCTGTTTTGTTTGCATTTCCACCTACAGCCATAGTTTTGTATAAGGTGACAAATGCATCCTCTAGTTTAGTCTAGTTCAGTCCTCAAGTGCTCATTGGAATCCCTCATGTTGTGTCCCATCGAGTGCAGGGAAGTGTGATCGTATTTGATGGCTCGCACACGCTGGTATAACTCTCCGTACCTTTCGGTCCAGCCTGCCATGGATCCACCAGATGAACTGTCTATATGCAGCCCACCTCAGAGACCTGAAATAAAACAAGGCTCAAATAAATTTACTAACATTGTCAGCAGGTGATGTATGAAAATAGGTTTGAGGTAGTTAATTTCCTTGTCAAAATGGTATATATCAACAAGCAGGGTTTCTATGAAATCATTTGAACCTTTCTTCAATTCTCGCATAGGCATGCTACTCAAAATGTTCTAGAATGATCATATGTTGTTTACTATTAAACATTAAAAAATGTTGGCAGATTTCTACTAACTATGCCTAGTATATACAGTTTATGAAACTTCATGCATATTATGCAGCACCCTGTATGTTTATACATTTAAAAATTGCTGTTGCTTTGCTTGATGTTCTGGTTACTGTAGTATTATCGTCATTGTTGATATATGTCAATAAATATTTAACAACACATTTCACTGCTGTTATAACACATGAATATATACTTACTTGTTCGTTGGAGGGTCTATTTATCTAACCGAATGTGATTCATAGCAACTAGTATATTTCTTTGGCCATTTGTAACGCATCGCAACAAAGAACCAAGCGTTTAAATGAAAGTGTTACATGAATGATAAACAAACAGGGATTGTTATTACTACAGTGGAACCTCGCTATATGGTGACCTTGGTAATACAACCTCGGTATAGTATAGGATATCAGTACTACAGCTAGTAAGATAACTTTTATCCAGTCCCAAGGGTGACCTTAAAAGTGAGGTTCCACTGTTCCATTCTGAATGAAGCCAATGTCACAAGCAGCATGGATTAGGATTGTCTTTCTGTATTTATATAAGAATTATGCCCTCTCTCTATAAAATTAAATTCAAGCCTATTAAAAGAACAATTAATACTGCCACACATTTTTCGCATACGGTGATACACATGCATAGTCGTTACTGTAAATATAATAATGGGGACACAACAGTTAACCTGTTTGTTTTACTATCATAGCCGTGGACAATTTTGAACTCGGTTCCTGGAACCGTTTTTAAAACGGCGAAGGTATAACCTTAGGTAATATTCCCATAAAATGTAAAACTGGACACTCGGACACCGAGCCCACGGCACTGGCAAGAGAACTGAGGACTGTCGTCGAATCGAGCCTCGACTCGAGGTGCCACCGACCGAGCGATCGACTCACTCAGTTCATACGTTTATTTAAATTATTACCCAGCGTGGACCTCATAATGAGCAGTTATTTATACTAGACACGTAAATAATTACCTCCACCGACATGCTCTGCGTGCTGACGAGTCGCAGCCGTTTTCTGACAGCAAACACTCCTTTCTGAACCAAAAAATCAACTTGACACTTTTCACAGCGACACCGTCACCACCAGTCGCCAGTCAGTTACGTCTCGGCTTGTTAGTCGCCTCTGCATTTCTACTTCCCGCGCGTCTACGTTATCATGCTTACGGTCACCAGAACGCTCTGGTCTATCTTGCAATACTGGCCCTTGTCTTTGCGGTTGAAACCGATATCCAACAACTTCTGAATCCATTTCATCAGACGAAGAATCAGAACCGTAACGACACGCCATCTTATCTAAACTCAATGGGTAACATCGCACAGCGCCACCTGACGTTTTTTTGGAAACACTAGTACACACAAAATCCAGAAAAGTACGCAGCATTGCTTACGTCATTTTCTGTTCAATATGGCGGAATTCATGAAATTTGATAGAGGGTGTGTTCAAATATTCTTTACTACTAAACCACTGACGTTAAAAATATGATTATAGTTGGAAATAGTTAGTTTGCATTAACTCTTTTAGGTGCTTAATCCCAAAAAGTTCCCTTATGTTTCCCTTTAAGTCTCTATGTGATTCGTTCTCTACTCACTTTAAGAATAAAATCAGTATTATTCGTTTTGCGTTCCCACGTCATAATATAAGTCATGTCAGTGTGGACTTTCCACAAGTAAATTCTCAACTTTTCATTTCAATCTGCAACAGTTGATGAAGTTAGGAAAATAATTATGTCCTCCCAAATAAATCTTGTGCACTTGATCCATTTCCAACAATACTGCTAAAAGCATGTCATGATACACTAATTGGACCTACAACAAACATTATAAATGCATCACTTTGCTCTGGCTGTTTTCCTGATTATTTCAAATACGCCCATGTCACATCACTTCTTAAGAAGTCATCTATGCCTAAACAAGACCTAAACAGTTATAGACCTAATTCTAATCTCAGCTTCTGTATCGTTTCGTTGTTATATATATAACGTAACTTCGGACGCGTGTTTTATAAAGACGAACGGTTTATTTGAACATCTCCATGCAGACCCGCTACACGAGGCTCGGTCAAGGACTCCTGACATTACGTAACGTTGTCCTCTGTCTGTTCGATGCCAAGTTAGTGGGAACATAGAAATACAGTAGCGCTACCTAGCGATTATACTAAATTTAAATGACATCTTGCCACATCTCCTTTCTCAACAATGTACGCATGTACTAGACATTAAGTAAGTGTCCTTGAAGTATACTGTGAATACTTGCTATACTTGCTACAGTCCGTAAAGTGTGATAAACGGTAACAAATGTATAACACCTACAGTTCGTAGTCTACATGCCACTTGGGGTTAACTCTATCTCGAGTAGATCTTCGTAGCATCGGTATAGGTGGAGTGGGTTGGTTTGGTGTCCCTGGGCCGTCTCGGATGGGACGTCGTGGTGCCGGCACGGGTCGTGGCAGCGTGCTGTATGACTCCGGACCGCAGTGCACGTCAGCTGGTTCGGTCGTCTGGTTTCGCTGAAGTGGCTCGTCCTGATGCGTCGTCTCGATGTCATCAATAGCCGTGTCCATGTTTGGCAGTTCAGCTGTCGACCGCAGTTGACGACGGTTGCGACGGTAGCGCGCGCCGTTCACCTCAACCTCATAGGATCTGTGACCCAACACACGGCGACAAAGCCCCAGTGACCAGCGTCGATCACCTGGTAACCTCATGTTGTCACCAGCGTGTAGCTCCGTGAGCTTCTTCGTGCCTCGGTTGTAGTGTTTTGTCTGAGCTTCCTTCTGTGAGGCCAGCTTCTCTTCTGTTGAAGGTGGTATCGCTGGACGTAATAGCTCCTCAGTTGTCGGCAGGAGGATCCTTGTACGCCTTCCCATCAGCCGTTGTACCGGCGATGTTCCGATATACTCGCTCGAGGTGTTCCTCCAGTCTAGCAGCGCTAGCAATGGGTGTTTGTGGTCTTCTCGTGCTTTCTTGAAGAGTGCTTTACACGTCTTCACCGCGTTTTCCGCTTTGCCGTTCGATTGTGGAAACCTCGGGCTAGAAGTGATGTGCTTGATCTTCCATAGTTTCACAAATTCCTTGAAGTCTTCACTTGCGAATTCCGGTCCGTTGTCTGTCATCAAAACAGAAGGTATTCCATGTCGAGCGAATTGCACTTTTAACTGGTTTATTACAGACCGTGACGTTTTCTTGTGTAACTCCGCTACCTCGAAGTAGGTGGACCAGTAATCGACTATGATGATGAACGATTGTCCGTTGAACTCGAAAAGATCTCCTCCTAACTTCTCTCACGGACGAGATGGCAGTTCGTGTGGGTGTAGGAGCTCACGACACTGCTGTGGCGTGAATGTCTGACAAGTGCTGCATCTGGACACATAGTCTCTGACGTCAGCACTCATCCCCGACCAGTACAGCACTTCTCTGGCTCGTCGAACGCATCCTCCCATTCCAATGTGGCTGATGTGTATCTGCTGCAGCATATCCTTTCTCAGTGACCTCGATACGACCAGCTGCTCGCCTCGAAACACTAGTCCTTCGACTTCAACCAAGCTGCTGCGCTCGTCATAATATGGCGATGCTGCTTGCGGACATTCTCTTCTCGCAGGCCATCCCTGTCGTATGATCTTGATCAGCGCCTGAGTTTCTTCGTCTGCGGCCACTTTCTCCCTGAATTCGTCTCGTTTCGTCTTGGTTACCGAGATGTTCTCGTGGCTCACTGATTCTAGTGCGCGAATCTCACAGTTCTCATGCTGGCCGCCCTCTGTTGTGTCTCTGTAGGCGCGGCTGAGCGTGTCGGCGATATACATTAGTGGACCTCGCTTGTACTGTATATCTAGGTTGTACTTCTGTAGAGCGAGACACATGCGCTGTAGCCTCTTCGGTGACTTGTGAATCTCTTTCTTGAATACTGTCTTCAGCGGTTCGTGATCTGTTTCAATGGTGACCACGTCTCGCCCATAGATGTACTGATCGAACTTGTCACACGACCACACGATTGCTAATAGTTCTTTCTCTATTTGTGCGTAACGTGTCTCTGTGTCGGTCAGAGCCCGCGAAGCATACGAGACTGGCTGTCCGTTCTGCATTAACACGGCTCCCAGACCACGTTCGCTCGAATCACACTGGATCGTGACCGGTTGCTTGACGTCATAGTAGCGCAATACTGGTGCTTTGATGACAAGCTGCTTAATGGCATCAATCGCTGCTGTGTGCGAGTTTGTCCAGTTGAACTCTGCGTCTTTGTCATCAAGTCTCCTCAGAGGTTCAGTCATCTCCGAGAGTCGTGGCAGGTACTTAGACAAGTAGTTCACCATGCCTAGAAATCTCTTCAGAGCGGTCACATCGCCTGGCTCCGGCATCTCTCTGATTGCCGATATCTTCGTTGGATCGGGTTTCAGGCCGTCCGGCGTCAGTATGTGACCCATGAAGGGGACGCTTGCTTGTCCTCGCTTCACTTTGCTGCGGTTCAGCTTCAGATTCCATGCTCGGCACTTCTCGAAGAATGCGCGCTCATTGTCTTCTAGACTCTGATTTACCTCTTGCTCCGTTTTGCCGAATCCCGCTATTAGAAAATCGTCTGCGATGACCTCTATTCCGTCAAGGTCTTCAACGAATTCGTGCATCGTTCTCTGCCAGACTTTCGGCGCTGAGCTTATTCCGAAAGGCATGCGTGTCCAACGAAACCTTCCAAAGGGCGAGTTGAAAGTCGTTTTGAAGCTCGACTCCTCGTCCAGACGCTTCTGCCAGAATCCCTCCTTGGCATCGAATACGCTGAACTTCTTTGCATCAGTCAGACGTGTCGCGATCTCCTCGATCGTCGGCATCTGGTAGTGCTCGCGACAGATCGCTCGGTTTAAGTCTCTTGGGTCGATACAGATCCTCAACTTATCGGGCTTGACGACAACAAGCATGCTCGACACCCAAGCTGTAGGCTCGGTGACTGGCTTGATGATTCCTCGCTGCACCATCTCATCAAGTTTCTCCTTGATTCTCGCTCTCAACGGCACTGGCACACGACGAGGTGGGTGTATCACGGGTGCAACACTCTCGTCTGTGACAATGTGGTATTCGCCAGGCAGCTCGCCCAGACCTTCAAAGACATCTTTAAACTCTGTGAGTAGATCGTTTTTTTCTTTCACTGCTGCTCGCACCGCTTTCCTCAGCGATGATCGTGGGGCTGGATGTGGAATGTCACTGTAGCCTGACGACACGCTCGTTCCTGACGTGTCACTCACAGCGTGCACGTTTCTGTCGCTGTCGTTGATCGTCACGAAACCCATCTCTGTGCAGGTCTTCAATGACAACAGTGGCATAAAGTCATCGTTCGTGATGTTGAAGGTCAAATTGCTTTGTTTGCCTTGCCGCCATACCGGAAGCGTCACCCAACCAAGTATCTGGTACTTTTCTCCAGTGTACGTCCTGATGTACTTGTGGGTACAGTGTTGCAGCTTCTTCATTTGGCGGTCCCTTGTCGCTCTGCAGTACGTCTCTCGTGGAAGCACGTTGCATTCTGCTCCAGTGTCCATTTGCAACAGAACCCGGCTACTTGGTCTCCGAGATCCAACTTCCACTGTGATGACTGCCTTCGACGCTCTGTCTCCAACAAGACCGACGTATAAGATTTCCTTGGTCGTGCGGACGGTTGACGCCGTCGTCCTGCACTCGAGTCGGAAATGGTTCTTCTTTCCGCACTTACGGCACGTTTGGCCGTATGCGGGACACTCTCTTTTAGCATGGCGACGTCCACAGTACTTGCAGTCGGGTTGATGCTGCTCCGTTGGTGCTCTTGGCTTCGGTGTGGTGAACCTTTGCTGTGTGCGGTTGTGTGGTGTGCTGGCTGCTTGTCGCGTCTGCCGTTTCCTGACGAAGCTGACATCCTGCGTGGCACCGTGCATAACCTGCAGCTGAGCACTCGTTTGCTCGGCTGCCTTGCAGATGTCGATGGCTTTCTCCAGGGTAAGGTCATTCATGCGCAACAGCCGCTCACGCATATTGTCGTCACGCAAACCCAACACAAGCCGATCGCGGATGATCTCGTTTGGTGTGATGTCTTCATGTGCACAGTTCTTCGCGATGGTTCGTAGATCCGTGACGTAAGCTGATATCGTTTCGTCGACCGCCTGGTTCCGGTTGTTAAACCGGTACCGTTCGTAGATCACTTGTGTGCGTGGCTCACAATATATATCAAACTGCGCTAGCACATCGGTTTCACACTGTTCATTTTGACTGTCCACCCAAGTGAATGTGTCATACACTTTCGCAGCATCCTCTCCTATCACAGACAGAAGTGTGGCGACGCGAATTAAGCCTTCTTGCTTATATATGCCAGTAGCTATTTCATAGCGCTGCCATATTTCACGCCATTGCTTCCAGTTTGTGGCCAGATTATTGTCCATAATCAATGGTCGCGGGGGTGATATGTTTGCGGGGGGTATCAACATCGCCGTTGCACTTGCCCCACACCCGGTAGTGTCGGCTGTGTTTGACTCGGCCATGCTGTACAGTCTGTGTTGTAGTAGAATCAAAAGGTCACGTACCTTTGGTTGTCGCACGAGTCACAACAACGCTCGACACGCCTACCGCGATGTCTGCATTGCACTGTCAGTCGGCGTGATTTCACAGTCACGGCGAAAATTTTCAAAGTTCAATTTTGCAAGCTGCGTGCTTCAATGCAAAGTTCGTCAATAACACATGCTGATCCTGGTTCATTAACCGACGATATGACGGGACATCTGACACCATGTATCGTTTCGTTGTTATATATATATAACGTAACTTCGGACGCGTGTTTTATAAAGACGAACGGTTTATTTGAACATCTCCATGCAGACCCGCTACACGAGGCTCGGTCAAGGACTCCTGACATTACGTAATGTTGTCCTCTGTCTATTCGATGCCAAGTTAGTGGGAACATAGAAATACAGTAGCGCTACCTAGCGATTATACTAAATTTAAATGACATCTCGCCACAGCTTCATTTCCAAAATACTAGAAAAGGTTGTAGCAAGTTGTCTAAGGTCTCACATTAGCACAAATGTTTTAACTAATGTGTCACAATCAGCATATAGGCAGTTTCATTCAATAGAGATTGCCCTGTTAAAGGTTCATAATGACATTAACTTGAACATTAATAATGGTAAACTGACTGCACCTACTAGATCTCTCTGCCATTTTTGGCACGATTCAGCATTCTCATTGAACGTCTATTAAAGTGATACGGCATATCTGGCACAGCTCTAAGCTGGTTTTCTTCATCTAACTGATAGATATCAAACTATAAAGATTGGGAACTGCTTTTCAGCTGCACTGCCGGCTTTATTTGGTGTTCCCCAGGGTTCTGTTCTTGGGCCTTTGCTTTTTACTCTTTACATCACGCCACTAAGCTCTGTTATACGAAGACATAACTGGGGTCACCATTGTTACGCTGATGATACTCAAGATCTACATTTCATTGTCTACCCTAGATACAAATCGCTCCCTTAACCAACTTAGTGATTGCCTTCAAGATATCTTCCACTGGATGACTGACAGCAAGTTGAAATTAAATGCAAATAAAACTTAATTGATTATTATTGGTATTCTCTAATGCAGCGTAGTAAACTGGATGGTTTTTGTCACAAAGTGGTTTGTATAGAATTTAATCAGGCTTTAGAACAGTGGTTTTGTATACAAAGTATGGTTGATGGGATGGTGCTGCCATCTCTGGTATGTATTATCGCGGAGGTATACGCTGGTGCCCTCTGGCGATTAATGCGTGTAACGTTTTAACAGCCGACGAGTCAGATTTAATTAAATTCATTTGTAGCGTAAACCACTAATTCTACGGTTAGGTATACCAAATTTGGTACCAGTAGAAATTATTTAACATGACTGGTAATATGGTGGCCTTGCAAACTACTTATGTTGTGGTTATAAGAAGATTATATTATGAACTTATAAAAGTTGTTTACAGAAATGTAGGTGTGAAAAACACTAGGGTCACACCTAGCTTATGAATAGGGTGCGTGTTTTATAAAAATTATGGATTAATTCATGAGAGTTGGAATGTACGATGAATATTGTGGTATCCGGCTCGATACAGGGAATCCAGTGATATTAATTATGTAAGTAATTCACGTAAGTTAAAGATTGAATGAGCACTTATATAGCCAAACGTTTAGCTCGCAAAATATATTTTAAACTCGGCAAGTTGAATGGATTGCTTCGAAGTGTGAATGGTTTCGGAAGCCAGTTTTTGAAGAGACTTTAATTTGTATTAAGTGTTGTAATTGGTCAGACTAACTTCCGGTCAAGTTATATAAGGGCCGGTGTACTGGTCTGGATGGAGGTTCCGGTCTGAGAGTAAGTTCCGGTTCCGTTTTGCGTATGCTCACGCAAGCGCAGGTCATAAAAATCGACCAACTGTGAGCAACGTGACCTCAGGTGACCGATCAACTTTGACCCCGTGCCAGAAGTATGCGGCGACTGAGTTACAGCGCTGTGAGCAACGTGACCTCAGGTGACCGATCAACTTTGACCCCGTGCCAGAAGTATGCGGCGACTGAGTTACAGCGCTGTGAGCAACGTGACCTCAGGTGACCGATCAACTTTGACCCTTGCTCGATGCACTCGGTGACTGAGATATACAATTAATCATTTTTCGTTTGCTGTAGCGACCGTTACTCCACCGACCTATTTGCCCCCTACGTTGCTGAACAGGATCGTACATCTGCGTGTGACCACTGTCTACAGGCACATTAGTTAGTATCAGCTAGTTTACATATCTTTTGTTGAGAAAATACCTGTGATGCAGCGGGAGAAAATAGAAGATGAGTACCGACGGTACATGACTTGCATAAGGCATTACCTAGTCACAAAGAAGCACTTAGTTAGTGTGTCAAAAGCGAATGCGCAATGCTGTTTTGAAAGCTACGCAGCATGGCAAATATCAAGTAGACGGTGAGTAGACAGTCCAGCCCCAGGGCCGGGCTAATAGTCTGTAGCCTAGCGTATAGTATACTTATTCGAGGCTATATTTGGCGGAGATAGATCGTTGAAATTGGTGGTGTATCAAAGTTCATAAGCAAGTGGAATTACTGATTGATAAGTATTATTCTTGCCTTAATATCATTCATAAAGTAGCAGTAAACATATATTGAGTAGCAGTTGTGCTTAAAGTTAGTTAGATAAAGTATTTTAGGACACTTTAGTCTAGTGAGTGATAATAGGGTACGTTAGCTTACGGCTACGATAAGTTTGTAAACAAGATTTAACAAACCTCGTTATGTGGTAGAATATATAGGTGATAAAGTAACAACCATAAACTACCTACATAAGATAATATCTGTGTAAGTCAGTACCTGCTAGACATTTTGATAAGGTAGCTTTGTTGTTAAAATTAAGCATTTGCGATAATCGGGCGAACTAAGTTTATGTAGCTAGTGTCTCTCTTATTCGCTAGGGCGCTGTATAACCTAAATAAATAAGGCAGTCTAGCGTACGCAATCTTACGAAAAGTGTAACATTTGTGCACAGAAAACAGTCTTCTTAAAGACTACATAGACAGTGAATAGTGTAAACACAGTTGACAAAACTATTTTAAATAGCTAATTAGATTATTATTATTAAATAAATTCTGATATGGCGCCTTGCAAGCGGCAAGTCAAGGCAAAGAGACACTTGGTGTGCGACGACTGCCACAGTTGGGTGGATTTTGCCTTGTCCGGCTGTACGAAGTCATGGACAGAAACCAAGGAAGAGGGATTCACCTTTCAGTGCGTGGGGTGTTGGAAGGTGAAATGTCTGGAGAAAGAGGTAGCTAGGTTGGTAGATATTGTGAAGGGGATGGAGATGAGAATCAGCAAGGAGACAGATGGAATGGAGAGAGACGACAGGGATAAAGTTGGGAATACTGTGAAACTGAAGGAGCAGAGTAGTGGCAACAAGACCGAGGAAAGGAGACTGAGAGGAGGGAAGGTGATCGGAGGGGAAGAAAGTGGAGGATCGACGGCAGGAAATGTGACAGGTGTGAAGGTGGCAGGAGAGAAAGTGACCGTAGAGAAAGAGGTAGGAGGGAAAAAGAGACGGGAGAGGAGAGAAGGAAATGCAATGGGAGGAAAGATGACGGGAAGAAAGGAAGTGAGAGTACATGTGACAGAAGAGAAGTCGGGAGGGACGATGACAGGAAGAAAGGTGACAAGAGAAACAGCGTCAGGAAAGAATGGAACGGACGAGATTGTGACGGGAGAGCAGAAGACAGGGGAACAAGATTACAACCAGACAGATGCAAACCGTAGAAAGAGCTACACTGAGGCAGTGATTGAGGGGGCAATGAGGAAAGAGAGGGTGTTTATGGGCGATTCGATTATGAGAAAGACAGATAAGACTCTAAGCGAGGGGGAGGACGTCGTTGTTTGTCTACCGGGGGCTAGGATAGAACATGTAACTGAAAGGGTAGAGAAGGTACTGGGGCATGGCAAGGGAGGGTCTATACTAGTACATGTAGGGACAAATAACGCAGAGAGGGAGGGAACAACTGGGATAGTTCAGAAGTACAGACAGTTAGTGAAGAAGTTAAAGAAGACAAGAGTAGAACAGATTATCCTCTCAGGAATTTTGCCAGTAATGGGAGGAAGGGGGCCGACATATAGAAACTGCAAGAGGATGGCGATCAACGCACTAGTTGAGCAGATGTGTAAAGAAGAGGGGGTGGGATTCGTAGATTTATGGGGATACTTTGTTGGGAGGGAAGATATGTACATGAGAGATGGCCTACATCTAAGTGGAAAGGGGGCAGCAGTTTTCTCAGAGAACTTGCTGCAATCTGTTGACAGTGGGACAGGCTGCATCTATTTAAACTAGATTCGCAGGGGGGATTCACAGAGAAGCCTGAAACTGGAGGCATAGATAAAGACAGCAGAAATAAATCGGCAAAGAACAGCCTGGAAAACTGTTCTGAATCAGGATATAAATGCATTTGTTTAAATGCAAGGAGCATAGTAAACAAAAGAAGTGAACTAAACATTATGGTAGAAGATATTGACCCTCACATAATAGGTATAACCGAATCGTGGGCCACCACTGATATATCAGATGCCGAATTGGGACTAACAGGATATGTAATGTTTAGGAAAGATAGAATAGGAAGAAAGGGAGGTGGAGTTATTTTATATATTAAAGAATCTATCCAGGCTTATGAAATAAAATTAGAAAGAGAAGCAGATTGCGAAGAAGCTGTTTGGTGTAACATAGTTACAGGAAACTCAACGTTAACAGTTGGGTTAGTTTATCGAAGTCCAAACATAAGCATAGAAGAGAATGAAAAAATACAAAACGCTATAAGGGAAGTAAGCAAACGGAACTGTATTATTATGGGGGACTTTAACCATGGGCATATACAATGGAAATCTCTACAGAGTATGGGGAGTGAGGACCACAAGTTTTTAGTTTTAGTACAAGATAGTTTCCTTTCTCAACATGTGCTAGAACCAACCAGGGGAGAGAATGTGTTAGACTTAGTTTTGTCCTCACAGAAAGAATTAGTTGACAATGTCAAGATATGTGAGCCACTGGGGAGTAGTGATCACAACCAGATACATTTTACCATCAAAGTAAAATCAGAAAGGAATAGTAAAAAGCAGTATAGGAGAAATTTCCACAAAGGAAGGTATAAGGACATGAGGAAATATTTAGCAAAGATAGACTGGAATAACACACTGAAGAATAAGACAGCAACCGAATGCTGGAATATCTTAAATAGTGAAATTAAGTGCATAGTCGATAAATTTGTACCTTTCAAAAAACAAGGGAAACGGTCTAAAAAGAAACACTTATCGAAAGAAGCCATTAGAAAAATTAAGTATAAACAAATGATGTGGAAGTCATATAGATGTACTGGAAATGATGAAGACTACAACATTTATAAAGAAGCACTTAATCAAGCTACAGCTGAAATTAGAAATTCAAAGAGAAGCTATGAAAAAAAATTAGCTAGTAATATAAAACATGACAGTAAGAGTTTTTATGCGTATATTCGAAGCAAACAGAAAGTTCAGGATAAGGTCGGTCCTCTAGAAGATAGTGCTGGAAATACAATATCAGAGGGATTCTTAATGGCAGAAGACCTGAATGAGTATTTTAGTTCAGTGTTTACCAGGGAAGATATTAGTTCACTGCCAGTACCAGAGGCTAAGTTCAAGGGGGCAGATTCAGACTATTTAGGACAGTTAGTTGTAACCTCGGAAATGGTAACTAAGAAAATAAGGGCTATGAAGGATAATAAATCACCTGGAGTGGACGGGATTCCGCCCAAACTACTATTGGAAATTGTAGAACAAATTAGCGTACCGCTTGCAACAGTTTTCAATTTGTCATTAGAAGAGGGAGTGGTTCCTTTAGAATGGAAAGAGGCAAACATTATACCGTTATTTAAAAAAGGTTCGAGAAACAAGTCAGAGAACTATAGACCAGTGAGTTTAACATCAGTGATTTGCAAATTATTAGAAAGACTAATTAAAGATCACATGGTGGATTTTCTTGTTAAACATAACTTGATAAACCCATCTCAACATGGGTTTTTAAAAGCGAGGTCATGCTTAACAAATATGTTATGTTTTTTGGAAGACATCACTAGGTGGGTAGATGAGGGATCACCAGTAGATATCATCTATTTAGATTTTCAAAAAGCTTTCGACAAAGTACCACATCAAAGATTACTCCTTAAGCTAAAGGCCCATGGCATAGGAAATGGTATAATAAACTGGATAGAAAAATGGCTGAATGACAGAAGACAACGTGTAGTAGTTGATGGGGAGGCTTCAAACTGGAAATCGGTATTGAGTGGGGTACCACAGGGATCAGTACTAGGACCTATATTATTCTTAATATATATCAACGATTTGGACGATGATATAACAAGCAAGGTGTTAAAATTTGCGGATGATACAAAAGTGTTTAGAAGGATTAAAAGTGATGGAGACAGACAGCATTTACAAGATGATCTTGATAGGTTGATCAAATGGTCTGAAAAGTGGCAAATGCTGTTCAATTTTGGGAAATGTAAATGCCTCCACACAGGTCATGGGAATGAAGAGGTAAAATATAAAATGGGGGGTACTGTTCTAAGTACTACTGTAAAAGAAAAGGACTTAGGGTTAACCATTAGTGCTGATATGAAGGTTTCAGAGCAGTGCGGAATTGCAGCGTCAAAGGGAAATCAAATCCTTGGATTAATTAGGCGAAATATAGCGTATAAGAAAAAAGAATTAATAGTACCGCTGTACAAAACAATAGTGAGGCCTCATTTAGAATATTGTATACAAGCATGGAGGCCATATCGCAAGAAGGACATAGATATGCTAGAAAGAGTACAGAGGAGAGCGACTAAAATGATACCAAATCTGAGGGATCTTAGTTACGAAATACGCCTAAAAGAATGTGGTTTAACAACACTAGAGACCAGGAGATTGAGAGGAGATCACATAGAAGTGTTTAAAATATTGAATGGTTATGAAAATATTGATAGAAACATTTTTTTCTCAGTTAAGAAAGATAGAAGGACCAGAGGACATGAAGCTACATTAGTAAAGGAGCAGTGTAGATTAGATATAAGAAAGTTCTCATTCTCACAAAGGACTGTAAATGAATGGAACAGATTATCTCCTGATTGTGTTGGTGCTAGTAGCGTGAATATGTTTAAAAATAAAATCGACACACACAAAAAAGGCGGGATACATGTAGATAAAAAGTATTGGACTCTCGATAAGCCAAAAGGCTTCCTTGTCCACCTGCCATCCAGAGTAATTTTCTGGATGGCAATCTTGTTAAATCTTGTTAAATCTATGCCATAACCCAGTCTGTTAATATGGGTCTCTTAAATTATATAGGTGTCAGAATAGGGGCCTATGTTTTTGACAAAAGTATAATTATGAAACGATGGCTGGACGCAATGCCAATGATGTGGCTATTAAATTAATGCAGCTGCTCTGCAGGCCCACTGTTTATTACCTAGAATGGTTATTATTCTTATCTTTCTGTGGGTTGTACCTCTTGATTTCCTGAAGCATAAATAAATATTCCTTTGACAAAACAGACACCCATGGCAGTCATTATAGGTTGGTGGTTATTTTTTGGCAAATATTAATAAAAATTGCACTCAACCTAAGATGTAAAATGGCTTCAGTCTTATATGACCAAATGTACTGCTAGTATGTCACTACTTTGTGTCACATAAAATTTACATTCCATGCCCATGGGAGCCAAACCTTAATACACTGGCCCCCACGATAAGTGCTACTTGAAATTAGTTAATTGTGAATTCTATTTTGTGAATATTCTTTCAACTGAAATTATTAACGGTATTAAACAATCGTTTTACCTAAAAATGTATAGGCCTACACTAGGGGCCTACCACTAAAATGTACACCAACCTAAATACCAATGTATTTGACCATATATAGTGCAATTAATGAATGAAATAGATTAATAAATCACAATCACTCGCTATCAGTATTGCATTTAGCACAGGTACTTACATTGTTATTATCACACTGTACTGTACTGCATTTGTGTATGAATAGTTATATTTCCTTTCTCAGAAGTAGACACAGTGACACATAAGCTTATTGACAGTGTGTGGGAATACTGTTACATGACAGTAAGGAATTTACTAATTAATTGTATCATACTGACTTGGTACACTTTGTAGTGTTAAATTGTATCAAGTGAATTATGACATTCTCTGCATAGTTTGCTGAGGCCCTTATCACTAGAATTTAAACCCCTACTGCCCTAGGCTATGGCAGTGCAGCATAGGTAACTTGTGTAGTAAGCTTTATGTAGTAAGCTTTACTGATAAATTGTAACAAGTGAACAATACTATTTTGCAGCATCTGCAAATTTTGTAAATGGCCTTTATTAAGTTGTCTGTTTTTAATTGAAACTTGAAAAAGTGGTTTCCTTTTTAACATTGTTTATTTTAAATTAAGAGTACACCTGTAGATGCTAATGTCTCGGTATCTGTTGGTGGTTCAAATCCGCCAGGTAAATGCACAAACCTTTGTGCACAATTACCCCTGGCATGGGCTTATTGACCGATACATTGCATCTGTGAGTATGATTATGTTGATATTTAATTAAAATGACTTTCAATGATGCAACAGTTGAAGCATCAGATATAGTCCATTGAAAAAAGATCCAAACAACTGATTTACCCCATACCTTCATTGTCCACCTAACAAGATTGCCACACAGAGAATTAACTCTAGATGGCAGGTGGACAAGGAAGCCTTTTGGTTTATTGAGAGCCCAACCCTTTTTATCCAACCCTTCTGCATCCCGCCCTTCTGTGGTGTGTCGATTGTATGTTTACACATATTAACGCAGCAAACACCCACATATTCAGCAGATAATCTGTTCTATTCATTTACAGTCCTTTGTGAAAAGTAGAACATCCTTATACCTAATCTACACTCCTCCTTTACTAATATAACTTCATGTCCTCTAGTACTTCTATCCTTCCTAACTGAGAAAAAAGTATTTCTATCAATATTTTCATAACCATTCAATATTTTAAACACTTCTATCTCATCTCCTCTCAATCTCCTGGACACTAGTGTTGTTAAACCATCTTCTTTTAGGTGCATTTCATAACTAAGATCCCTCAGTTTTTGTATCATTTTAATTGCTCTCCTCTGTACTCTTTGTAGCATATCTATGTCCTTCTTGCGATATGGCCTCCACGCTTGTATACAATATTCTAATTGAGGCCTAACTACTGTTTTGTACAATTGATCTTTTTTTCCCTTATACACTATATTTCACCTAATTAATCCAAGGATTTTATTTCCCTTTGTAGCTGCAATTCCACACTACTTAGAAACCTTCATCTCAGCACTTGTGGTTAACCCAAATTCCTTTTCTTTTACAGTTGTACTTAATACAATACCCCCCATTGTATATTGTACATCTTCGTTCCCATGTCCTGTGTGGAGGCATATACATTTAAGAAAATTGAACCATATTTGCCTCTTTTCAGACCATTTGATCAACCTGTCAAGATCATCTTGTAAATGCTGTCTATCTACATAACGTTTAATCCTTCTGAACACGTTTGTATCATCCGAAAATGTCAACACCTTTCTTGTTATATCATCGTCCAAATCGTTGATATATATTAAGAATAATATAGATCCCAGTGTTGATTCCAGTGGTACCCCACTCAAAACTGATTTCCAGTTTGAATCCTCCCCATCAACTACTATCCGTTGTCTTCTGTCAATCAGCCATTTTTTTATCCAGTTAATTATACCATTTCCTATGCCATGGACCTATAGTTTAAGTAGTAATCGTTGATGTGGCACTTTGTCAAAAGCTTTCTGAAAATCTAAATACATGATATGTACTGGTGATGTCTCCCATATACAAATATATGGAGTATCTTGAAACGACCCTATTGTGGGGGTCGTATATTAATTCCTAAAAGGTATGTGCTCCAGGTTCAAGCTGTAAGATGAAAATTACCCACATACATAATATGCAAGCATGATTCTAAGTCAATGTTATGCCTCAGGTGGTTTTCACAGGCCTGTTGTCATTAGATGTAAATTCTAAGTGCACACTAGTAGCAGCCAGTGACCCAGCTGACATGAAAGCAATTAGTTAGGTTCAGGCAATTGTTTGCACGATCTGAAATCTCCAGCTAGGGACAGTCAGTGACTGAGCTGGGTGAACTGTGAATGTCCAGTGGGTGGCCAGGCACTTCAGGGCTGGGTTAAAAATTTGAAAGTGAACACAATCCAGCTATACAGTATTTAACTTAAATTCTCATATTGTACTTTCAAGTAATAGATAAGTTTGTACAATGTCATTGTGCTTTATTAGCTTGCTTGGCCTGTTACAGACAGTTACCAATTAGCCTCTTTAGCGGATAATGTGTTCTTTTTGTCTTGTATTAAAATTAATCACCAGGTGAGTTAAAGTTGATTTCTAATTTAACAGAAGTTAGTTTAAATTGAATGTTAATTAAATAATATTTAATTATTTTTTTTTACAGAGCGCAATTTCCAATAAAATGCTCAGAGCGCTGTACAAGAAGCTAATAACATAAAACATTAAAATTTAGCAAAGGTATGTGCACAATAGATATAAAATACAAATTTGATATAATAATTATAAAAACAACAATTTTATTTAATTAACTAAAAATAGATAAATAAATATATATATATATATATATATAAAGCTGTTATTTAAACATTATTAAGATATATAAGATACTTTATGTATATATAGAATAAATAATATATATAATATTTACATATATGCAATCATGGGTAGATAAATAAAATATAAGTTTAGGAGTAAAATGTCAAAGAAAGTAAAATGTCAACAGTATTCCGCTTTGAACATGTGCGTTTTCAGAGTCCGTTTGAACAGTGTTAGGTTTCCACTACATTTTATGTGAAACGGCAGCAGATTCCATAATCGAGGTCCTATCACTTCGAATGCACGATCACCAAAACTAACAAGCTTCGTTCGCGGCACGTGTAGCAGATATTGTTGGGACGAACGTGTGCGCCCTGCAGAGCACTGTCTCTTCAGCATGTTCTCCAGGTACAATGGTCCGGTGCCGTTCAGACATCGATACACATGCATAAGAATCTTGAATTCGATTCGACATTTCACAGGTAGCCAGTGCAGTTCTTTCAGGATTGGGGTAATGTGATCTCGGCGAGGTGTAAGTGTAATGATTCTTGCTGCCATGTTTTGAATGCGTTGGAGTTTATTCAAATGTTCAAGTGATAGTCCAGCAAGCAGCGCATTCCCATAATCCAGTCTGGACATGACGAAGGCGTGGACTAATGATTTCGCCGCATCTAAGGTAAGGTAACGTCTGATACGGCTAATGTTGTGTAGGTGCATGTAGGCTGTTCGGCAGATGGCACAGACATGGTTCGCCATGCCAAGGGATGAGTAGAATATGACGCCAAGGTTACAAACATTAGATGATGCGCTCAGAGTTGCATCACCGATGATTATGCGGATATCCTTCATCAGTGGCAACTTGTGCTTGGTGCCGAATACCACAACATCCGTCTTCTGGTCGTTTAGCTTCAGTGAATTGGACCGCAACCATTCCCCTATATGCTCAAGGCAATTACACAGATTGTCTATTGAATTCACTTGGTCATCTCCGCCGGGACAAAACGAGACGTAAAGTTGCGTGTCGTCTGCATAAAAATGATAGTCCACCCTGAATTTCTTAATGATGTCGCCGAGCGGTGAGATATATGCCGTAAAAAGCAACGGCCCAAGCACAGAGCCTTGCGGCACGCCAAACGGCACAGGTATTGGTGAAGATTTGTCACTGCCAATACGCACGAGCTGCTGCCGTCCAGACAAGTACGATCTAAACCACTCGAGCGCAGCGCCTGTTACACCAAATCTACGAGTCAATCTACTCAGCAGAATGGCGTGGTCAATGGTATCGAAGGCTGCGGTCAAGTCAAGCTTGACTAGAACAACAACGTGGCCTCGGTCGACTGCAGACAGAATGTCACTATTCACTTTACGTAGAGCGGTTTCAGTGGAGTGATGTTGTCGATATGCGGATTGAAACTGGTTGTGCAAATTATTCTTTTGCATGTGGTCGCCAAGCTGCTTTGCTACAACGCGCTCAAGCACTTTCGAGACAAATGCCAGATTGGAGACAGGTCGATAGTTTTGCACCAGATTTGGATTTAGTCCATTCTTCTTTATTAATGCCGATATATAACTGGTCTTATATTGATCAGGAACGACAGACGATTTCAGTGATTGCATAATTATGCGTGACACGATCGGAAGAAGTTCATCAATTGATTCCCTCACTAGCCAAGTCGGTGCTGGGTCAAGGTCGCACGATTTTGGTGGTGCGTCCATGACGATTTTCTTTATACATTTTGTTGTTGGCATGGAGAACAATGGCAGTTCACATGTGCAGTGGTTGTCTTGCGTTCTAGCATTAGTACTCGGCAACTCGCTACGGATATGGCTTGTCTTCTCAGCGAAGAACGTTGCGAATCTCTCCGCCAATTCAGATTGCGAATCATGTGTCGGAAGCTCTGTGTTATTATTTCTGTGAAGAAGAGTTCGCAGCAGCAAACAACTGTTTCTGGTCATTTCCAATGTCCCGGATTTTTTCGGAATAGAAAGTAGTCTTGGCATGTAGCAGCATATCATTTACCAGCTTGCATTGTTCACGAAACATTTGTAGATGAACTTCCAGTTTGGATTTCCGCCATGTTCGTTCTCGCCGCCTTCTCTCTTGTTTGGCGTCGCGCAGATCATCGTTATACCAGGCTGTATCTGGTCTCAGTCGGACACACTTTTCTAGCAAAGGGGCGTGTGTATCAACGAGATTCATAAGAGTAGCGTCGTAATGGCTGACCAATTCATCAACACTTAGTGACTCGAGATCTTCAGGTCGAAACACGGGAATGTCTTGTCGAAATATATCCGCATTTATTGTGAAAGTTATTTGTTAATTTTATTTTATTGAAAAAAATTGGGAGGTTAATTTAATTTAATTTAATTGACCTGATAAACGTATGATATTAATTAATTTAACTGGAAAATATCTGAGTTGATGTATTTTAAATAATTTTCAAAGTTAGTTTCCCATGCCTGCTCTCATTATTCTTTGATGTTTCCTACACTAAATAAGTTTAGGTATGCAAGCATGCCAAATTGTTTTATGTGAAGGACACTGTATAGCATTATAATAATATGTATTATGCAGTGGTAAAAGTTTCAATTGCCCACTCTACATAATGTACATTTTCCATATTTTTACCGTAACTTTTTACAATTATGACGTTTTTGCAAATATTTTATATAATATATTTGTGTCATCTTTTTTATTTATGATTATGTTAAATAATTGCAGAAACTGGAGCACTAGTGTACATTCCACCAAACACGCACATCCGCCAAAAGATCGTCACTGACGAAAAAGAGGAGAAGATCTTGTGGCAGAGCCACTCTGCGCCCCATGATGGCCACAGTGGCATCAATGCCACTGTGGACAAGATTACCCAGCGTTTCAATTGGAAAGAGCTGAATGGTGATGTAAAAGCTTACGTAAGTGATTAACATATAATATGTATATATATATAATAAATATATATATATAACATAATATATTATATATATATATATATATATATTTGCTGGATACTGTTTGTTATTACAAATGTCAGTATTATGTAAATATGTTTCTGTACAGGAATTTTTTGTGTCTAACTTTTCATTTTTGAGTGTGAATAGTACACTTTTTGCGGGAATGGCTGTACAATATAATAGTGCCAAATGTTTATGAAACAGTAACCTACAATGACTTCATATAAATACATATATATTTATATACAATGCCCAATGTTGTTTTAAATAATTGTATCATACAACAATAATACACCAGCATGTGTACGTGCTGTGCTAAAATTCATGCCAGTGTAGTAAATGACGTCATTGAACCGTCCATACTTTATGTTACTTGTTCTTATCTTACTTATATTGCAGATTTCGAAATGCGATGGATGTCAACGATATGAGAAAGTTAAAACAGTAGCGCCAAAGCTGACACCTATAAAGATTGTGGCGCCAATGCATATGGTGGGAATGGACCTCATAGGTAGGCCATGTCATATGAAATTCAATGACATTATTCTTACTTAATGTAATGTTGAAGATTGTCAGTGTAAAAAGGAGATAGTATTGATATTTTTGTTGTCAACAACAGGGTAGTTTTGGATATTTTCTGTGTCAATGGGTGGGGGGTAATTGTTAGTGTCAACAACAGGGTAATGGTGGATATTTTTATATATTATATATTTTTTTTTGTCGAGGGGCAGATGATATTGTGTGATGTTCGCTGTTGAAGAGGGTAATGTTAGACACTTTCCATGGTGCCATTCAAACATTTTCATGTTCATTCCATTTGTATAGGCTTTCACTTCAACTGAATAATAAAGGTAATTTAAATTTGAAGCCCCTTGTAAAGGAATCTATGTCATGTTATTATCCAAAATTAATTAAGCTCAATTTGTAGGCCCACTACCTGAGACGAAGAATGGGTATAAATACGTCATGACCATGACAGACTACTTCACGAAGTACGTGGAGTTGTACTCCCTAAGACGGAAGACTGGCGAGGGTGTGGTACGAAGCCTGAAAAGCTTCATTTGCAGGCAAGTCATTCCTTGATTGTTAAACTTTAATTCAGCAAATTGTAAAGCGTCCTTACAAATCAAACATATACAGTAACTGTCACATAATATTAACACACTGCCAGACAATGTTAATAAGAAAACATGCTTAGGTAATTTAAATAAGTTAGACATGTAACAGTATATAAATAAATGACATAATAATAACAAGTAGTACCTGTACATCCAAGAAAAATAATAAGAAAAAAGTGTAGTTAACAGCAATTGCCCTGTGCTATTCAGTGCATTCACTTGGTTCACACAATCAAAAGAGTAATTGGCCGTCCTGCTAATACTACCCCTGGCTTGAGTGGATGATTCTGCGTAATGGAACAGACAGGTCGTTTTAAAGCAAACTCTTTTTATAGATATGGTGCCCCCAAGAAATTACTGTCCGACCAAGGTCGAGAATTTGTAAATCACATCAACACTGAGTTGGCCAAGAAGTTCAACATTGACCGAATGGTTACGGCTCCATATCATCCACAAACTAACAGACTTGATGAGAGGTAGCAATTAAGATTGTACTATGAAATATTACATAGTGAAGAAAGTTCACAAATTAAAAGTTACATGCTCTGTTGATAGTTGTTACAGTTATTTCCTATTGATTGGATTGGTTTGTTCTAACTCACGTTTTGACATGTGTATGAAATTTTTGAAATTATACTGGATCCATATGATTAACTGTATCTCTCACAATTTTTTAATTAATTTAATATGTGTAATGATATAACTGAAAATGCAAACATTTCAAGCCTTTCTTAATACATATAAAATGAATTGCATTATGAATAAAAACATTGCTTTCTTTTTTAACATGTTTTTTCTTCAAAAATGCTTATTTTTTGGTGTAACTTAACAAACTTGTATTAATATGCTTATGTTTTTAATTTCTAAACATGTAAAACAATTTAACAACTGATATTTTTGTTAGACTAACCCAAATAAAGAATTACATATCGTATTTATAAATAGCATTATATTACTGTTATCGCTGGTAGTAGTATACATTATTAATATATATGTATATATTTTTATTGGGAAAAGAACATTATTCTTATAAACGTTACATCATTGACCATATAAATTTGTTGTAGGACGAACCAGACGCTCAAGACTAGATTGAGTAAGCTGACATGTGAACATCAGGATGACTGGGATGAATATCTGGAAGAGGTGGCCTTCAGTATGCGCACGCAACGACAGGCATCAACAAAATGCACCCCATTTTTCCTGATGTTTAACCGTCACCCACGTCTGCCTGTCGAGGTGCTTAGATCATTATTGTATCTGCATAGCTTATATTCATTGCTGAATGCCATAATGATATACGCCTTTATACGTAATTATTTATTTATGTAATGATTGTAATGCAATAACAATTTATTAGTTGTCATACATTTACATAACTACATTTATTTATATCACACATATATTGCATGGAAGTGGTATTGATTTTTGTGCAATTCAATTTTTTTTACATATTTATAATATTCAATGTGACTCAAAAAACTTTCCTGCACTGGCCATCTTCAGCATTTGACAGTAATATCTCTGTAGTATTTTCAAATCAGATTTATTATATAGATGGATGATGGTGACTGTGAGGAAGATGTCGACATTCCAACATTCATGGACGAGGATGTGGACAGATATGTAAATGAAGTAGTGGAACAGGTGGAAAGGGTTCATGAGCAGGTGTGTAAAAGTATTCATTTGTAGACAATTGTTTATGACTTTTCACATGGAGCACAGAAGCACAGCAGTAAGAGCATCTAACTCTCGGGTTTGAATCCTGTGCGACGGTGTCAAATCTTGGGCAAGTTTGTTTACTCTACAGTGCTTCAGTTCACTCAGCTGTATGAATGAGTACCTGGCTACAGACATAAATATTGGTATATTTTGTTGATGTATTCCACTAATATTGCATTATTTTGATTTTGTGTTCTTTCTGTCCTATGGAATGTATATAAAATGGATGGTTATTTCTAACTGGCAAGTTTTGACATTTAAGCCTCCCATCCAAGTAAGTCCTATATAGCACCATGAATTTTCCAGGTTCATGCAAATGTCAAAACTGCACAAGAGCGGCAGGCTAAGCACTACCAAAAGCGACAAACAAAGGGAGTCAAAACGTTTGACTTCAAGATAGGGGACATGGTCCTGAGAAGACATATGAGGAATGTCGGGAGGAAGGGTGGCAAACTACAACCACAATGGATAGGCCCGTGCAGGTAACATAATTAACTACTTACCTTAATTAAAAGTTATCCTCAATAAATGGGATAAATGGTTCAAATGTAATAATTGCTTTAAAAAAATACTAAGTTAGATGTGTTATTACTTGACTTTTTAATTGTATGTTGTATTACTTACCCACTTTTCAGAGAAAAAGATGTTATCTCTTCAAGAGAGCTTACTTGGGTTTGTCTGATAAATGCTATGACAAACCATGGTCGCTAGAGAAAACTTGTGTCACCACAAGATGGGGACGATATCACAGACAGAATCCCTGCGAGATAATAAACATATTTCTAATACATGTTCCCTTTCCTCAGGATCACAAACATTGGGCCAAACTATCAGGTGACATTGGCAAACAAAGCTGGAGTGGTCTTGAAGACAAAGGTGGCCTATGACCAGCTGTAACCCTACCACACACCTCACCTTCCTGCATCAGACTCCACACACTCTTCTTTCCAGACAGACTCCACACAGTCTTCTTTCCACACAAACTCCACACAGTCTTCTTTCCACACAGACTTCACACAGTCTTCTTTCCACACATACTCCACGCAGTCTTCTTTCCACACAGACTCCACACAGTCTTCCTGCATCACAGACTCCACACAGTCTTCTTTCCACAGAGACTCCACACAGTCTTCTTCCCACACAGACTCCACACACTCTTCTTTCCACACAGACTCCACACAGTCTTCCTGCATCACGGACTCCACGCAGTCTTCTTTCCACACGGACTCCACACAGTCTTCCTGCATCACAGACTCCACACAGTCTTCCTGCTAAGGTGACAGTTGGTGGCATCAGCATGACATCAAAAGACTTGATCACCCTTTCACCAGAGGAATGGCTAAATGACCAAGTATGTTGTTTGTGCATGTATATATATACATACATCTCTTACACACACACACACACACACACACACACACACACACACACACACACACACACACACACACACACACACACACACACACACACACACACACACACACACACACACACACACACACACACGCACGTTCAAAAGGTTGAATAGGTTGAGTGCATTTACACTGTATTAACAGGCAATATAAACATGATAGTTTTTTTATGACATCGAGTTCTTTCATTATTCATAAACATCACTATGGTGATATGTCCACCTACCTTACTGGGTGTGGTTAAATTTCTAAAGTAAGTTACAATGTGTAATTAAATATATTGAAAGTGACAACTGATTGTTACAGGTGATACATGCATACCTTGGCAAGCTCTCCACAGAAAACACTGATGTTTATTTACTACCCTGTTTTTTTGCAATATTGCTGGATAAGGGTCAGTTCACGACATGGCTGTTTGACCAGGTTAGTAGTTGTTCATGAGAATAGAACGTAACCTGTCACAGTAAAAATCTGTCATGCACAAAACCCATGACCAAGAATGATTCAAAGTTACTGATGTCATTACTATTTCTTCTATCAAATGCATATAAAGTGCTAATATGTGTGACATAATAATTGTAAAACAAAACTAAACATATAACAATAACTTACTGTTAGGGGCTAAGTCCATTATGGATTTTGTCCATGACATGCTATGTCCATGACGGGAATTATGTCCATGTGGGGGTTTTCCGTGAGCATTATTTCCAATCAATTCACACACAAGAAATAGTGTAGATATAGTATGATGTGATGAAAGAACTGTAACAAAAAGGTAAACTGGTATTGAACTAAACTGCCAGAAGTCAAAATAATGGAACACCATGTAGAAACTGTAAATAACACACATTTTATTTAAAATATAATCAAAAATACTAATATATTTGATTATCTGTAAATTATTTAACTATGTTATTTGTAGCTTAGACTAATAAATGTGTTAATATTATATTATTAAGTTTCGACCACCTGTACATTGTTGAGTGAGTTAGTCTGATTTTGTTCAAGTAACAATGGGTTCAAACTGTGATACCCTTACACTTATATGTTTTTTAACAAGCAGTAATGTGTGTTACTTATTTTTCCCTAGGTATGCTTTGCCAACTATCATTGGATCATGCTGCCCATCTGCCACCAGAACCATTGGTTCCTGCTGGTGGCAAATGCACAGGACAAGACAGTCGCAGTGCTGGACTCACTGCCGCAGGAGACGAGACGAAACAAGTTTGTCGCCCTATGGCAGTAAGTGTTACCTTCCAACGAACCAGTGTAACCATTCCTACTGCTTGTGTGCACTACAATCACTTTCTTATAGTTTCTAGCCCTATGTTGGTTAACAACCACTATAACACCACTTACTGATTATGTGTGTCTTTACACATGTCCATGTTTTCATTGGTGTAGTAAAACAGTGGAGACAGGGCTTGTTGCCTACTGCAGTGTTTATGGTAACAAGCCTTTCAGTCATGCCTGCTGTTGGTTAGTGATATGTTTTATGCAGGAGTATGTAGATTATTTTAACATGTGCCCCTGTAGTCAGACTATACTTTCAATACACTTTGCAAATAATTGTGGTATCTGGATAGTATGGATATTGTTTCTGCATTCGTAGGTCCGTTATTTTTAAGAGATGCCTGAATTAAGGTGCAAAATGACTGATAAATGTGAACGGATTTCTGTCCTTCTTCCAGGAAGTACACGCAAGCGAGAAATGCAAAGCTGGGCTTGCCATTGGAGACATGGACAGCCATAAAAGTAAGATGTGGTCAGCAGGAAGACAGCCACAGTTGTGGTGTGTTCACAATGATGGTGAGCATCATTTGAGAAACAATTAGGTCTTACCATTAATTGTAAGTTAGGATATATTAAGACAATCAATTCCTGCCAATTTGAAAAAACCCAACAAATGTGCCAATCCTCCACATGGTGCTATATACACAGAGACACAATAGTCTGTTTCCTGGCATATTCCTACATGACATTTGCTATGTTATATATTTGAACAGTTTTTTTGCAATGTTGGTTACTTTATTTGTAGCAATGTTGTATTGCAAGTGATTGCAGCGTTATATAACGGGCTAAGTGGTTTGGTTCTTTGTAAATGTATGCCAATCATTTTAGTGTATTCCTGTTGTTTTATGTTACTTTGTTTAACGCAATAACAATCACAGCTTTAGTTTCATAAGGATCTCCTCAGTTTAATTTACATTACACTAGATTGCCCATAATGTGACGTAAATATGTATGACCAGAAAGGTTAATGTTATCTACGAGTTAATAATTATTTGTAACAATAGGTTTATTTTTTAATAATTGCATTTGATCACTTGTCTGATGAAACATCACAGTATTATACAAAGGGCTAGTTTTGATCTGTGTAAATAAATAATTTTTTACATTTTATATTTCATTTAATAATACTATTTGAACTGTTATGTCACACATAATTATACACGTTGACATGATAATAAATGTTTACTTATCTAAGTCGTGAATGCATGACCCGTTTCCATAAATGTATTATTAAAGAATTGTTGAGTTACTCGGAGTTGCGTTGGGAAAAACTGTTTGGAAATGGTAACCCCAAGATCCCCACCCTCCGTACGAATTTTGAAGTGCCTCAATGGGACTTCTAGACTGCACACAAAATGTCAGCCCCATATTTTAAAAACTGATGAAGATAAGTGCTATTTTAAAATTGTGACCCCCAGACCGCCACCCCGGACAAATTTAGAACAAAATATAAAACTACGAACCATCTCAATTAGTACGCTAGATCGCATAAAATGTCTGCTCCATACAGGCATGGCTGGCCCAGATAAGTGCCATTTTAAAATTGTGACCCCCACATTTTGAATTTTTTATATATATCTAGATCCCAATGGGCTTGCTAGATCAAACACAAAAGTTCAACTCCACACATGACAAAATGACAGAGATAAGTGCAATTTTAAAATTGTGACCTCCCCGAGACCCCCACCACCTGGATGAATTTCGAAAAAAACTATATGTACAAACTACCCCAATGGACACCCTAAATCACACACAAAATGTCAGCTTCATACATGTCAAATTAACAGAGATATGTGTCATTTATAAATTGTTACCCCCAAGATCCCCACCCCAACGAATTTTTTTAAATCTAAATCTACGAACCACCCCCAATGGGCCTGCTAGATTATACAAAAAATGTAAGTTTCATACATGCCAAACTGACGGAGATAAGTATGTGTCATGTCATTTAAAATGCGGAGATTTGTGTTTACCACAAAACCCGCTGTGCGTATAAACAGCGCTGAAAACTGCAGCTCTGTGTGACGAAGTCGTAAGATACACAACGTCAACGCTCTGAGACAATGACATCAAAATAAACAAATTGTTTTGCAAATAACTACAAGTTATGCTAATTATGAGGTTTTGTTATGTATACTAACAATTACAAAAGTAACCGTATCATTAACGTAAACTATCACACATTCTTTCGGCAAACACCGTGTTAAGCTGGCTAAAAATAGGCGCTAACATTTGACATGTACTGTGTGTACGCAAAACGGAACCGGAACTTACTCTCAGACCGGAACCTCCTTCCAGACCATACAGCTGCGGGCCGAAAGTAGGCGCTAACCTTTGACATGTACAATCGCATGCGCAATACGCAAAACGGAACCGGAACTTACTCTCAGACCGGAACATCCTTCCAGACCAGTACACCGGACGGCCATTCGTGGCCAGACGAACATTTGAGCAGAAGTGTATCCGCCCAACGCCTGTAGTAAATACTTCTACGATTTCAACAGTACTGATTAGTTGTGAGATGCTGGACTTCTCACGCGTTGAAGAAGACTGAGCGATAACTGACTGCAGTTCCGTTTTGACGTGATCTTCGAATGCGAGGCCACCACCGTTTCGCCTGCTAGCTGTCGTAACACAGACTCCGTGACAGAGCTTCTCGACATCGCCGATGTCGTGACATCGTTTCCGTGTTGTCGCCTGGTGATTCGCGTGGGATCGACAAGGCAAATCTACCGTCTACTTGATCGCCCGAGTCGCCTGCTTTCATCTACGTGAATTCGTACGCCGAACGCCGAGCGACTTTCGACTTCGTCCTGACATCTCGCCGAACGCGACCGATGCGAACGTTAACATTTGCACATCACGAGACATTCATTGGTTACAGTTCATAGACTTTACAACGGTGTATACCCGTCTTCATGTAAGTGACCAGCTGTTTAAATTGTCTCCCATGTAATTTCGTATTTGGATGCATACTCGTCGAGTACAATGTATGGTGTTATAGCTGAGTAACGGTTGGCCAACTATCACTGAACCGCTTTTGTTTATTGTTGATGTATTAAATGGGAACGCCAGTTGGCTTGGCTTCTCGTACATACATATCTGATGTCACGTTATGTCTCTCGTTCACTCCGAATCCTAGTTCACCTGAACCTATAACTTGCTATGTCAAATCGGGTACCGCCAATTTATTAATACTTACACTCGATTTCGTGACAGTTTTTTCTCTACGCGTATTTTGAATCAGTATATCACGCCAGCAACCTCGGTGCGGAATCTAGGAGTGTTCTTTGATAGTAACTTCAATTTCCGACAACACATATCTCAAACATGTCGCTGCTGTTTTGATCATATTCGTGATCTTCGCCGTATTCGCCGGTATATGTCATTTTCTGTTGCTAAGACTGTTGCAACAGCGCTTGTTAGCAGCAGACTTGACTATTGCTATTCCCTCCTTTATAATATCGCTAGCAAGGATATCACAAAACTTCAGCGTGTCCAAAATTGTCTAGCAAGAGTAGTTACAGGATCGCCATCGTATAATATTTAAGATCTGTACCATTACATACCAGGCACTGTCCAATAAGCAACCATCTTATTTGCATTCATTGCTTACTCCTGTAAGAAAACCTATCCAGCTTCGATCATCTAGTTCTGACCTACTTTTTGTTCCTAGAGTCAACACTAACATTGGAACTAGGGCTTTTTCTGTTACTGCACCAACTCTTTGGAATATGCTCCCTCTTAGTGTTAGATCAGTTGAAAATATTACAAAATTCCGTCGTCATTTAAAAACTTATCTTTGCAACCTTGCTTATCCACCATAGCTCCCTAGCGCCTTGACCCATATATTGACAACTGGAATACTGCTTATGGATTTTTAGATTGACCAATCCTTTTGTTTTGATGTGCCTCTGAGCTTGGTTTCCAAGGACTTAGGCGCAATAGAAGTTATCTTATTATTATTATTATTATATAGCATAAAATACATTGATTCTAACAAATCGACCATCCAAATGTGTTTTAAGACCCAATTAAAATATATAACAGCACCGTTATCTATTTGTGAATATTGACATTGCCATTCAGTAGATTGTGTACTTTAAATTATGAATAAAACCTGATTTTCTCCAAACCGATGCTTGGTATTTTAGAAGCTGGTTTTCGCTGGTTAATTCACCTGTATTGTGAAGTAAAATTTGATCTGCCCGTTTGTGGGACTCCACATTCTACAAACATTACCGTGTTCTAAATATAGAACAACATTAATAGCAAGCAGACCAAGTGGCACTAGTGACAAATGAAAAAGTAACAAATCAAAACGGTTGTGCAGAGTGATTTCCCAAACACAGGTTAATGGTGCCAGTATAACCCATGCCTGCTATTAATCAGGGTTAATGGAACGCGCAAGAGAATTGACATAAATGTGCACTGGTGGTACCTGACCACACCCTGAATTCTCCACACTGGCACCGCAAGATACGAACATAGTATGTAGATAGTTTTGAGATTTGATTTGAGACCTTACATATGGGGGTCGCAAAGCTGAGTAAGCTGTCCGGGCGTAAACTGTCGTACTTGTCCAAAACGTAGTACTGTTGGATGCCTTCTGATTGCTCAAGGTATATTTCATTCCGCCGGAAACCCGTAAATGACCTAATTATTATAATATGGCAGCCATATTGGATCCTCATACTGTGTTCACTCTAAGGCTAAAAATGCATAATTTTTCTTTAGCGAAATATAATTTCCATTAACCAATTTAGAAAAGTTTTTAATTGCATTTTAATACAATGTTGTATCTGTTTTGCACGTTGGTGGCAATATATATTTTAAACTGGGTTAAATGTTGTTAGATGATGGTAGGTCAAAGAAATAAACCTGATGTAATACAGTTATCTACACATTCTTATATCTATTAGGCTTATGCAAGGATTTTTCAGTGAAATTGACCTATTTCAATTTGTACTCCAGCCCTTGCGATTATTTGTATATGATTAAGTAGACCGTTCCACAAACCTTAGCAATGGACACTAGTACAAGTCGATTTTTGGTGTGATGGGGCGCGGGCTGCCCGTTGTTAACTGACATTTTGCTAAACATTCTTTATGCTATTTTCGCTGTTTGTTATCCCACTTTACATGATCGACTATGTTTACTGTGTACTTTAACATGCATGTTATGTTAAAAACGATTAGGGAATTACGAAATATAGTGAATAATGTCGGCAAACAGCGCTGCTACGCCAATGTCCGACCGGCGATAATATGTTGGTGTGTTGTTGTTATTTAAGCCGACTTTCAAATTGCGTTTACGATCTACGGATACGCTTGGGAAATCGTATTTATTATGCAATGTCTATTTACTCTACTTTGGAAATAATGTACATACGTTATATGTCAAATTAAAGCAAAGATAAAATATCATATAATAAAGTAGTGTTGATAAAATATCATACAATAAAGTAGTGTCGATGGTGGAATGCAAGGCGGGCCGAGATCGACGGCAATAACTTTGATACGAACTTGGTTGTTCCTTTCGCAACGTGACCAAATTATTGATGCTGAAACGGGGACGTCCAAAAGGTCTTGAAAAGACGGTCATCTGGCTTTCATTGAAGAAACAGCGCTACAGTCAGCTGCCATATGCGAGAAGGCCAATTGCTGAGAAGAAATTGTGTAAGAGAACAATCCAACATATCACATATTATATGGTAGAAATGTGGTTTCAGATCATTGTGGCCCATTGCCAGGGGTCACTGGTGACTACACTAAATAATGTTCTCAGCCAAAGTGTCTGGCTCTGTCTTTGAAATGCGGGTGGGGCAGGTGTCTGCACTGTTCTGGTGGTACACACATTCCATAGAATACATGCCAGGTGTAGTGTATGTAGTCACTACCCCTGGCTTGTAGTGTACGTCGTAGTCGCCACCCCTGGCTTGTAGTGTACGTAGTCATCACCCCTGGCTTGCAGTGTACGTAGTCACCATCCCTGGCTTGTAGTGTACGTCGTAGTCATCACCCCTGGCTTGTAGTGTACGTCGTAGTCACCACCCCTGGCTTTTAGTGTACGTAGTCACCACCCCTGTCTTGTAGTGTACGTAGTCACCACCCCTAGCTTGTAGTGTACGTAGTCACCACCCCTGGCTTGCAGTGTACGTAGTCACCACCCCTGGCTTGTAGCGTACGTAGTCACCACCCCTGGCTTGCAGCGTACGTAGTCACCACCCCTGGCTTGTAGTGTACGTAGTCACCACCCCTGGCTTGTAGTGTTCATAGTCACCACCTCTGGCTTGTAGTGTACGTAGTCACCACCCCTGGCTTGTAGTGTACGTAGTCACCACCCCTGGCTTGTAGTGTACGTCGTAGTCACCACCCCTGTCTTGTAGTTTACATAGTCACCATCCCTGGCTTGTAGTGTACGTAGTCACCACCCCTGGCTTGTAGTGTACGTAGTCACCAGCCCTGGCTTGCGGTGTACGTAGTCACCACCCCTGGCTTGTAGTGTACGTCGTAGTCACCACCCCTGCCTGGTAGTGTACGTAGTCGCCACCCCTGGCTTGTAATGTACGTAGTCACCACCCCTGCCTTGTAGTGTACGTAGTCACCACCCCTGGCTTGCAGTGTACGTAGTCACCACCCCTGGCTTGCAGTGTACGTAGTCACCACCCCTGGCTTGTAGTGTACGTAGTCACCACCTCTGGCTTGTAGTGTACGTAGTCACCACCCCTGGCTTGTAGTGTACGTAGTCACCACCCCTGGCTTGTAGTGTACGTCGTAGTCACCACCCCTGTCTTGTAGTTTACATAGTCACCATCCCTGGCTTGTAGTGTGCGTAGTCACCACCCCTGGCTTGTAGTGTACGTAGTCACCACCCCTGGCTTGTAGTGTATGTCGTAGTCACCACCCCTGCCTTGTAGTGTACGTAGTCGCCACCCCTGGCTTGTAATGTACGTAGTCACCACCCCTGCCTTGTAGTGTACGTAGTCACCACCCCTGGCTTGCAGTGTACGTAGTCACCACCCCTGGCTTGCAGTGTACGTAGTCACCACCCCTGGCTTGTAGTGTACGTAGTCACCACCCCTGGCTTGCAGTGTACGTAGTCACCACCCTGGCCTGTAGTGTACGTAGTCACCACCCCTGGCTTGTAGTGTACGTAGTCACCACCCCTGGCTTGTAGTGCACGTAGTCACCACCCCTGGCTTGTAGTGTACGTAGTCACCACCCCTGGCTTGTAGTGTACGTACTCACCACCCGTGGTTTGTAGTGTACGTAGTCACCACCCCTGGCTTGTAGTGTACGTAGTCACCACCCCTGGCTTGCGAGGTTGGTATAATTTTATTTAGAAGCCAACTGTAATGTTTTTATTAATACTTTCTGTATATGTTGTCGTCACACTGACTTGTTTGGTGTCCGAAGAAGGGGCCAGTGCTGCACTGCAGTAAGGTGCCAAACTGGAGACAAGAGATCTTCGTGCCACGCTCTCGCGAGAGAATTGTTTACGTCAGCAGCTTGGCGACAGGTGCTGCAGATGGTGGCCGCCGAAGCAGAAACCTCTGTGGCACTTTGGAAGACGAATAGATCGAAGAGGAGTGTGACAAGTGCGTG
This sequence comes from Paraescarpia echinospica, assembly GCA_020002185.1. Classification (NCBI taxonomy): domain Eukaryota; kingdom Metazoa; phylum Annelida; class Polychaeta; order Sabellida; family Siboglinidae; genus Paraescarpia; species Paraescarpia echinospica. The sequence goes on from CM034542.1 coordinate 12,262,333, forward strand.
TTCTGCGACCGCTGTTTGACATGGCTGCACATTAGATGAGGAAACCGCCCGCATCAACTTACTGGTTTTGTAGCCGCTGCAAGGCCTCGTGAGATGTATCTCAACTTGGTGTGATTTTTGTTCTCTTTTTTTGTAGAAGTTTTAATAGTCTCTTTACTTGTAACTATTTTTTTTACCAATTCATTTGTACTTGTGGTTGTCGTTTACTAGGTGCTGGTAATGGTGATTTGTATTACTTGTAATTAGTGACTAGTAATAACATGTTGCCAACTTTTGGTACACAACGTCTTCTTGATTTTCCCAACATTTGGTTTTACGTTTAACTCTGGTTGCTGGTAATTTGTGTTATTTGTAATATTCTTATAATCTTTGTAATATAGCGTGTAGTAATAAAATGATGGCAACTTTTGGTACACTACGTCTTGTTGATATCACTTTTGTCTGATACTTGGAGTTTACTACTTTGAACAAATTTAAGTGATAACTGGTAATATAGTGATACATACTTGGAAAAATATATTGATAAACTTCTTCTCATTGTAATTCAACTGCGCTTGATCCACAACTCATTGCTAACAATCATAAACGTATACGGCCCGATGTCGCAGCGCGTTAACACCAACAATGCCGAGCAAGACGAGTTCTTCGCCGAACTCGCAAGTCTGACGTCCCAGTACTCGGCGAAAGCCCTATTTTACATTGCCGGTGACTTCAACAGCAAGCTCGGTTACAAGAAGTTCGACGAGGAATTCATGGCAAAACATTCGCGTGGCAGACGGAACAACAACGGCATAGCCCTCGTCGACTTCCTCGAGGTACACGGCCTGTTTGTTTGCAACACTGCATTCCAACACGCCGCTCGTCACAAAACAACAAGGCAAGGACACCGCCACGATGTGACGACAGGTCACATTGTATCCATATACAATGTGATCGATTTTATCATCTGCCGACAGATACACAAAAGGCTCTTGACAGACTCTCGATCATACGCCGGCATTTTACTCGATACCGACCACCGTCTGCTCGTCGCAAAGCTCGACCTCAAGCAAATGTTCAACGTTTGGGGTCGAATTGAGAAGTTGCGCTCGGTGAAACACGTTCGCTACAACATCGAGATGTTAGCTAGCGATCCCTTCCGCGCACGGTTTCGTAACGTCGTGTCGGAAGCACTATCGGAAGTCAATACGAACACGTCAGCTAGTTCGAGATGGAACACGGTAGAACATGTTCTGAAGTCGGCGGCGGAACTGACCATCGGTCGGACCGCCCCGGCGGCCAGACGAAGTGTCCCACACTGTGTTGAAATGGCGGTAATGTCAGCGGAACAACGCAAGTTGAAACTATGGCTTCAGAATACTCCAAACGCCATCCGCCGGTGCGAACTGAAGCGCCAGCGCAACACAATCGTACACGCTATGCGCCGAAAAGCTCGCGATAATGCCTCAGCGAGACTAGACAGGCTAGCGTCAGAAGTTGAACGTCTCCGCGATGGCGCAAAAATGTTTCGTGCCGTTCATGAGATGACGAGGAAACCTGCCGCCAAGCTAACGATCCACGACGACGCTGGACGCGTTATCTGTAACACAGCCGAACTGAACGCGCAGGTCATAGTTCAGCGACGAAGCCGTAGAAGAACTGCCTGCCTTCACCGGAAGACCATCGCGACTGGCAGACCCAATCACAACAGAAGAAGTCAAGCGAGCGATCGGGAAATTGAACAGCGACCGAGCCAACGGGCACGACGGCATACCGGCCGAATTCTTTAAATGCACGGCTGGCATGCTGGCAGACACGATTGCCAGCATTTTCAACGATGCGCTGGAAAAACACGAACCGCTCGACCTAGGCAAAGGTGTGCTCGTATTGATACAGAAGCCGGGCAAACCGATAGGTCCACTAACGAGTGTGCGTCCGATAGTTTAACAGTACTCCGAAAGAGACTGTCTCTCATCGTTCTCTCGAGGATCGCGCCGAAAGTTAACGACTACCTGTCGCCGTCGCCGTCGCAATCGGGATTCCGACGCGGACGCAGCACGGCCGACGTAGTCTTCGAGTATCGTTGGCTCTGTGCTAAAGCGCAGCGTCAGCACGTATCAATCGAATTCCTCGGCATCGACCTGAGTTGAGCCTTCGACACCATACGTCGCGACAATACGCTACAAACATTCTTCGGCGAGTCGGAACTGCGGATGATTCGCTTCCTACTCGCCGCCACGTCGCTCGAGCCGCGTCTCTCGACAGGCGATTGCCATTCATTCGCCACATCCATCGGGACGCCGCAAGGCGACAGCCTCAGGCCGGTATTATTCACTCGAAGCGGCACTCCGTGACCTACGTTCGCGCCTCCCGACACGTCCACCAGCCGATGCCACCCTACCGCTGGACGTCGCGTACGCTGACGACACGGACTTCGTCAGCTCTTCTCGTTCGTTCCTCGACGAGATCGAGCGCATCGCGCCAGCTTGCTTAGCGGAGTGGTCGCTGACGATCAACGCGTCGAAAACAGAACCAACAAGTATCAGCCGACACACTGACCGCATTCAGGAAGAGTGGCATATGACACGCAAGCTTGGATCGCTCCTCGGTGAAGCCGAAGACGTCGCTCGCCGAAAGTAGCTGACCAACGTCGTCTTCCGCAAGCTGTGGACACTGTGGTTTAGGCGATCACATATATCTCTATAGCTACGGCTACACGTATCCTTCGTTGTGCCCGTGCTGACGTACAACATGGATACATGGGGACTCACGAAATCAGAACTAGATCGTCTGGATGCGTACCACCGTCGTCACCTACGCCAGATCATCGGCATCTGTTTGCCACATCGCATTTCCAACGAGGCACTGTACCACCGTTGCTGATGTCGTCCTATCAGCAAACCTGTCATAATTGCATGATGGTGTCTGTTCGGGCACGTACTCCGTAAGCCACCCGATGCACCCGCTGAGCGAGCGATCGACAACTATTTCGCCGTGGACACAGGTGTCACGACATACATGGGTCGACCGCGGACCTGCGACGCATAGGTCGTACGCTACGTTGCCGTGCCGACGTCGACGCTCTGCGCGCACTTGATCGTGAACAGTGGCGACAACCGAGGCTGGTCATTTCAAAATAAGAAAGCGTCATGAATCCATGGAAATTACCTTTTTTTAAATCATTGATTTATATTTTTATTACTCTTTAGTGCAATTTCTACTGACTTTTTAACGAGTATTTTTTTATATTTTTTTATCATATTGACATTTTAATTATACATGTATATATTCATTTTAATATTTTATTTATTTATATATCTATTTATCCCACTTCTACAAAAGAACTGTGATGGTACATTTCGTGCGGAATGGCACAAGCGAAACAGACGCAAACTACATCACGTCTGCCACGCAAAAATTGACATAATAATAAGTGTAACAAAATTATCATTTTGTTCCCGTTCACATTTAAAAATTGAACTCGCAATGAATTTAACCATCTATCCATAAATTATAAATCAGCGTAATTTACATCTAGTTGGTGCCAGCCCAACTGCTTTCGATCATAATCGGAAATATAGTCGTGCATACACTGCCAGTCAGTGCCGAACTATAGGCTATAGCTAATTATCTAGTCTCGCTTAACCGACTCTCGCCAGGAAGATAGTTTGGCTCAGAATCGCCTTTTGACTGCTCATTGCCAATTACCACGTCTACCCCCCAGAATGTTTATATATTATGTATATTTTTGATAACGTAAGGAAATTGCGAAATAGTGCCCGAAATAGTATTATACAAAATAAAATTTATCTTAAACTAAATGAACACAAACAACGGTTTCGAATACTCTACGGGATTCGAACCGAGGACCCTAAAAATAGTTTCTCGACACGATACCGACTTACATTATTAATTAGCAGTCCGACCGTTGCGTGCAACACCCATTATACTTTGGTTAGTTAAATTTGTCCTTGTTTGGTATTTATATCATGCTTATTCACATTAGTCTTTTGTTTCTGCTCGAGCATAAGCAAATACCGTCAATGCGGAATCGTTGACAGCCACGAGAGCTGCCACCTAGTGAATATGCATGTGATTAAAAGGCACTAAACTACGAAATAAAGTTTAATATCGATTTATTTTTGTGTTACATGTTTCAATATAAGTTTAATGTTGAATAGTTGTTATAGTATTATCTGATAAAAGTGTATCCTTATTTAATTTGTTATTTCATGGTTGGCTTGAGAGCCAATCATCGTCTCTACCCTAATCTGGGGTAAAGCCCCCTACCGGTAACATTGGCAGGGCCTTAATATTCTAGGCAGTAGTGAGAGGCGAAAAAGTGCTCCCACCTCATGGCATCTGGGTAATCGAGGCTACTAATTCTGAGCATCTATAGACATACCGAAACCTTTGCCAAAATATGCATATTCGAAGAAGGCCAGTTGCACAGGAATTTGAACTGAGAATCACTGGACTCTCAGTCCAGTGCTTTAGCCACAACACGACTTTGCCCCACCACAAAGTGTATGTCGTAACTTACAAAGTGTACTGTTGTTTTATTAACAAACCAAACAACTCCATTTGTGGTCGATCATGTTTTAATATGATAATAATGCAATTGACCATGACCATATATGGAAGTTATGACAATGTCACTCAGAATATACAATATCCGACACCGTTACATAAACCTCTGCAATCCATATAACAAACTATTATGACAAATGGAATGCCTACACCCATTCAGCAAAATTATATATGAAAGCAGTGTAAAATATACCTAGTTTGTTATATAAAGAAATTCAACTATTAATTTCATTAAATGTAGCATATAATAGGCATAAGCTGTGATGTACATCATAGTATACAATATACTGTGCAACATATCACAGCTCCACTGCCAGAACCTTATCCTTATCTAAATAACAATCTAATGCATATTACTAACAACAACGTTGCAAATAGTACTGGTAAAAATCAGCTAGCCAATACCACTTTCGCCACAATAAATCGGGTAATAAATCTCTTCGATACACAAGTATCAAAGCTGCAACAGCAAAGCTATCCAACAGCCATAGTTATAAAATGTTCATATTCCAACAATACTAACAACATAATTATAATAATGCTTAGAATTATGAGACAAAAATATTGTATTATCTCAACATTACTTACTTAATAAATTTTATTTTTATACTCATACGCCAGTTCCCGACTAGTTCTATTATTAAAATAACTCGTAAAGATCTGTATAAAATAAAGATTCTCCAGTTCATAACAAAGTGCTAATGTTTTACTAAACAAAACAGATGTAGTGGTTTTGAAATATAAACTTCAAAAAAATGAAATTATTTACTAGACAATATGCTTATAATAACTGCACCTCCCAATAAAACTGCAGTGTTATAAAAGACATGATGTTGGCAATATTCCTGCAAGTCTGCAAATTAATTAAGCAAAACATATGTTTAACAAGTCTGTAACTGAATGAATTATACGACCACACCATGTAAATAAAGCACTGCTGTTCTTATCCGAGTAACATTTTGAAGGCCATAGATAGTAATCCAGTGGAAAAAACTGCTGAATTAATCATACCGTGAAATTATACATACAATTTTCAAGAGCAATAAAACTGTTATTAATTTAATTATTTGGGATCACATAAATTAAATTTTACAACAAATCTCTTCCTGATAGATTTGTTTGTATTCTTACCAGAATAAGAAAATTAATTTATGGATAATTTCTTAATAATATTTGCAGTTTTAAATACAAAACACAAAGTTCGACTGTAAATATCATCTTGTCCCAGATGTGGACATATTGCAAGCACTTATAGCATATTTATTAATATCATAGGTTAAATATGATGAATGAAATTGTGATTTATACTTGCTTCATTGGTTTAATTTATATCTGACGATGACATGAATACTCCTATTCTAAGTTGTTTCCTTCACTACGTATTTACTAAATAACAAACTGATGTGATAACATATTGAAAAAACATAATATCTTGATAAAACCATGTAACTAATGGTGCAGTAACAACAACACACTACAGTAGTGTAGATGTCAACAAGTGACCATTGACCAATGCAAGTCAGTTCCAACAGTCGAGCAACATTCCGTTGGTATCCAGAAACAACTGTACAAAAAACACCACATAAAACTTACATGTTGAAGAAAGGTCTCTGCTGAGTTGTGCTTGATCCCACGAGGCATTTGTCAACAGACACATGGCATAGTTCACCTGAGGATCATCTAAGACAATAATATCAATGATACTGACACAACAGTACTTGCTTTGCTGCCTCAGCCGAGTTTAAATAAACCACATTCACAGATAAACAAGTACGTAGAGTAACACTTATTATTCAGCATACACACGTAGCAAGCGTGTAGCATACAAATAGTATACTACAGCGCTATTAATAAGTGTATTGAAACTACACCCACCACCAGTCCTAATGGAGTTTGTGAACTGTACAAACATGACAGATGGCAAGGTTTTGAAGATGAACATTCAGTTTCCTTTCAGTTACCATTGTGAGGTCTTGAAATATCAGACATCCACAGGAAATGTGTACTTCACGCATGTAAATAACAACATACCTGTCATCAGGCCCTTGGCCAACGAATTAAAGTAAAACAACTGTGCATTCGCACTTTGTAATCACAGAACTTTGTATATCCCACACTGTAGCATTTGTTTTACACTTGATGCATATTGACATAGTGCATTCAGCAAGGTCATGGTGAGATAGTGCTCTCTAGATAAAGTCATGATGAAACAGTGCACTGCAGTAAGGTTATGATGACTGTGCACTGAAGTAAGTTCAAGCTGATGTAATGCACTACAGTAAGATTATGACACAGTGCACTACAGTAAGATAATGTAATGCACTGCAGTAAGATCATGATCACAGTAAAGTCATGATGAAACAGTGCACTGAAGTAAGGTCATGATAGAACAGTGCACTGCAGTAAAGTCATGATGAAACAGAGCACTGCAGTAAAGTCATGACGAAACAGTGCACTGAAGTAAGGTCATGATTAAACTGTGCACTGCAGTAAGGTCATGATAAAACAGTGCACTGAAGTAAGGTCATGATGATTCAGTACACTTAAATAAGGTCATGATGAATTAGTGCACCGAGGTAAGGTCATGATGAATCAGTGCACTGAAGTAAAGTCATGATCACACACTGAACTGCAATAAAGTTATGATGATAGTATACTGCAGTACGATCATGATGACATTGTGCCCTTAAACTGGTTAAAGTCATGGTAACCCAGTGCAGTGAAGTCACTACACATCACTGCCTACAAGGTTTAGGGATCATCTCAGAATGCTCATTTCCAATATTAGACAAAATTACTTTTGTTTTGGGAGGGGGGCCAAAGGCAGTTTTATCTGGTGTTGGACATCGATATTTTATGGTTTGGACCGATACTGTTAATATATCAATATCACCATATCAACGTTTACAAACGTTTACCTGAGGGGGTGGGGGCCTGAGACCAGCTGAAGGTAATTTTGTTCGATATCGGACATTAACTTTCTGAGATGATCCCTAACATCAATCTTAATTTGCTGAAAAAATACTACACATGGAATACCTTCATATATATATTCTTGCTATTCATATGACTGGCATGTAGCTGATACACCACTGCCCAAGGTTTCTCACTCATACATGTCAAACATCTAAGTTTTTTTAAGGAGTGAACCACTACAAAAAGCAGAAGTTTTATACCCCTTCCACCTAAGACTCCACAACTAATATTATGGATAACTACCATAACAACTCAGAAATGTGACAATTCCAAACGTTTTGAACAACACACACTATTGAGCAGATTCAACATCCTAACATAGCATACCATCTACATAATATATATATGGCACCGGGTATTTGTGCAATACAAGTACATATACATACGAGGCCATAACTTGCATATTTTGGGCAGTGCTACATCAACAACATGCTTTTAAAAGCCCGTGGTTAGTATGGCAGTAAATTAATAAAGGCAACTGGATTATTGCTTCCTAGAAATCAGTTTCTTGTATTGACAAAAAACAAAAAAGTACAACCATCTCGATAAAATACATTAATGTGTTTTGAAAGAACATTGCAAAATTAATATCTTTTTGTAATACTGTTAGGAAAATGCAATAGATAGTATCTATATTACAAGTATTTGCAATAATTTATGGACTCATTGTGAATTATTACATTTTAATTAACTGTAAATCAGGCAAAATAGGACGAGTAGTTTCTAAGATATGACAGTTAATTAAAATGACATTTCACGAGGTGTGACCCTTAAAAGTATCACACCTACCCCGGATATAGTTTTACTGTATCCATAATGGTACAGCCTACAACTTGTGGATTATTAGAAATAAACAGCATTCGCCTGAAAAAACGCCTTTATAAGGCAACGCTGAAAGTTACGAAAATATCACTGCGGCTTTCATTTGGTTTCATCTCATTTTCACTGACATCTTGGCAAGTTCTACTGGTTTCTCCTGATGATCCCAGTATACAGAGGATGAGCTCTGTCAGTTTGAAGGAAACATGGGTGCAATTCTGAGGTCAGAAAATGTTCAAAGAAATGTTAGATAATCCTGATACAGCAGGTGATATATGTTCAAAGAAATTTTAGATAATCATGACAGAGCAGGTAATATATAGTAAGGTATACTCTTGAACATACACAACAATATTTTTGAAAATGCAGAAATGTCACTGCGTTTGGGTTTACCATAAATTATATTTTAGTGCCAAGAAAATGGTTAGGTTATAGTCAATATTACTACATCTTGGACTTGGAGAGACAAGCTATTTCCCCTAGGTCCCACTGCCAACCAAGTCATTGCATGCAGTGATACGTACACCCAGCAAAGCTACTGTTTCCTGGTATCACATACAGGTTCTACTGCCGGTACCATCATGACCTGATGGTGGACGTGGCGAGGGCTGCAGTTTGAGCTACATGGGGTCATCCCATGTTCTCCTTGTCCAGTTTCTCTTGTAGTTTCTTCTGCTGCAGCTCGGCCTTCTTCCGCTTGGCCTTTTCGATGTAGAACTGGCGTACTTCTTCCTGCTCAGCAGGAGTCTTGCGATAGCTGCAGCACAGAGATTGACATGTTGTGGGTCACACCCTTACGCAGGATCAAATTTCTACCAGTCCAAAGATGCACTGTTAGATACGTGCGTTCGCGTGTGCACACCTGCAATCAGCTCGTCGCAATGTAAAGAAGTACTATTATTTTGTTACTTTATGTAGAAGTTGATTTTTCTTGAGTAACAAAGTACATTTTCTTTTAAGTACTTTTACTTGCTACAAAGTACAATTAAGGTGTACTTTATTAATGTAATGAAGTATGCATAATTTATGTGTTAACATTTTTGAACTTCAAAGATGTTTTCGACAAATCATCTGTGCCAGAACCCAGAACTGTTTGCTCCCTGCATAGATCTATGTTTAGATATCAGCGGGAACTACAAGTGATATTATTTTCTGATTGGTTGGTTCATTACCAGGTGGCATACAAGTTGCAATACCAAATTACAAGCCATTTATTTAGAAAAGTACTTTTGTGTTTACTTCGTGTAGGCCTATAGTTGTTTACTTTTTACTTGTGCTTCTAGTACATTTTTTAAAAGTAGTTTTACTTGAGTAGCTTTTTTCCTGGTTACTTGTACTTTTACCCAAGTACAAAATAAATGTACTTCTACCAGCTCTATACAATCCAGTTCAAACATGCATATATATATATATATATATATATATCATGCATGCATTATTGTTGTATACATTTGTATGCATGCATGTATATACATATATATATATGTGTGTATATATATATATAGACACATATATAATATATATACATATGTATATACATGCATGCGTACATGTGTAAATAACAATAATGCACGCATACACAAGTGTGACATACATTTTAAAGCATAATTCACCTTATAAATTACAGTGAGAGTCATTAATGTTTTTTGCTCAAATTTCCACCCATCCAAAACAAACTCCGCTCGTCCGAAATACAGGTGGACTGGTCTCTAGATAAAGCAATGGCTCATGGCCAGGCTGCATCAGAGAGCAGGCTACATTAGATTTTACATCCATGGGTGGAAAATCTATTAGTGTTTTATGCACCATACACAAAATGTATCCACAGATTTTCTTTAAACTTTCTGAGCACATGAAACATAAATAAATTGACGTGGTGTGGGAAATTCATGAAAATTGCATGCTTTTTTCAAAAAATCCACCCAAATATGATACCCCTCAATTTCATCCCAATCTGATCACTTGATTTTAAAATGTTGGTGTGTTCTGCAAAATTGCCGTTGTGTAGATACACGAGCGACTAACATCTATTTATTGCTACCAAGTGAAAGAGAAACGTGATTCCACTAATCCGCAAAATCCCATTTGAATGACATTGCCATTCTGACATCTGACATGGTGTTTTAAAGTGTTAAAGTAAGAAATTCCCGAAAAATCTGACAAATCCTACAGAACTTTGGAAATCAAGAAGAGATTTCAAGAGGATGAACCGATGACACTTACTAGAAGTCAAAGAAGCGACCCATCTGAAGAAGTTGCATGTTTTCATTGACAAAGTGGCAACTGAAGAGAAGCAAGTTCCGTGGTTGAACCTTCCACGCAAACCTCATGAAGAGACCCGAGTAGATACAAAGTGCTGCAAAAAACAATACGTCTGATTTTATACAGCACCAGATCTATGACTGTCTGAGGTGAATAAACAAATAGATTAAAATTTATGCTAGTTGATGCTACAATAAATTTGAACATGATGGAAGCATTGAATACTTGGTTATTTGAAAGGAAAAGAAAGCAAGACATGTTTAAGAATGAATTGCATATTTCAATGGTTAAAATATTAAAACAAATAAGATGGCCAAATAATGTTTTTATGATACACATTTTCCTGTCATTGTCATATGATTGTCATGATACCATAAATACTATGATAACAGTTTATATATATAAATATATTTTATATTGTGATGTACAGTTTAACTACAGTACAGTATAACTATTTTAATGATACATGTAACTAAAACCTGATTACTGATTTCAGGGTTAATTGCTTGCATTCTTTAAAAATGTACAGAAATTCATTGCAAACCTACGAGATTCGTGGCACAACTACAAATGCCAAGATTTACCTGTTGTCATTTTTCCACTGATCTTTTCAGGATTGTCTTTGACATCTGCGAGAGCGGCAAGTGGTAGACCCCAGTTTGCAACTACAATGACAGAACCAAGAGGCGTGGTCAAAGGGGTCGTTTCAGTGACATAACATTTTTCAAAACATTTCTTTAAATGTATCATCAAAAGATGATACCATAACAACATTAGCAATTTTATAAACATTTAAACTATTGATTAAAAAATTGCTTCTTTGACATCACTAGTTTAACTAAATATAAAATAAGTAACATTATGACATGGTGTTTAAAATGCTTTTTTCTACAAAAACAACATACTATTTACCTTGCCTTTAACACGGACGGAAGAGATTCAAGACACTGTACTCATACTTAGCTAGCAAAATAATAGCGAAAAATGTTGACTAAATTGACACAAGAGACTAATACGCCTGACACACTTCATGTGTAAACAACCAAAGTGACACTTACTTGGACCCCAGAAATGCTGAAATTAAAAACAGATGTCTCAAATTAGCATAAATCATATGTAATGGCCACTTCCAAAAAAATCACAATCATATTTTCTGGATCTAATAATATCAGTAATATTCTTTATCCACAATACACCTTTAAATGTGTATATTTTATCTTCCTAACGGTTTAAAACATGCATTATATGTGATAATTTGTTCAGTTTATTTCTTAATCTTGATTTAAATGTTTCAATGAGTTTTTAGCAAGGCATGTTGCTCACAGTATAACAATATGCAATGTGTAAGGGTGTGTGTGCATGCGTGTGTACACATAATTTTGGATTTTGTTATTTATTTTTAATTTTTAAAATACAATTAGGTAATGGTACTTACTGTGCTGTTTGTTGAAGGTCACCACCATCAGCATCATCATCATGAGACATGGAAGAAGAAAGGTTATATTGAATCTTTGACAGTAAACGATTAAACAATGTTGTGCAAGTTAAATATTCTTCCCAGCGTACAAACCCACATTCACAATATGAAGATAACTAGTATAAAACAATCTGTAATGATACCGACAGAAGAAAAGCAGGGTGATTCCATGGCCTGGTAAATTGTCTTTGGCGACGGATCTTGAACTCTATTAAGGAGATGTTAGCTTTAAATATGAATCTATATATTTATGGTACGCTGTGGAAAATTTATAGATTTCTCGTCCTGTAATAATATGAGGTATTGAATTTTTACATATTAATATAATATTATATCACCAAGTACAATAATTAGTACCTGAATTTTTTATGTATCAACACTGACATTTGTGGTGGTTAATCCACATAAGAAATCTCCCAACTTGTGACCATACATTTACATAATATATACATATGTATATATATATATACATATATATATATACTAGGTGCGATCCAAAAGTTCCCGGACTAGTCGCTTGGAGCGCTAACAGGTACAGCCTTGGCCCGCTAGATAGTGTTAAACAGCTTTATTGTGAAGCAGTGTGCCTAGTGACACGGTGATACATGCATATGTTTTGTTTTGCAAGCATTTTTGTGCATTACTGTTAGTGGTTCTGTGAAAATTTTGCGAGAACAGAAATTACAGGCATGAAAGAGCAGCGTGTGCATCAAGTTTTGCTTCAAACTCAGCAAATCCATGTTGGAGCTTAAACAAGCATTTGGTGATGATGTCATGGGCAGAAGCCAGACTTTCGAGTGGTTCTCGAGGTTTAAACGTAGGCAAACATCAGTTGATGATTCCGAACGTTCTGGCCATCCCTCAACCAGCAAAACTGACGAAAATGTTGAAAAAGTGTGTGTAAGGCCATCCACAAGGACCATCAGCGAACGATTAATGACATTTGCAGCATCGTTGGCCTATCGTTTGGTTCATGCCAAACACATTCTCACGGAGGAACTCTTCATGAGGTGGATCGCTGCCAAATTCATGCCCCGCTTGCTTACCCAGAACCAAAAGCAATGCCGGCTCATTGTGGGCAGGGACCTCCAGGAACAGGTCAGAAATGTTCGAAACTTCCTTTCCAAGGTCATCATCACTTTTGATGAAAGCTGGGTTTACGGCTACGACCCAGAAACCAAGCAGCGGTCATCCCAGCGGCACGCACAGAATTGGCTGCTGCAACACAACAACGCGACGGCCCACACGGCTCTGTCTGTGCAGCAGTTTTTGGCCAAAAACACTATGGCAGTGGTCCCTACTCCCCTGACCTAGCCCCCTCCGACTTCTTCCTGTTCCCCAACAAGATGGAGATCCGGCTGAAGAGGCGACGATTTGACGACATCGCAGAGATTCAGGCAGAATCGCACGGGGTGCTGAAGAGCATACCCACAATGCAGTTGCAGAGGTACTTCCAGCAGTGGGAACAGCACTGGGCCTGCTGTATCAACTCGCAAGGGGACTATTTTGAAGGGGACAATAGTGATTAGAAGCTAAGGTAAGCATGCATTTGTTATTGACAGTCTGGAAACTTTTGGATCACACCTCGTATATATATATATATATATATACGAGGTGTGATCCAAAAGTATATATAATAGTGTATATCAGGATTTATTCATTGGTCAGCTGGTCAGTTTGGATGTATTTCACCTCACAGTAGATTACCATACCGTATGTCACAAGGAAATTGTTCAGTCTCTACTAGCCCATTAGACCCCGCGCGTCCAAAAGCGCCTGGATGTTTTTTCCCCAGAGTGCCCGAGAGCACCCGGTAGAGATAAAGCCTGTAGTGGTGGCCCCCATCATGTTGATACTAAGAGACTAACACTGGCTGATTCCTTGATATCTGTATGGTGGGTATATGTGCTTGCTTGCATTGAAACAAATTTAGTTTTTCACAATAGAATTTCACCATCTGTGGACCTCAAAAACGGTGGCGCCTTGGACATCGTAGTTATTTTCTAATGACGAAGTTTGCACTATTATAAAGTTGACATTATGTTCGAAACGCAACTGAATGAGAGATAAAATGGATGACTTGGGCTTTGTTTATGTTTCCCTGTCCAAGTTTGGTCACCATCAGTTGGGTTTTAGGCATCAAGACTGTTTTTTATATGTTGCTATACAAACATAGTCTTTTATTATGGTAAATATTCTAACACTCTGTCAATTCGTCTAATAGTTGAAATTTGTCAGTTTCAGGTGTCTGTCAATTCGTCTAATAGTTGAAATTTGTCAGTTTCAGGTGTCAATATGCTAGTGATCACAATGTCAACACCGACATAGACAACATGGAAGCCACATGTGGGATGACAGCAGCCAAGACAGAAGTCTTACAAAGACGTGTTTGCTGTCTATATTAATTTTATACAAAGTGAACTCATTTACATTGTCTCATGTCCAGGGCTGCCTACCTGACAAAAATAATTTCCGCAATGACTCCCCACCTCCCCCCACCACCGCCGCACCCACGACCCCTGGTCCATAAAGTTGCCAATCAAACTCTTCAGAAGTAAATACAGTGACACACATTCATGGTGCTTAGGAATCCAGGAAGTTACTAAACATACTTTGTTTCAACATAATTGTGTTGCCACACTGTAACTCCTGTCTCCAACTAAGGTTTGCACTTCAAAGAGATGTTTGCTTTGCAACATCCAACAAGTTACATTGTCAAAGTCCATTCATGGCCAGACATGCCCAACTGTTTACTTCTGTAGAGCACCACGGTGGGAAAGACAGCACCAACACAGTGTATAGCCAATAATCATCTAACATGCTTCCAAATTTACAACACACAGCAGGAAACATTATAATTATTACTAACAGTCAATGATGATGTTAAATTATTATATTTAAACAAAAAGCCCTGAATAAAATATGATAGTTTTTTATTGCAATTACAACAATTGTAATTCTTATTTTATATTCGTCTAAGACATGTTATAATTATATTCATAATTTTCAGAAAACCATAACTATTTAATGTAATTTAATGGTTCTACCTAAGGTCATCTTAATTTATAATTATACAAACTCAATAGTTTTGAAGATACAGCACCCAGAAATGCTGAAATATGTGGCAGTAGCCTGGGGAACACGGACACATGCCAATTTAACTGGCTGGGGTTCAATGGGCTAGAAGAATTGTACTAGAACTGAAAATATGGAAAGTTTATTAGCACAATAGTCACCAGGTAGGGACACCATGAACAACTTTCCAAGGTAGTCACCAGGTGGAGGCTCTATACAGCACAGTCCAGATACCCATTTTTAGACACATGGGGAAGATGCTGAGTGAAAAGGTACAGGGATGGTCTAGGACTAGGGAACATGGTAGTTACTATGACTGTGTCATATGCTTACTCCTCCTGGCACGAACACCAGACTTAAAGGTCATACACAGTTTAACTTCACTGTCTAAAAGCAACCCCAAAGTAAAGAAAGTGTACTTTAAAACTGACAATTAAAAATTTCAATTTTTAATTGTTACTTTACTGGAAAAGAACATAAAGTTAATATCTATATGTGAAAGTGTCAGTTTAGCAACAAATTAGTATTAATTATAAATGCTATATAATGTGTGACTCGCCACAGTGAAGCATGTATTGTGTATAAGTGTCACTTCTGAACATGAGCCAAAAATAACTGTCTATTATGTTCCATCAATTTGGTAATTTGGGCAGAAATACACTTTATAGCATCATTTTTCAATGTCATGTTTATTTTCCTTGACACATAATTCATAACTAATAAAATACATGTATTGGCGAATTCATAGATTAAAAACACTAAACAGTAAAAACTTGTTCAAAAAGACTCAATACACTGCTTTTTTAAAGTTTGCATCAATTCTACATTTAGTAATAAATAAAAACTACTGAAGATATTTCAACAATTTAGGTATCACTATAAAGCTCATGATCTGCAGAATACAAAAGGGTACAAAACTCCACTTAACAATTTTGCAACTTAATACCCAGTTTGCTGCGGCCGATCACATTGATCTGCAGTAATTAATCACAGTAAAGTAAGTGATCCAGGCTACTAATTACAGCTGTCCAGACCAAACTCGAAATAATCTGCATAAATTTGTTCCCATTTTCCACTGGTAAGTCTCCTGTATAAATAGCGAGCAATTTGTCCTAGTTAATTACACGGCTGCACTTTAATACTTCCTCATAGTATCTTGCAATCACATGATGTATAACAGGGCTGTTCTAATTATATCAAATCAAATACAACATTCCATTCAAGTTATACGGCCAAAATATTGAAATCAATTAAAACACTATTTAAATTAGTTAAAATTTGAGACAAGGCAAACCGAAAAAACAATGCCATAGCACCAAAATCAATAGCGAATTTTGAAAAATACAGAAAATGGTCTCAGTGCTCAATCATGGACAACTATTAACTGTTCTTGAGGTAAGAACTAACAACTTGAGGTAAAAATTACATATCTAGGCAAAAATGTCCAAGATATTTACCCAAAAATTATATGAGTATTGCTTAATTTTGTATATGTTAGGTGTAAAGAATTTAGAACGATAATACACATAGTAATTAGTATAGAAATTCTTAATTACTAAATGTTGCACAAAGTGAGACTGGTATACACTGACGTAATTATCTCACACCCAACTCAAGTGGAACACATCTTGTGAAGTCTTGATGGTATTATATAATCAGTATTCACTAAGACTATGGCCCGATTGACAGACAATGCTTCTGTACCTTAAATCTACTCCCTCAATTGTTTTGCTCCTCATGTTTCTTAGTAATTTCGCAAAAAACAGAGGCATCAAGTACTCCCCAATGATATCCTAGTTCATTTATGCATAGGTGTTAGTTTGGTTTTTTAATTAATTGAAAAACTGCAAACTCTTTCGTTTTTGGTAAAAACCGGATCCAGTTTTTTGCTTCGATTTTACCTGAGTATGGACATTAAACTCTGTGTTGAATCGCGTTCTTGTCTTCTCGTGATCGCGAATTATGGGTAATATTGACCTTTGATCCCACCCTTTGGCACGAACATATGCGTAACAGTAATGTAATAGTAATTTACCTAATCTATTACTTTTATATTAAAAATTACTATTATTGAACATTTCAAAATTTGTATGTTGTCTTGGTATTTAATTATTTACAAGGAAAAGAATATTCCAGTAGTTTCACCACTTTTTTTGATTGCCCCTCAGGCCTTGACATTTTATATAAAAATCATCATCTCATTGACACGCTGATAGATTTTTTTTAAATGTGCATACTTCTAGCTCTCGTAAAATGCCTGTATGTGTGACATCCACCATTTCACAGTCGACAATACCTTAGGTCTTAGGTGATTTACTCCAAACAGCCCAAACTTGAGCTAACGCAGGAGTTGTATGGTGCTTGTTTGTGCGCATGCATTGTGGGTAGTTTGTTTGTTTATTTTATAGGCACTTTAGATGATTGGGTGTGGTGAAAGGGAGGTTCATGATCGCTGTTTGAAATGCTATGGGGCTTTCTAGTTCAGTAATCGGTGGCGGAATCATATTCCAGATTCGAACTGCTCGGGGGTAGAAAAAGAACACTGCTGCATTGATGCGGCACCTAGGGGCTACGTAGTGGCCACGGTTTTTTAACTGTGTTAGTAGACCTGGTGGGGGTGTGATGTTGATTATGTTATTTAGTATTTTGTAAAATGTCATGGCTTGTTTGATAATGCGTCGTCGTTCAAGAGTTGACCATCCAAGGGTGGCTATTAGGTCTGCTGCGTTTGTTTGGCGTCTGTGGTCATTTCTGACAAATCTGGCAGCACAGTGTTGTACTCTTTCAAGGTGTTTAATTTGGGTGGCAGTGTGTGGGTTCCATATGGGAGAGGCATACTCGAGTTTTGGTCGGATTAGCATGTTATAGGCTGTTTCTTTTACTTCAGGTTTGCATGGTCCGAGGGTTCGTTTGATCATGCCTAGGACTTTTGAAGATTTGGAAGCTATGTCAGTGATATGGTTAGCCCAGGTTAGTTTACAATCTAATTTTATTCCAAGATATGTGTGGCTAGAGGCGGTAGAGAGTGGTATGCCAAAGAGTGAATATGAATGTAGTCTGGGTTTGGTTTTGTTTGTTATTGGGAGATGCACACATTTAGATATGTTAAATTCCATCTGCCATTTATTAGACCATGTTTGGAGTTTGATCAGGTCAGATTGGAGAGTTTCGTGGTCGGTTTCGGATGTGATTTTGCGATATATAATGCTGTCGTCTGCAAAGAGACGTACGGAAGATTGGACATTTTCGGTTATGTCGTTTATGTAGAGTAAAAATAGGACAGGTCCTAGGACTGAGCCCTGTGGTACACCAGATGTAACATTTGTGCTGTCCGACAGGGCTCCATTGACTGAGACTCTCTGTTTGCGGTTGGATAGAAACGATTTGATCCAGTTTTGTGTGTTTCCAGTTATTCCATAGAAAGCTAATTTGGATAGGAGGCGTTTATGGGGGACTTTGTCGAAGGCTTTGGCAAAATCGAGTAGGATGGCATCTATTTGTGTCTTATTGTCCATAGCAGTCATCCAGTCGTGGACTGTCTCGATGAGTTGAGATTCACAAGACAGACCTGATTGGAATCCATGTTGGAAGTGGATGACGATGTTGTGTTTGTGTAAGTGTTTCCACATGTTGCTTAGAATGATGTGCTCCATAACTTTGCAGAGGATGCATGTTAACGAAATTGGTCTATAATTAGCAGGGTCTGATTTGTGGCTTTTTTTGTGTATTGGTGTTACTAGTGCTTGGAGCCAGTCATCTGGGAGTTTGCAAGTGTTGTATGACTGCTGGAAAATGTGTGTGATGATGGGGGCAATTTCCACTGCAGTCTCTTTAAGGACTCTGGCTGGGAGTTCGTCGGGGCCTGTAGCTTTATTTTGGTTTAGGTTTTTCAGTTGCTTAATTACTCCGTCTATCCCGATTTCGAGGGAGGGCATATCGGGATAGATGGATGGAGCTAGTTGGGGGATGGGGTAGATTTCTTGAGTAAACACGGAACTAAATTGGTTGTTAAGTGTATTTGCTTTGTCGTGATCATTTGTGATTGGTTGGTCGTTTGCTTGCAGTGTAGGGATGCCAATGTATTCTCGTTTGTTTGCTTTAATGAATGACCAGAATTGTTTTGGGTTTGTTTTTAGGCTGTCTCCAATGTGATTGTTTAGATAGTCTGAGTAGGATTTGGTTGCAGCTTTAGTGGCTTGTTTTCGGAGTTGCCTAAACCTTTCCCAGTCACTATTACGTCCAGTTTGTTTTGCTTTTTTGTGGCTTTTGTTGCGTTTTCTTTGCATTCTTATTATTTCACGTGTTATCCAGGGGAGGTGGGTTTTTGCTTTGGTGTTGCGGCTGGGAATATTATTGTTGACTAATGAAGTAAGATTATTCCGGAAAAAGTTCCAATTTGTGTTGACATGTGTTGAATTTGGGTTCGTGTCAAAGTATATTGTTGTTAGTTGTTTTATGTCATCTTTAAGCTTGTCCCAGTTTGCAGATTTATATTGGAACACTTTGTGTGGTGGTTTACTGTTACAGATTGGATTTAGGTTTACATTAAAGGTCACAGCTTCATGATCACTCATGCCGGGAGTGGTGTGAGTGTTAGCAATTATCGATGGATTAGAAGTGAGTATGAGGTCAAGGATATTGCCGGAATCACCTCGTGTGGGATCGTTGACCATGTTTTGTAATCCAAATTCTCTAATTATTTCTAGCAGTTTGTTATGCTTGCTGGCAGTTCTGTTGTCGGTGGTTTACTGCTTGCCCCAGTTAATATCAGGAAGGTTCAAGTCACCTGCTATAACTACATTAGGAGAAGTTTTTTGTGATCTGTACAGTTTTGTTAGGGATTCGTGGAGAGCTTCAAGGGATTTAAGGTGGTCACTGGGAGGTCAGTAGTAGGATGCAAAGTATATGGATTTGTTTCGTGTGAAATGGATTTTTGTCCATACTATTTCACAGCTTGAGTTTAGTTTTGTAAGTGGTTCTGCTACAATGTCATCGCGGAAGGCTATGAGAACTCCACCACCATGGGTGTTTCTGTCCTTTCGGATGGTATAGGGTGGTAGGAACGAATAGGTAGGGTAGTTTTCGTCTATTTTGGTTTCGACTAGGAATATGATGTCAGGATTATTTGACTGAATAGTTGTTTTTAATTGGGTTGTCTTTGCAATGCTTTTGACACTGTTGGTATTCATTAGAATTCCGCTAAGTGTGTTTTGTTTGGTTTTCTTACGACGTTCAGGGGTTGATGCATTTTGAGGGTTTGGTCCAAAGGTTGGATCCCAGGTTTGGGATGTACGATTCGAGTTTGTTTGAGAGATCTGTGTGTGGGGGTCAATGTTTTGGTTATTTTGGTCTGTGTCACTAAGGCTGTTATATCGGTTGTGAGAACATTCCAATAAGTGGTCTTGGAAGAAGGAATGACTATAGTTAGGATGGTCGCATTTCATGCAGTGCCAGGAACAGGAACTGTTACAGAGGAGATTATATTGATCTGGACTTATGTCACAACATTTAATGTGTACCCATTGGTTGCACCGGTCGCAGCAGACTGCTCGGTGATTTGAAGCAACAGGCTTTTTACAAAATCCACAGGGGTGTCTGACTGGGCCGGGGTTTGTTTGGATGTCCCCACAGAGGATTAGTAGGACAAGATAACATGTTTTGTGTCCCGATGTAGGGATTGCATAAGCCAGTTTGGTGTGGTACTTGTTACGGGAGTCTCTGGTGAAAGCTAGTGCCAGTCTAATACTTGTGTCAGTCCAGCAAGACCTGTCATGTGTTAGCAGACCATTTGGATCGTCCGTGAATTGGGTATGGTCCAGGTGTATCGGGAATTTGGGTATGAATGCAATAATGATACTAATCAGAACTACCACTGGTGTGCCAATTAATAAGAAACAACTTCTTTAAACACAAAAATTGGCAGTTATTGTAGAGGCACGCGTCCCTACCCAACAATACCTTTGAAGTTCCCGGTTCCCACACTGAACCACAAGTCGGGCGATGTATGACTGATTCAGCAAACTTCCTGCTAATAATTAATGGAATAGACAGCCTCTCTTTAAGGTATAATGTTCATTTAGTCACAACGGTTAGATTAAAAATATTTAATGCTGCAACCAGCCTGCAGTTGTCTGTGGTCTGCAGTGAGACACGGTATTAAATATTATAATATATTAAATTAAATATTATGTGATGATTGACATTTATACCACAAGTGATTTTCCGCTGCGTGAAATTAATTACATAAAGACAATAACACCAGTGGGAGTATTATTTCCGGCTACATGACCAATGTGAGATAAAACCGACAGTATCACTGAATGACCGGCAGAAGAAATGACTTGTATGCATGCATACAGCAAACAGGACGAAGGTGTCGCTGAAAATATGCTAATAGGCTGCTACGGATGAGATTAGTCACTCAGAAAGCCGCCACAGAACACCGTAAACTCACACTGCATGTGTGAGAGAATATTATGGCAAATCCAATAAAGGCCATGCCAAGTTATATCCAGCGTGGGCTGTTGTGTGTCATTGTCATCAATGACATGCTAGAGGGCTTAAATCACTGTGAATTAATATCTGCTGGCAGACAAGGTTGTGTCATCAATTTACTGTGATTTTTAACATGTTTTAGATTGATTAAAAATCGTACGAAAGTCCATTTTTCCGTGTTCAATAAAGCAGACTTCTTACAAATTACTACGCTGGTTAATTACGGGTTGGTGAACAGACTGTCTCCCTTTAAACTAAATTGAATTTTTTCAGATCACAGCTATAAAGTTTAACTTCAACATTTTGACTACTGACGGTAGCCAAAACATTGAAATACAAACTTTTTGTTGTGATCAACTACAAATTTGAGTTAAGTTACTCTGACTGTATATAACCATCAGAAGTATGGCCAGATTACATATGTCATAACAGTAATAATGACCAATTACACTGGACGAGTAACATCAAGAAGTGTGCCGCAATTACAACAGGATGTAATTGTAATAACGTACTGTAACACAATAAGCGTAACATTAACAGTCATTCACTACTGTTGATAGATTTGTTACCTGTTTAGATAATATTTTTACATCAGAAAAGATTAACATGAATGTCCGATTGTTAGGAACAAAAAATAGCATCAGATGAATTGTCCGTACACAATTGGTTTAGCAGATCGTTAAAACCTGATCCTAATGCTAATTCAGTGCTGATTCCGTGCCTTGCTGTAGATCGTTTGCTGTCTGCAAACTGTGCTATGATTAACTGATTTCAAAAACGTTTCGGCAAATTGCAAACATTGTTACGTTCCTTATATGGTCGTAGTGTGCAGCGGAGAAAAACAGATGGAGTGTTTGAAAATGAAATGGTTTTGGGCCATTTACATATTGTTTACGCAAGAAGGTAATTCAGTAATTATGTATGCTATTTGTACAATTCACATTTCTAACTCGTATTTGGCTAGTTACTTCATGAATTAGTTTTTAAAAATATAGATAAAAGTAATATATTTATTTGCATGCATGTACACGAGTATATTAGAGGGTTCATTCACGGCATAATTTCATTTCTATTCAATATGTTTTATTCAAACAAACAGACAGCATAGGCTTTAATCAACATGATTTTGTTGTGACATATAATGTATTATACATAATGTTGTTTGAAAGGAATACACAAGAAGATAAAAAAAACTTGTAGTTAATGTATCCCCTAACTATATGTTATAGTAAATCAAATTAGAGAAATTATCAGATGAATGCATGAATATTGCACACATCCCAAATGCCTACACATATAAGGAGAAGTTATCATACTTGTACCTGTCTGAATGACCTCGCTGCTTTAATGTTAGTAAGTTTAACATCCAGAGAATTCCATAGACTTATGCCGTATACACAAAGAGACATGGCTCTAACATTTAAGGTAACACAGTTGAATTTTGAGTTGTGTTGTTACTGGAATATTTGTTTACAACATGTTTTTTGTATATTAGCTGGTAACATGCAGTGGTATGCCTTGAACATGAATATAACTGTTTTGAATTTTACAAGATCTAAAAATTTAAGTGTGCGACCTGTAAAATAGAGGGTTTGTGTGGTCAAGACGGCCTGCACCAAATATCAGTCTCATTGCTCTCTTTAGGAGCGTCACAATAGAATTGATATTGGTGGGATAAATGTTTCCCCATATTTCAGTACAGTAATTAATGCATGGTAAGAACAATGAGCAGTACAGGATATGAATAGACTGCGAGTCTATCAGCTGACTACACTTATACAATATGGCAGTACTCTTTGAGAGTTTAGAGTGAACATTTGCTATATGATCTTTCCAATTCTTTTTCTCATCTATTAATACCCCAAGAAATTTAGCCACTCGTACTCTGTCAGTGTTTTGTACCATTAATTGCTATGTCAACATTTGTATTCAAAGTATAATTATGATTAATGGGATTCATTTTTAGCAGGCTCATCTAGCCATGAGAGGGTAAACAAAGGGAAAGGATCCTATGCATTCTCACAAGCCAGGGCTGTTTGCCATGCAAAACTAGCCCTGGCAGGTCTCCGACGTGAAGTGCGAAGTTAGCTGAGTCAAACTAGTACCTGACTTCGCCAGTCGCGACCGTCACCCGTGAGAACAGTGCAAATACCCGCCCCAATTTATAATGACCAGTTCGCCCATTAGCATGAGCAGCTGAGCGGTATTGTGTATTCGAATAATTGCTTCAACTTCCTTAACATTGCATGTAACACGATCCAAGGTTGGTTGAAATTATTTTTATTATGACCACCTGACCTGCCACCAACCACTGATCTAGTGAGCGAATTCACAGGCTGAGCTTAAATTCAGAGTTTCGCAAAGTGATCAGCCAGGGCGTATTGCTGGCTGTCACTGACGTAATCAGCAGCAACGACCCCTGGCATGCGAGGATGATACTATGTGTTTACTAAGTTTACTGGTATTTAAGGCACTATGGTTATCAGAGGGGAATTCCCTCAAATGCAGGTGATTCCCTGCTTTGGTATCTTTTCTGATAGCGTTATCTCAGTGGTTTGAGATTCTCGGAACCTAGAGCTGGTATAACTCCATGGAACTCTGTGGTCTATTTATGTTGAATCCACTGGCTTCCATTGCTGAAGAAAGACGGCTGTCGGTGTAGATTCCCTTCACAAAGTTCAGGTGGTGAACATCTTGAATTTGTAGCCTTCAGTTTAATTTGAGGAAAGACCGATCGATACACATTACTGTAGGAACGGTGTTGACCAGACATCGGAAATAATTTATTATCACAGAGGGCGACACATTAACGGAAGGATATGTATCTACAGATCCTATAAATGCTAACATTGTGTACCTGTTTAAACCCAAACTGACAAATACCTCAGAAGGTTTGCTTGCTCATAAATCTGTAAAAGAAATGTTGGATTTTTGATAAATGAACTGCAGTGGTTCAGTGGATACAACCTGGGTTCTGTAGCTCAGTCAAGTATTTGAATCCTGTGTTGCAGTTTCAAATCTAGGGCAATTTCTGGGTATAAATAAGTCAAATTTCTGGGTGCACATAAATCAGATTTCTCATTACAAATAAGTCGGATCTCTCGGTAGGGAAAAATGACCGCCCCACCTTTGCTAATCTTGTCATTTAATAATTGTGTTTATATATTATCCCGATGAGTATGTTTGTCTATATATCATCGATCGATATGTGATTTAATTCATGTTGGTACAATTATTAAATGACCTTTACCAACAATTACTTTTGTGTAATTCATATAGCAAACGAGCTCAAGGTTCTGCCATTAAGCATCAGCAGGGTATAAAAGTCACTTTATGGACACAAATAAGTCATATTTCTAGGGACAAAAAAGTCGAATTTTTGTAATACAAAAACATTTTAATTTCTGGGTACCAAGAACTCGATTTCTGGGTACCAGGAACACGGTGTCTGTGTACCAAGAATCATGCATCATCTGCTGTTGTTGGAGAAATTTTCCAGGAAACCATGACCCGTTGGTTGGCCAATCCTGTGATGTTTGTGCTAAGCCGCGCATGTTGTCAAAGATGACATTGTTATGTCCATGTCCCCGCTCGTGTATGCCGTCGCTGTTCACAATAAATGGATCAATCGCCTGCCAGCTTACGTCATGGAAATTTCCCTGTCGCTCTGCCTGCAAAGACGGCCTGCCAGCTGAGTGCACGGCTTGCAAACGGAGCCATTTGTGTAAGATTAAATAGCGTGGTTAGGGGAAGATTACATATGCTCATTTTAAGTGATATCATTAATGAGCAGCACACGCATTGTTGGGCTGTCGATTACGCAAGATGATTAGTTGTGATCGTGCAGGATTTCGGTTGTGGTGATTATCCTTGTGGAAAATTCCATTGCTTTAACGTGTTGTATGTAGACTTGGCAGGGTACCAGTTGCTTGTGATAGTTATGTCAGGTAAATTATGTGGCGACCAGCTGGTTTGTTTAGGCACCTCCACCGTAGTACCATCAGCACGGCTCACCTAGGTCTTTGATTATGTAATTTATGAGATAATTCTAGACAAAGGATACAAACAAGTGTTTGGTTGAGCGTCATGTGCAATGTTTATTACTGCGGCAGTCCCTTAGGAATCATAATTGTACCAGCGTGTGACGAAAAGTAGATGGCAAAAAGTTGAGTACATTTCAAGAAATCTTTCATAAACGTTACACAAATAGGATTACGCTGACTCCTATGATTGCAACCAGTTTTTTTACAGTAGGAGTCGCCCGTACCACAGCAATTTCTTTTATCTTTATTACATTTTCTAAATGTATAAATATAGTTATTATTGTTTATTTATTGTATATTTCACAGTTCTATAATTGTTTGTATTGATCATGTACATCTGTATAATTTGTATTGTTTGTGTGTCATTAATTTATGATTTGTTGTTGCAACGAATAAACTTGTCCTTATTTCCAGCACAAAATAATATCTTCCATTTATTACCTGTTCGTATGCCAGGCGAATGGCCAACATTATTTTGTTTACATTCAAAGTTGTCTGCGTCATTCGTTTTCCTAAGTAGGATGTTTAATCTAAATAGAGGACAGGCAGATCATTTAATCCAAGTACAGACATGAGTCGAATATAAATCGGTGGTTATATTGCCAGCTGGGTGATTGTACTGGTTTGAGTTCTACATAGAATAATGAATGACAAAGATTCAGGACAGTGAAGTTAAATAAACGTATTTATAACAAACATTAGAAGCTATCATTGCTGTGTGTTCATTACAGTGTTGTGAATTGGTTTGGTTTTCGTAATCGAACATCAGTTTTGACAGAAATAATTGATGATCGGTTATAATATAATCGGCTTGTGGGCAGACATTTTGGGGAGAAGTTTGAACACCGGGTGACACAATTAGTGCGATGACATATAGTTGACTGTTGGCATAAATGTATAATATATTTCATTTTTGTCTGGATGTTCACATATTTTCATAATCAAAACAATCCTCTTTCACGTAAGATTGTAATTGATAAACTGATCGGAAACACGAACCAACCAATCATCAACAAAAACGATTAATTGTATGTCGAGGGAAAGCAGTATCCCAGGATGCCTTAATCAATCGAATAATAGTCACTTACGTGCCAGAGGCAAAATAAATTCAGCTTCTCAATTTCATTGTTGTCATTTAATGTACCATATTGACCATATCTATTGGGACACTTAAAAATAATTAAATTTTCAGCTGTCCCAAAACATACGGTGCACAAAAAGAATTCTCAGATTCACTGTCCCAATACTTAGGGACACACAAGCGAATCCTGACGTCATGTCGGGCCCCGTTTTATTACCGGGGTTTTGACCTGGCTTTTTAACTGAACCATGGTTACCTGCTACTTACTATTTTTGAGTGTCTGAATGGCTTTATATCCCGTGAAACAAATGTTACATGTAGGTACTACATGTAACATTTTAAAAAAGTAGCTATTTGTTAAATTATAGATGTATACAATTGTTGAAAAAGGGCACAAAGAAGTGTAACACTTATAATTACATCCTCAGCTATGTGAAATGTTTAGTTTGTCTGGTACCGGTTTCCCACACTTGTTGTCAAATACTATTTTCTCAGTGACAGGTTGTACTGTATTTGACCACAGTACTGCCCATATCCACATTACCTCCCACCCCTATCTTGGCCACATATAGAAACACATTTGTTATTAAATGCAACAAAACATCATATAATCCCCATTGAATTACCTCTGGTATTAACAGGTGTCGTCCATTACACTGGTAGTAACTAATTTCTTGGTGGATGACCATATTTGCCGATTAAAACATCAACTATCCGTGAAACGATGTGCAAGTCTTGGGACAATGCAGACAGTCGAGAGATATATCACACAGTTTTGTACATTACAGACAAACATTGGGGGACGGCAACTAGGATTTTAGATACTTATGGTGACACTTCCTAAATGTATAAAGGCCAGCTGGTGGCTGAGAGAAGGGTGACACATCCTTGCTGGTGCTACAGTCATTACATCACCCAAGTTTGTGTTGTTTATGTCGGCAGCTGCGATTGTAAAACATTTTATTGGTACTGTTTGTTATTTACGTGTCTGCACCGGGGAACAAAGTGGGTACACGCTCGTCAGAAATATGAATAATTGGTGTCCCACATAGGGGCAAAAATAATTACGTTTACAAGTGTCCCAGTACAGAAAAATAATTTTTTGTCTAGATTTTTAGAAAAAACTTGCAGTGTCCCAATACCTGCGGTCACTACGGTAACTGTATCAGGAGTTGCTGTTCTAACAATACCACGAAAATTATTCCAAGCAACATAATGTATGTGTGATTGTGCAATTGTCAAGAATCATTTGCTGGAATGTTTATTTGTCAGATAAGGTAGTTTTGGTATAAGATATCTGATTCCTATGACCGCTATGAGATGGGATGTCTGGTTAGAATGTTTTCTCCCAACGACTTGGCTGACTGGATCATGGCTGCCAACTCTCAATATTGAGCTACACTGTTCAAAACAGTCTTATCTGACAGGTTATATATGTGGGAACAACTGGTGAAAATTTCAGGTCTCTATCTTGTGTAGTTTTTTCGGAAATAATTTTCATAAACTTGACAAATATCCAAAAATGACATTTTGAGAAAACGACAAAAAACTAAAACGTAATGTATAACACAGAAAGTATAATAGAAACTCATCACTTAAATGTATAACATTGAATGTAACTATGTACTGGAGCTATGCAAGGAACAAACACAACTATTGGCAAGAAATTTTTATTTTAGCCACAACTGCTTCATGGGTAGTGTTCGAGTTTGTGTGCACTGTCTACCAGGCACAAGGGTTGTACAGGTGACCCTCCTTCTCCGACAGTTTCGCCTCGGCCTGTAGCTTGAGCAGAGATCTTCTCTTTCTGCTTGACTTATTCTCAAGCTTGGCTGCTGTATCTGACTTGCGCAGCCGAGTCTTGTCCATCTTGCCCGCCAGCTCTAACAACTGGCTACTCGGGCCAGCCTGGAGCACAATGGCTGTCGTTGCATCGATCAGGACTTGTGCGCCCTTGTTGAACTGCACGATACCCATGGCAACAGCAATCTCCACTGTCTTCCTGGAGCTGAAGACTGCCTTTGGTGCTCTCCTCCAAATAACTGAATGTAATGACTCATTCGCATTGGAGGTGCCAAGCGACATGCACCGCTCCAACAAGTCGGGTTTTGTTAAACGCTCAAAGAAAGGTACCAGACTCTCAGATGCATCTTTCGGAAGGGGTGGGTCATGCTTGCCTTCCTTCCTCTTCTGCTCAGGGTCCACCCCTTCGGCTGTGGCTTCGGATCACAATGAGAGTGGTGAGGATCCTCGGCTGTCGAAACGCTATGAAAGAAGATCGCCCAGATCGTGTGTCGTGTCGCTTCGACATCTGGCGCGTTCTTGATGATGGCGTTTCTGTAATACTGCGACCACTTCTTCATTCTTGCCGCTGTCAACTTTCCTTTTCCGCTGAGGCTGGTGGTCACTGATGTTGTGGCTGTCTGCTTGGCCTTGATGCGGGCTTCTTTTGCGTGGGCGGTCGACTCTTTGAGCACATTTTCGAGTCCTTTGAACATGCGCTTGCTCATGTGGTTGATGCATTCTTGTTTCTCTACAGCCACATGAGCGCCATATGGCTGCATAGTGTCCAGTGCCGATATGACAGCAGCATCACCATCGCCCAGGATGGAGGTGTACTGGGCACCCATCAGGTCCACTGACCTTCCTCACATGATCTTGGCAGCCTCAGTCTCCATTGCACCACTGGAGCCAGTGTGGTTCACGTCACACAGTGGTCTTGGTGCAACTGCTGCCACTGTTCTCTCTCATCTCCCTTCAGCTTCTTCCCCACAAGCTCACACTCTACACAGTACTTGGATCGGATGGTGTAGTCAATGACCAGTCCCATTAACATCTCGATCACAAATCCCACACCGAACGGGGAATGGAAACCTCTGGTTTTCCAAGAGCCATCGTAGCTGACAGCCAGCTGCAATGGCCCGTCGTGTTCACCGTAGACGTCCCTGTGCACGAGCTGCCAGCACAGTAAGGCGGTCGATCGTGTAGGGCTGTCGTGTCGGGTTGTCACTCATTGGTAGCTGTAGTGACGAGAACTCGCTGGACAGCGTCGCGTTGCAGCTATCACATGCCAGTAGTAGGTGTATAGCATATCCTCTCATGTCGGTTGGCATCACACGTAGCTTCGCCTGACTGCAATGTGGACATGCAAGCGGCTTCAGCAGATCATTCAGCTTGTCCATGTGTAGTATAATGAAGTGGCCATCCGAGTCGGACGTGGAGGCAGTCTCAGAAGTGTCACGTTGTGGAGACAGCAACACAATCTTTCGCCGACTGGCAGACGTGGACTGCAAATCAATCAAAGACACCGATGCCTCTTCAACTGGCACTGAAACAGTGAAAGCAGACAATTATAAAATGCACACATGCTTATATATCACTAGATAGTACAACTACCACTGTCACTGATTACATTCACTAGTAGTAGACAGTAGACTGAGTAGTCAGACTAATGTCTAATTTAGAAAATCTGAGTTCAGTTGCCTAACAGTTTGTGAACCAAAATGCTCCAAGAAGCATATTTTATTAAAATAATCAAAGGTATAATAATGTCACATACTAATAGATGTTATTATAATAATATAACTCGCCCACTTATTGTTAAATGCTAAGCTATGAGGCCTACGTCATGCGGATCATTTCCTTGTCTTTGTGGTCTTCCCAAGCAGTCATGATCGCCATTGTTTACATCGTCCATTTACGGTAATTTTAAGATGATAAACTAAGATTTTCTTTGCTACGATTGTGCAAAGTATATTTACAAACCTGTCTGATGTGGTCTTCCTGCTCCAGACTTATTCTTGTGTCTCTTTCTTGCCAAATGCGGTCATCGTTACTCGTTTTCTCTTACTCGACTCCATCTTGTTTACTATTCTGCGCGTACCCGGAAGCCGCGCTGATTGGTTGATGATGCGGTCATCCATACACCACGTGCGCTCATTGGATGTTTCATCTACGCGATATTATAATGAGCCAGAAATAGCGTAACCTGCCCTTATTTGGTCAACGGTCGCATAAATTTAATTCCAGATAGAGGCTTAGTATTATAGTCTAGGTTAACTAGGATGCTATATCCAGGAAGCAGGTAAACTTCCGGACAAGACGATATCAGATATAGCGGATTTTATAGTCGGCATGTGCCTGGAATCGAACGATCTTTTTGGAGATTATTGGACATTTAAAAATGGCTGCGAGACTCATTTCGGTTCTAGAAGAAAGAGGGGCATGTCACAAAGTGTACTAATATAGGTATTTATTGTTCAAATATTGGAAAATGCTTTTACATGAAGGTATATGATATGTCAGTCTATCGGAAAATGACAGCATCTCAAAACCGACTTTTTGGTCATATTTCGGGGTGCCGCACTTGTCCCCCTTCGGGGCGCAGCACTTGTCCCCCTTAAGGGGACAAGTGCTGCGGCAAACTTTTTTCTTTACTTTTAATGATAGAGAACTGAAACTTGGTGGAAATGATCATTGTGGGTTAAGATGGATATAACAGGTTGAATTTTGTTTGGACAGGTGGTTGCCATAGAAATGGCAGCCATTTTTTTAGTGATCCATTCTAAACCAATTTTCATGCATATCCCCAGAAACAATACATTGTGCTACAACATTCAAAACAGGCTGCATGTATAATAAATACAAATATCTACAAAATATCAGAAGGATTTTTTATTCTTTTACTTTTTTATATCAAAAATAATATTTTTGAAAACTAGACATAATTTCCGATTATTTTGATAGGAAGCATTGAATGTGCAGGGAGGTAAAATGGAAAATGGACAGATATACAGAATCCCTCCTGACATTTTGTAAGGCATGTCTTTGTATTTGTACTCCAAATTTGGAGTTGATATGTCTTACAGTTTTCTCTCGAGATCCGCGTGAAATTTATGTATTGAATAAAAACAGAATTCTGAGAAAACAGCAAAACAAACTTTTGTGTTTATCTTTTCACATTTTTTTACTATTCAGGTGGTTTTTGACTGTTCAAATGTGTATATATACACCTGTTCTGACTATTCATATGTGGGAAATGCATCTTTTGGACTAAACATTCAACAATATGATGGTGTAGCAAACTCTTCTGTAAGAGTGGTTGACTCTGAAAAGAGCCGTTTGTTTTGTTGGCTCTGAAGAGAGCCGTTTGTTTTCTTCATGAGTCCCTAGAACTCTCCGGAGGCATAGGAAGGCCCACCCTCAGCCTGGGTAAGCAGGTCTTGCTGGCGAATCCGTTGAAGACATCGACGTTCACGGTTCTTCTTTTGCGCATCAGCCTTTCTTCCTTTCGCAGCAAGCCTTTCTCAGTCCTTCAACAGTGTCAATTTCACTTGGGCTTCACCAGGCTGAAACCCAAGGGCAGCTGTTGTTTCTGCCAGTCTTCTCCGTCCCCTGGTTGAATTCACTGACAGCGATGGCAGCGCCAGCCTCGACATGCAGTTTCCCAAGGAAGTCTGTCTTCAAACACTTCCGCCACATGACCGAATGCAGACTCTCTTTTTGGTTCTGCGTCTTGAGGCCTGAGGCATCGACGGAGGAGGTTCTCATCACCAAGCCGCACGTAAACAGGCTTCACGAAGCGACCTACTTCACGGGGGTGTGCCAGTGTTGTCCTTGTGTAGCCCTGGTCGTTCACCCTTTGCAACAGCGCACCGATAGAAACACCAGCTTGAAACCCCAGCTGGGCAGCGATCGTGATGTGGGTCATCATCAGTCGACAGTGCATGGAGGAAGGTGGCAAACACTGCGTTCCTCATACCGTCCAGATCATCTCGGTGGCTTCGTATGGCATTGCCATAGTACTTGGTCAGTTTCGTGATTGTAGCACCCTCGGCTGCGACTTTTCTCAAGGCAGTGCCAATTCTCTTTGACATGTGGTTGACGCACTCTTCTTTGATAAACTGGCAGTCGTCTCCGTAGATGTTCAGGGACACCAGGTGGCTGTACGTCTTCGCGTCGCTGTCTGACAGCACGTTGACGTAACGGAAGCCGTGTCTCTGTTCCGAGTGGCGCCACAGGATCTCTACAATGGCAGCATCCATACCACCTGCAGTGCCGTAAAAGTTTTTGTTACACTCATGGGCTGCCTTCCACGTTCGGTACTCATCAGTGTTTTTGTCCAGGTGGTTCCCCACAGTGATATATCCATGGCAATATAAGCTCAGTACTGCATAGTCAATCACAAGGTCGGTGATCAAGTCGATGACACTGCCAATGCCGTAGTAGGACTGGTGTCCTCGAGTCATCCAGGTTGCATCGTACGATACATTGATGTCTCTCACGTCCTCTGGAGGGACACCAGACAGGTCGGCATATGCTTCTCTCACGTAAACAGCAAGTCGGTCACTGTGTCCATCACTGCTGTGGCTATCTCTTTCTGGTGTCTCACGTCTTGTGATGGATGCAGGGTGAATCCATCCACCAACTAATCCGACGTAGCCCCGAAAATCCAACACCACAGTCCATAGTTCCTGCCACCAATCTCCTCATTGTGGCAAATGGTGACCGAATGTCATGATCACCAATCCTGCCTGAAGACAGTGTCTCACTGCAGACATGTCCACAAATGGTACACTCTGTGCGGAATGCTACGACTGGGCCCTTCCTTTTGTCGATGACAACAACTGTCAAAGCTCCCTGACAAACCGGGCACGAAAGGTTCTCAACGAGTTTCTTCAATGAGGCCACTTGCACAAAGAGACAACTGTTGTCTGTCACGGGACATTGAGGTACGTCGACATCGGGCTCATCTGTCTGTGACGAGGACGCGATCGACGGTTCGCGAACAGAATGCTGATCGTCAGCTCCAGCACAAACGTCCATTTCGCCAGGTTCCACGACGTCACTTTCCACAGTGACCACGCTGTCACTCGGGGCTGGGCCGCTGCCGCTAGCCACGGCGCTATCACCGGCGATGTTGGTCGGTTTACTCCGTAGTTCTCGCGCAGATTTCATCTGCGCTAACCGAGCCCGCTTCTTCGATCCATACTTTCTCATCGTAGTCTGTTTTACACCGCGATCCTTTGGCATCTTGACTAGAAATTGCATACTAATAACTGACAAAATCACTGAGCTAAAACAACGGCCGCCATATTGTCTCACTTTGTTGCTATGTCGTAGCTTGCCGGAGAGGTCCGAAGGTCGGCCATTGGCCAATCAGAATCGAGAAAATGCGGATCCGCAGAGCATTGTGCCATATAAGAAAATTTCTGTATAGAATCGGCTTGGGTTCTAATGCTGATTGGCTGCATAATAATGAGTGTTTCCCGCCGCGGATAAGCCTGTCTTGCAGCCGGGAGAAAGAGCTAAATTTTGATATCCAACATGGCAGCCTCCAGTAAGGCAATGTACCGGTAACTAAGGAGTGAAATACGCCTAATTTCTGCATTTGTTCACAAGACAAAGGAACTCTCATCAACACTGGTGATCAAATAAAGCATTTATTTCACATACTGACACGTAAATATGAACATTTATGAATTAGAAGTTGAAGTTAAGATGTTTTATTAGTGAAATATGCTGAAAACGAAATGTCACAAAAAATCTGCAACAATAGAAAATCCCGCAGCGCGTGTCTCCTTAAATGAACATTAATTAATCAGCCTAACGGGAAATTCTTGTTTCAGGTTGTCTACGTTACTGCGACCTTCCCGTACTTGGTGCTGGCGATTCTGTTTATCCGCGGGGTCACGTTGCCGGGAGCAATCGATGGGATCAAATACTACATTATCCCTCAGTGGGAGAAACTCCTTGATCTCACTGTATGTTTCTTTCTAGTTATAATAATTACCATCACCACCAACATGATTTAGAAATGTTGACCGATTACTTTGAGAATATGTCGTGCATGTCTGGGTTAGCTTGGGGACACATCAATTTTCATAATGATAACGAGATCATTCTTTGAAATGCTGACAGGTGTAGTTTTGTGGAATGTCCCTTGTCAATTTAAATTTAATTCTTTCATATTTTTATTATTGTCTAACAAAGAGGGGTATATTGTGAAATGAACTGGTTTGGGTTAATACAGAGTAATACGTTTGGAATAAATATTATTTTGACATTTGTTTTTAAATTGTAAAAAGGTAAGATCATAGTTTTAAAATATTTATTTTATCAAAGGCAATACTCAAGCGAAACTACATTGCACAATTTAATATTGGAAATATATGAATTCAATTTTCTATGGAACGTTCCATAAAACAATCGCAGACAGAATTTCAAAGAATTATCTGGTTACTGTCTTCTAAAAAACCCAACAATTGATTTGCCCTGTTATGTGGTGACGAGCCCCTTATAATGCATAAAATATATTGTGAACATACGCGACCACCTCTAAGATGACAAAAATAATTTACAGGTAAACATTAAAAATAGTGAATGCTCCTAAAAGAATTCTAGTGAATCGACTGAGGAGTGTGTGGTTGCGCCCCCTAGGTGTGGGCCGAGGCAGCGATGCAGATCTTCTACTCGATCGGTGCTGCGTGGGGGGCTCTCATTACAATGTCCAGCTATAATCGCTTCCACAACAATTGTTACAGGTGAGTTATGAGTCATCACAGTGCAATGCGACAGGTGGTTCTATATCACCTATGTCTTAATTGCACTTGACATATCCTGAAACCGATGCCACAATCATAACTAAAATTCATCACTACACAATAACTTATCCTGTAGAAATCTGCATAATTACAATCCATTACTATGTACAATAACTTATCCTGTAGAAATCTGTATAATTACAATTCATTACTATGTACAATAACTTATCCTGTAGAAATCTGTATAATTACAACCATTACTATGTACAATAACTTATCCTGTAGAAATCTGCATAATTACAATCCATTACTATGTACAATAACTTATCCTGTAGAAATCTATAATTACAATTCATTACTATGTACAGTAACTTTTCCTGTAGAAATCTGCATAATTACAATTCATTACTATGTACAATAACTTATCCTGTAGAAATCTGTATAATTACAATTCATTACTATGTACAATAACTTATCCTGTAGAAATCTGTATAATTACAATTCATTACTATGTACAATAACTTATCCTGTAGAAATCTGTATAATTACAATTCATTACTATGTACAATAACTTATCCTGTAGAAATCTGCATAATTACAATTCATTACTATGTACAATAACTTATCCTGTAGATATCTACATATCAGTCACCACATATAATAATAAGATAACTTCTATTGCACCTAAATCCTTGGAAACCATGCAAGCTCAGAGGCGCATCAAAACAAAAGGATTGGTCAATCTCAAAATCCATAAGTAGTATTCCAGTTGTCAACAGATGGGTCAAGGCACTAGGGAGCTATGGTGGATAAGCAAGGTTGTAAAGATAAGTTTTTAAATGACGACGGAATTTTTTAATATTTTCAACTGATCTAACACTAAGAGGGAGTATATTCCAAAGAGTTGGTGCAGCAACAGAAAAAGCCCTAGTTCCAATATTAGTGTTGACTCTAGGAACAAAAAGTAGGTCAGAACTAGATGATCAAAGCTGGATAGGTTTTCTTACAGAAGTAAGCAATGAATGCAAATAAGATGGTTGCTTACTGGACAGTGCCTGGCATGTAACGGTACAGATCTTAAATATTATACGATATTGCACAGTAAGCCAATGCAAAGACTTCAAAAGTGGTACAGAGCGAGAAAAACGAGGAGATCTTGTAACTACTCTTGCTAGACAATTTTGGACATGCTGAAGTTTTGTGATATCCTTGCTAGCGATATTATAAAGGAGGGAATTGCAGTAGTCAAGTCTGCTGCTAATAAGCGCTGTTGCAATAGTCTTAGCAACAGAAAATGTCATAATACGGCAAATACGGTGAAGATCATGAATATGATAAAAACAGCAGCAACATGTTTGATATATATGGAAGGGGATATAATTATAGGACAGTGTGAGTCACACCATACTGTAATAAAATCAAACAAATTTCATGAGGTGATGTTGACGGTTGTCAGTTTCTAATTTACTTTAGCTCGATCCAGTAGGAGATGCCACCAGAAATAGTGCCTACTTTGTAGATATTTTGTTAAAATATTCCTATGTTACAATTTTTATTTATGTTATTTTATTTCTGAATTCTAATATTTCCCATAGAAAAAAATGAGACCAAGATTGGCTCCCTGAAAGCGGAATCACATGTGGTGTAGAGATTTTGGTTAAATTTAGGTTCAAGATAATTTGTGTTCTCTGTTGTAGTAACTTGGATATCTACAGATATACTGAATTATTTTTTGCAGTAATTTTGAACAGTTGTCATGTTATTCCATTTTGTATGTGAATACAGCGCCTTGATTGTTACGGCAACGTTACCAGAAGACAATGTAACTACAAAGTATGTGTTGTTTGTTTGTAGAGACGCATGTTTTGTGCCTGTTCTCAACTGTGCAACGAGCATCTTCGCTGGTTTTGTTATCTTCTCTATCATTGGCTTCATGGCACACGAGACCGGCTCGGCGATCGAGGACGTCGTTACACAAGGTACGTTTTCATCTGTGCAAGAGACCCACCATCACAAAATATTGCATTGCACCTCATTTTGAGATACAGGCCAAAAATTAAAGGGTGGTAGTCCTTTCGTTTTTATTATGACATTATGTTATTCAATATAAACTATGTATATCATGACATACTGACTGCTCAGATGTTATACAGTATAAACTATGTCTATCATAACATACTGACTGCTCAGATATTATACAGTATAAACTGTATCATAACATACTGACTGCTCAGATGTTATACAGTATAAACTATGTCTATCATAACATACTGACTGCTCAGATGTTACATGGTATAAACTATATCTATCATAACATACCGACTGCTCAGATGTTACACAGTATAAACCATGTCTATCATAACATACTCACTGCTCAGATGTCACACAGTATAAACTATGTCTATCATAACGTACTCACTGCTCAGATGTTGCACGGTATAAACTATGTCTATCATAACATACTCACTGCTCAGATGTCACACAGTATAAACTATGTCTATCATAACGTACTCACTGCTCAGATGTTGCACGGTATAAACTATGTCTATCATAACATACTCACTGCTCAGATGTCACACAGTATAAACTATGTCTATCATAACGTACTCACTGCTCAGATGTTGCACGGTATAAACTATGTCTATCATAACATACTCACTGCTCAGATGTCACACAGTATAAACTATGTCTATCATAACGTACTCACTGCTCAGATGTTGCACGGTATAAACTATGTCTATCATAACATACTCACTGCTCAGATGTCACACAGTATAAACTATGTCTATCATAACGTACTCACTGCTCAGATGTTGCACGGTATAAACTATGTCTATCATAACATACTCACTGCTCAGATGTCACACAGTATAAACTATGTCTATCCTCACTGCTTAGATGTCACACAGTATAAACTATGTCTATCATAACATACCGACTGCTCAGATGTCACACAGTATAAACTATGTCTATCCTCACTGCTCAGATGTCACACAGTATAAACTATGTCTATCATAACATACCGACTGCTCAGATGTTACACGGTATAAACTATGTCTATCATAACATACTCACTGCTCAGATGTCACACAGTATAAACTATGTCTATCATAACATACTCACTGCTCAGATGTCACACAGTATAAACTATGTCTATCACAACATACCGACTGCTCAGATGTTACATGGTATAAACTATGTCTATCATAACATACTCACTGCTCAGATGTCACACAGTATAAACTATGTCTATCATAACATACTCACTGCTCAGATGTTACACAGTATAAACTATGTCTATCATAACATACTCACTGCTCAGATGTCACACAGTATAAACTATGTCTATCACAACATACTCACTGCTCAGATGTCACAGTATAAACTATGTCTATCATAACATACTCACTGCTCAGATGTCACACAGTATAAACTATATCTATCATAACATACTCCCTGCTCAGATGTCACACAGTATAAACTATGTCTATCACAACATACCGACTGCTCAGATGTTGCACGGTATAAACTATGTCTATCATAACATACTCACTGCTCAGATGTCACACAGTATAAACTATATCTATCATAACATACTCACTGCTCAGATGTCACACAGTATAAACTATATCTATCATAACATACTCACTGCTCAGATGTCACACAGTATAAACTATGTCTATCACAACATACCGACTGCTCAGATGTTACACAGTGTAAACTATGTCTATCATAACATACTCACAGCTCAGATGTCACCCAGTATAAACTATGTCTATCATAACATACTCACTGCTCAGATGTCACACAGTATAAACTATATCTATCATAACATACTCACTACTCAGATGTCACATAGTATAAACTATGTCTATCATAACATACTCACTGCTCAGATGTCACACAGTATAAACTATATCTATCACAACATACCGACTGCTCAGATGTTACACGGTATAAACTATGTCTATCATAACATACTCACTGCTCAGATGTCACACAGTATAAACTATGTCTATCATAACATACTCACTGCTCAGATGTCACACAGTATAAACTATATCTATCATAACATACTCACTACTCAGATGTCACATAGTGTAAACTATATCTATCATAACATACTCACTGCTCAGATGTCACACAGTATAAACTATATCTATCACAACATACCGACTGCTCAGATGTTACACGGTATAAACTATGTCTATCATAACATACTCACTCACTGCTCAGATGTCACACAGTATAAACTATGTCTATCATAACATACTCACTGCTCAGATGTCACACAGTATAAACTTTGTCTATCACAACATACCGACTGCTCAGTTGTTACATGGTATATACTATGTCTATCATAACATACTCACTGCTCAGATGTCACACAGTATAAACTATGTCTATCATAACATACTCACTGCTCAGATGTTACACAGTATAAACTATGTCTATCATAACATACTCACTGCTCAGATGTCACACAGTATAAACTATGTCTATCATAACATACTCACTGCTCAGATGTTACACAGTATAAACTATGTCTATCATAACATACTCACTGCTCAGATGTCACACAGTATAAACTATATCTATCATAACATACTCCCTGCTCAGATGTCACACAGTATAAACTATGTCTATCACAACATACCGACTGCTCAGATGTTGCACGGTATAAACTATGTCTATCATAACATACTCACTGCTCAGATGTCACACAGTATAAACTATATCTATCATAACATACTCACTGCTCAGATGTCACACAGTATAAACTATATCTATCATAACATACTCACTGCTCAGATGTCACACAGTATAAACTATGTCTATCACAACATACCGACTGCTCAGATGTTACACAGTGTAAACTATGTCTATCATAACATACTCACTGCTCAGATGTCACTCAGTATAAACTATGTCTATCATAACATACTCACTGCTCAGATGTCACACAGTATAAACTATGTCTATCATAACATACTCACTGCTCAGATGTCACACAGTATAAGCTACGTCTATCATAACATACTCACTGCTCAGATGTCACACA
Organism: Paraescarpia echinospica; assembly: GCA_020002185.1. Taxonomy (NCBI): domain Eukaryota; kingdom Metazoa; phylum Annelida; class Polychaeta; order Sabellida; family Siboglinidae; genus Paraescarpia; species Paraescarpia echinospica. The sequence continues at coordinate 12,302,735 of CM034542.1, forward strand.
GTATAAACTATGTCTATCATAACATACTCTGCTCAGATGTTACACAGTATAAACTATATCTATCATAACATACTCACTGCTCAGATGTCACACAGTATAAACTATGTCTATCATAACATACTCACTGCTCAGATGTCACACAGTATAAACTATATCTATCACAACATACTCACTGCTCAGATGTCACACAGTATAAACTATGTCTATCATAACATACTCACTGCTCAGATGTCACACAGTATAAACTATGTCTATCCTCACTGCTCAGATGTCATACAGTATAAACTATGTCTATCACAACATACCGACTGCTCAGATGTTACACGGTATAAACTATGTCTATCATAACATACTCACTGCTCAGATGTCACACAGTATAAACTATGTCTATCATAACATACTCACTGCTCAGATGTCACACAGTATAAACTATATCTATCATAACATACTCACTACTCAGATGTCACATAGTATAAACTATGTCTATCATAACATACTCACTGCTCAGATGTCACACAGTATAAACTATATCTATCACAACATACCGACTGCTCAGATGTTACACGGTATAAACTATGTCTATCATAACATACTCACTCACTGCTCAGATGTCACACAGTATAAACTATGTCTATCATAACATACTCACTGCTCAGATGTCACACAGTATAAACTTTGTCTATCACAACATACCGACTGCTCAGTTGTTACATGGTATATACTATGTCTATCATAACATACTCACTGCTCAGATGTCACACAGTATAAACTATGTCTATCATAACATACTCACTGCTCAGATGTTACACAGTATAAACTATGTCTATCATAACATACTCACTGCTCAGATGTCACACAGTATAAACTATGTCTATCATAACATACTCACTGCTCAGATGTTACACAGTATAAACTATGTCTATCATAACATACTCACTGCTCAGATGTCACACAGTATAAACTATGTCTATCATAACATACTCACTGCTCAGATGTCACACAGTATAAACTATGTCTATCATAACATACTCACTGCTCAGATGTCACACAGTATAAACTATGTCTATCATAACATACTCACTGCTCAGATGTCACAGTATAAACTATGTCTATCATAACATACTCACTGCTCAGATGTCACACAGTATAAACTATATCTATCATAACATACTCACTGCTCAGATGTCACACAGTATAAACTATGTCTATCATAACTGCTCAGATACTATAAACTACTGCTCAGCTCAGATGTCACACAGTATAAACTATGTCTATCATAACATACTCACTGCTCAGATGTCACACAGTATAAACTATATCTATCATAACATACTCACTGCTCAGATGTCACACAGTATAAACTATGTCTATTACAACATACCGACTGCTCAGATGTTGCACGGTATAAACTATGTCTATCATAACATACTCACTGCTCAGATGTCACACATTATAAACTATGTCTATCATAACATACTCACTGCTCAGATGTCACACAGTATAAACTATGTCTATCATAACATACTCACTGCTCAGATGTCACACAGTATAAACTATATCTATCATAACATACTCTGCTCAGATGTTACACAGTATAAACTATATCTATCATAACATACCGACTGCTCAGATGTCACACAGTATAAACTATATCTATCATAACATACTCTGCTCAGATGTTACACAGTATAAACTATGTCTATCATAACATACTCTGCTCAGATGTTACACAGTATAAACTATATCTATCATAACATACTCTGCTCAGATGTTACACAGTATAAACTATATCTATCATAACATACTCTGCTCAGATGTTACACGGTATAAACTATGTCTATCACAACATACTCTGCTCAGATGTTACACAGTATAAACTATATCTATCATAACATACTCTGCTCAGATGTTACACAGTATAAACTATATATATATCATAACATACTTTGCTCAGATGTTACACAGTATAAGCTATATCTATCATAACATACTCTGCTCAGATGTCACACAGTATAAACTATATCTATCATAACATACTCTGCTCAGATGTTACACAGTATAAACTATGTATATCATAACATACTCTCTGCTCAGATGTTACACAGTATAAACTATGTCTATCATAACATACTCTGCTCAGATGTTACACAGTATAAACTATATCTATCATAACATACTCTGCTCAGATGTTACACAGTATAAACTATATATATCATAACATACTCTGCTCAGATGTTACACAGTATAAGCTATATCTATCATAACATACTCTGCTCAGATGTCACACAGTATAAACTATATATATCATAACATACTCTGCTCAGATGTTACACAGTATAAGCTATATCTATCATAACATACTCTGCTCAGATGTCACACAGTATAAACTATATTTATCATAACATACTCTGCTCAGATGTTACACAGTATAAGCTATATCTATCATAACATACTCTGCTCAGATGTTACACAGTATAAACTATATCTATCATAACATACTGACTGCTCAGATGTTACACAGTGTAAACTATTTCTATCATAACATACCGACTGCTCAGATGTCACACAGTATAAACTATATCTATCATAACATACTCTGCTCAGATGTCACACAGTATAAACTATGTCTATCATAACATGCTCTGCTCAGATGTTACACAGTATAAACTATGTCTATCATAACATACTCTGCTCAGATGTTACACAGTATAAACTATATCTATCATAACATACCGACTGCTCAGATGTTACACAGTATAAACTATGTCTATCATAACATACTCTGCTCAGATGTTACACAGTATAAACTATATCTATCATAACATACCGACTGCTCAGATGTTACACAGTATAAACTATGTCTATCATAACATACTCTGCTCAGATGTTACACAGTATAAACTATATCTATCATAACATACCGACTGCTCAGATGTTACACAGTATAAACTATGTCTATCATAACATACTCTGCTCAGATGTTACACAGTATAAACTATATCTATCATAACATACCGACTGCTCAGATGTTACACAGTATAAACTATGTCTATCATAACATACTCTGCTCAGATGTCACACAGTATAAACTATATCTATCATAACATACTCTGCTCAGATGTTACACAGTATAAACTATATCTATCATAACATACCGACTGCTCAGATGTCACACAGTATAAACTATATATATCATAACATACTCTGCTCAGATGTCACACAGTATAAACTATGTCTATCATAACATAATCTGCTCAGATGTTACACAGTATAAACTATGTCTATCATAACATACTCTGCTCAGATGTTACACAGTATACACTATATATATCATAACATACCGACTGCTCAGATGTTACACAGTATAAACTATATCTATCATAACATACTCTGCTCAGATGTCACACAGTATAAACTATGTCTATCACAACATACTCTGCTCAGATGTCACACAGTATAAACTATGTCTATCACAACATACTCTGCTCAGATGTCACACAGTATAAACTATATCTATCATAACATACTCTGCTCAGATGTCACACAGTATAAACTATATCTATCATAACATACTCTGCTCAGATGTCACACAGTATAAACTATATCTATCATAACATACTCTGCTCAGATGTTACACAGTATAAACTATATCTATCATAACATACCGACTGCTCAGATGTTACACAGTATAAACTATATCTATGATAACATACTCACTGCTCAGATGTTACACAGTATAAACTATGTCTATCATAACATACTCTGCTCAGATGTCGTTTTATGAATGAATGTGGAAACGGTTTGTTTACATGGCAGCGAACTGTTTTCGAAGGCGTGACCCCGGATCAGATTACTAATGAGATGGTTATAGACATCACGTAATATGTCGTCACACCCCAGAATTATATGGGCTCACTATTTGAGGATTTTAGTGATAGCTCGATGATTTTTGTAAACGTTGAACTGTTTGTTGGCTTCGAAAGTTGTTTCAGTTCCATTATTTTTAGTGTGTGTCGGAAGACATGGTCGTTATAGTACATAAAATTTAATTAAAATAAGACATTCTAAAAACAATTCTAGAAACATGAAACGACCCGTTCTAGAAAGAAATAATACTAATAAATAAAATTAATTAATTTCCTCAGGTCCTGGCCTCGTGTTTGTGGTCTATCCCCAGGCAGTGGCCCACATGCCTGTCTCACAGTTGTGGTCTGTGCTCTTCTTCCTTATGGTCTTTACGATCGGCCTCGACAGTCAGGTAGGCATCTTTGTTTCCCGTACTTGTGTCAGTAAGAACGACTCTGGGTGGCCGAAGCTGTCTGTTCACCTGGCTCCACTTAGTGGCAATTTTGTGTACAGTGGACATTGAAAAAATTCGCATTTTTATCAGGATTAAAATTGTTTGGCGGTTTAGTATTTTAAAGAAATGTGTAATAATTAGTTTTCGAGTATGGAGAATTGGTGTGGATTTCAGAATATTGGGATCGGTTAATGTTTTTAGATCAATACAAACATTCTCGTTTGAATACAAACGTTCTCTTTTGTTCAGACTTGTTTTAGTCTTTTAGTTTCATTAGCAATTTTATACGCACGTTATTGGTGTCGTGATGACGGTGTTTTTTTGTTTGTAAAGGGGTTAAATGTCTTCAAAGGTAATTGGTATAGTAACACTGTCTTTCTGATAAATGATGACCAGATTTTACAGCAGACAGCTTTGGCAACTTCGTAAGGCGGTGCTGAAAAAAGACGATTGCGTCCACTTCACACCAACCTAATCATGATAGACGCAATATTTACAAATTCATACACACGTCGTTCTGGAATCTGTGCAACATGTATTGGGATTTTTGCATAATAACGTGTTGTTTACATTTACTTCTGAAACAAAATTATTAAATTTACTTTAAAATAAAAAAATTCTATGCCCATTTAGTTGAAAATGATTTGTGTACTTATAGAAACTGTTGTTTCAGTGTCTAATTAACAATTAATGAATGTTTAATTAGTTGATGAAACAAAAAGTGTATCGTGCCAATGACGGTATGTAGTGGGTTTGAGGTTGATGCGATCGTCACTCAGTCTTTTGTCTCTGGCGTGTGAGTTTGTGTGTTTGATGCACGAAACGCATCCTAAATCCACCCCTTTTACCAGTGTTCTCCGTGGTTTTGTTTTTTACACATTGCTGTGCTATTTTAAGCTATTCTGACCAAAATATGTTTTAAAAAAATCTCTAGGAAACATGTTTCTGTCATTTTGATTTTCTCTCCAGCCAGAATTAATGTATTCATCCTGAAGACTCGAAATTTAAATGTCTCAATTTTCATAGCCTTTAATATGAAAATGTTTAGTTCTCAAAGAGGACTCATATTACAATGGAACAAGCTATCCACCATTTTGTGTGTTAATGCAGTGTACACATATATTTAAAACATGACATTGATAGGTGTCTGATAAGGGTAGGCTTCACGCTTTATGTGTGTGTGTGTGTGTGTGTCATTTTCTGCAATGTAAAAATTTACCCACCACCAATTGTTGGTATGATGTCTTTGGAATGTCTAATTAATAATGCTAATTATCACAATAGTTCTCATTGGATTATGAATAACTGCTCCAATGACTAACATATGTTAGTGTTGCTAAATGTAGTAATTATGCGTAATAATAAATTTAACACACGTTGCACCCTTTTTGTTCACCATACTTGCTAAATAAATTATTTCAGCTATACATCTGGGGGGGGCATGTTTCTAGGTGGCACCATCTAGTTGACAAAGTGAACATTACATGTATATGTGGTGCCACCTGGAGGATACCACTGAAAGCATGTTTAAAATACACCCCGGAGAACACTGTTTCTTGTTTCAAATTGAAGAATTCATGTCAATTTTTGTAAATTTTCTACTGCATTTTCTCTTTTATCGCCGTGTGGCCATGCCTGATTTAAACGACTACGTCATTCAAATAATTAAATATAAATAATTAACTTTGTTTTTCTTGTGCGATACTAATCATTCACTTTCCAGAGTAAGATACAAAGGTGAGTATATGTTAATAGTTACATGTTCTGCCAATACATGTTGTACATGCTCTCTATCTTGACTTGCATGTGCGTGCGTGCGTGCCTGCGTGCGTGCATGTCTTAAATGTTACGTGGTTATGAATCTGGACAGTTGTCAGCCTTCTATTTTTCATTCACTAGCACAAATTTCTTGTTAGCTTTCTTAACACTGTTCCTGGTTTTATGTGTGAATGTTAATCTGTTTCACAACTTCAAAAGGGATGATTGGACGAGTGTTTATGGGAGGGGTAAGTGAGGGGGGTAAGTGAGGGATGCCCGTGCAATTATTTGTACGTTTGAAGAAGAAATAATTATGGTGACATATTTTATATTTCTAAACTGTGTTTATCGTATGTCAGAGAGACAGCGATTTGTATTGTATTGTAAATGGATGAATGAAGTTTTGTGTGCCTGTTATAACCAGAAGAGCGGTTATTGGTTGCGTATTGATGTATCTTTAGCATTTGGTTATTACAAGAATGGTGTTTATAATGAAACAGTTTGCCAAGTTAGATGACCAGGGGTTAAATAAATTGGGTAAAACAGAATGTTTGAGAGTTTCTTTTTTGACAAGACGTTGCACATGCACATTTTGTTTGTAAATACATTTTAAAGAAAAGTGCCTAAAAATGAGTTTTGTATTGCGGTTGTTTGTAATAATATCTAAACGTTGTACAGAATGGCGCACATGGAATATATATGAAATGTCCCATGTATATTCTGCAGGAGATTGACTGAATGATGTTGATTTTGAAAATAACATTTTGGTCAGACGTTTGAATTACATGAATTCAAGAACATCATTTTATAATTTAAAGGTCATAACAAAACTTAAGGAATGTGTACAGGGTTTTTCACTAGATATATGGGGGGTCTGGAATATTTGAGAGTTATGAATTGTTTGTCATTGAACTATTTTGACCACAACTATAATTATTGATATCATAACTAGCTAGAGATAAAGTTAGAAGGTATGAGTAGATGGTCGTGGGAATAGCTATGTGTAAGAATGATTTTCTCTCTGATTTGTAGTTGTATTCAGTAATATTACTGAACATTCTTCAGGATAGTTCGTTTTCAAATTAGAAACTTTCATTTTTCATATCCAAGAATCATGTTAAATTACCTGGTAGAGGCTTTCGTTGACGTGTCACGCCGACTTCATCAGTACCTATGACGCTGAATGACGTCATCGTACACGTGAGGCAGTTCGTAATTGCCCTCGTCTCTGTTGAAGACTACTCAAAACAAGACTGGAGGAACACAGAAAGGACGTAGACAACACGAAAAAGGAGAAATACACAAGGAGCGGGAAAAAAAGATTGATGTCTACCATCAATAAATCCGCCCTTACAGACCATACGACAACTGAAAACCATATCATAGACTGGGAGGGAGTGAAAATTGTAGACAAAGAAACCAACAGAAGAATTTGGCATATCAAAGAAGCCATCTGGATCAGAAAAACCAAAACACCCATCAACAGAGACGAGGGCAATTACGAACTGCCTCACGTGTACGATGACGTCATTCAGCGTCATAGGTACTGATGAAGTCGGCGTGACACGTCAACGAAAGCCTCTACCAGGTAATTTAACATGATTCTTGGATATGAAAAATGAAAGTTTCTAATTTGTATTCAGTAATGCTGTCTATTGTATTGACCTATACGATGTCAGTACGTGCCGTATACTGTATACAGTATGATATGTGGTTTACATGCACATTCGTGGTGCCACATAGTTGGCTATGCAACAGGTCATTGATAGCTAATACAATTTGTTCTTCTTGATACGCACATTCCACATAGATGTGATAGTGATTTCTCCTCGCTCGGAAGTGTCAAACGGGCCGTATTGTTGTTCAAATTTGGTCATTTCACCTTGGTTTAGAAAGCTTCAAATGTCCCTTGAAGACAGAACATATGTACCACACGAAATATCAGTTCGATTGAATCAAATACTATTTTCAAAACTACGTAAATACATATTGGTGTGGTACGTCCTCATGTGGTATGCAGCACTAGAGTTCGGGGGGAGGTGATTTCGAGTACAGGGGGTTCAACGTTTGTTTTTGTATATAACATCGAAGGTGGAACCGTGTGTGTCTGTGTGTGTTGCTGATAGCTATATCGCTCTTTGATTATCGCAGTTGAATGTCCTTTTAAATGGTTGTCTTTTTTCAATTGCACTTTTCAAGGCTCCGACGCGGCTGTCCACTTGCAAGCTGGCACGCCGGGGCTGGACACGCAACCGCTGACCACCACAATAGGTTTTTTCTCATAAATACCAGCATGTAATCATCACATTCTTCTACACCTCCTCTCACAGTATTCTCTTCTCTCTATCTCTGCATCACGACTCTCGAAACGCAGCAAAATTTCTATAAATTCAAATCTGTTTTGCTATGAATCCCAATTCGGTTCTGCAAAATCAAAAGCATGCAGCTAAAGCAGCTTCGCAGTCACTTTACTAATGTCTATACAAAATTCTCGCTGTATTCAAAGAATCTTTTAATGAAATTTTTTGTTAAATTTGGTTGTTGAACCAGTTTCTGTTTTGGCAGTAGGATTTTTCAGCTATATGGCTTTAGACCCTACAATACTAGAGGTTACTGAAACCACTTTTTTGTACTTAACGAATACTGTTTTGTTCTCATTCTCATCAACCTTGAGTGTACACATTCAACCATCAATGTTTGTGAATGGATGAAGATGTACTGACGGGAATAAAGTTTGTAAAATATCCCGCTCTTAGCCACCATGATGCCATGAATGTCTGGATTATTTTCGGTCATTTTCTTTGGTTGAATTCTAATTCTGAAGTGATACAGACAGCTTCCTAGCAGAAATGATGATTCTCGGAATGGTGGCTAGGCTGGCCTTAATGGGGTTCGATTTGGGTTTGTGGTTGAGAAAAGTTATGAAAACTGGCTAATGTTGGTCCAATGTCACAGGAAGATATTAATCCAAGAAGTGATTTTAATTGATGCATTGAAATAGTAGGTTTACATATCGAGATGCTGGTTTTTAAATTGGCAACTCGATGTGTACAATTTTTAATTATAATGAGTTTTCAGGTCAGTTCAATATTGCGGTGTTGGTTTACTGGGTAATTTGGCTTTATGTGTTTATAATTTAAATAGCTACAAGGCAATATGAAATAAATGAATTTCAAACGTATAATTGCGAGCGTGTATGGGCCTTTTTATGAAATAAATTTTTTTGGTGACTAAATAAACACATCTAAACTAATGAATTTTGTTCCACTTAATGAAATTTATTTTTGGTGACTTTACATAAACTAACAAATGTTGTTCCACTTAAAATTATTCTCAGCTAGGATGGCATCGCAATTGAATACTATAAATTAATATATTAACACATGTTGACAGTGATAAACCGTATATATTATTTAACCATTTCAGTATGACAGGCCGGAATTCTCTGACGCTTCAGTACGACAGGCTGGCTATTCGGCATTGACAATGTCTGCTATTCAAATCATTTTTACTCATAATTATCCACTAAGTGGAGCCACTTGTTGTGTACGGTTGTCAAGGCGAATAAATTATCTATTCAGCAGTGGTCATCGTTTATTATTGCTCAATAATAGTTTATGGAGATTTTTGCTGTTTTTAATGATGGGTTATCAAAATCTGCGATGGCCACAATGGCAGACGGCATTACTTCAACTAGCGATTTACCACCGTATGTTTTGGATAGATTATTTGATAGTTTTAGCAAAGAATCTTTGTCGGATGTTGACGATCAACACAATAACGATGTCGGCGTTCTTAGTATACAACTGTGTTCAGTAACTGCAAAAATGTTGAAATCGTGGTGGCCATCTTGGAATGCTGGTTACATAACAATGACGACGGAATGTAAAATGATATGGCTAATTTTACTAGCTGATTATCATTCTTTCCAAAAATGTATAACATTCCTGTTCATAAAATGCATTTTTGTTGCTCAAATCTTGACTTGAAGTCAGTCCATTGTCTTGCATATTCACTGGGAACGCAGTATTCAGTGGTCACAGCTGGTCAGGGCTGTAGTACTGGAATGGTTAAGCAAACTATCAGTGTGAATGGACCCACAATAACAGGTGGTACTCCGTAAGTTGAGTTAATCACACCATTTTTAGTGCTGATTTTGATTTGTAGCGAATGTCAATATTACGATGGCAGTTCACCCAACAACAAACAACCACGACAATACCAGTAAGCCAGCACGCGCCATGTTTGAAGCTGAGCTGCACTGACTTACCAATGTAGCCTCACCTCAGGCAATCGCTAATCCTTTGCCTAGCGGTGGTTGCCTGCGGTGACGCCTCGTGTCCACTGTATTTGTAGTTTGGCATGTTCGAGACAATGACCAGTGCTTTTACGGACGAGTTCCCACACCTCTTCAAGAAGCGGAAACTCCTCCTGACGGCAGGCCTGTGTACTCTGGAGTTCCTACTCGGCATCCCCTGCACCATGAATGTAAGTTCTCTACGTGTCCTTTCTTATAGGCTCTTGATTTGTTTATTACTAAGGGATCATCTCAGAATGCCAATGTCTGATATCAAATGAAATGACTTTCATTTGGTGGTGTGGGGGGTCAGAAGCAGTTTCATTTGGGGGAGTGGGGGGTCAGAAGCAGTTTCATTTGGGGGAGTGGGGGGTCAGAAGCAGTTTCATTTGGGGGAGGGGGGGGTCAGAAGCAATTTCATTTGGGGGAGTGGGGGGTCAGAAGCAGTTTCATTTGGGGAGTGGGGGGTCAGAAGCAGTTTCATTTGGCGTTGGACATTGATATTTGAAGCTTTTTATCAATACTGTTAATATATTGATAACATCATATCGGTGTTTACAAACTTTTGTTTGAGGGGTGGGGGTTGAGTCCAGATAAAAATTCTGAGATGATCCCTAAGCTTTCAAATAAATTTATTTGATTGTTCATAAGCTCTAGAATGTGTTCGTTTGTTCATTTTCTCTGGAATTTGTTAGTTCATAGGCATTGGAATTAATTTATTCATATGCTCTCAAATTTATTTGTTTATTCCTAAGATCCCGAATTTTGTTGTTCATAATTTTTTTGTCTTCATAAGCTGCTTCTATGATTGGCAATTTTAACTCATCAAGAATGTAGTCTTTGATGTCGAAACATAATGTGTGAATAGTTTATGGTTATACAGTCAGACTCAGTTTACTAAGAAAGTGCATACGTTTGTTGTACTTTGTGTCACAGAAAGGCTCTTAGCCAGAAATTATTTTTTGCCAGTCTTGAATTAATCAAAAGTATGCATTTTAGCACGCGAACAGCTTGTGTGGAAGCCATTCACGTCAATCACAGCCATTATTGGCCAGTTTAGTTTTTTCTTTGACAAACTAATGTCATTTGGGCCATTTATTGAATTAACACTGATCCATTTGATACGTTTCACCACCTGTTGTGTCAGTGATAGTCATTAATGTGGACCCTTAGACTTGGAACTATTAGTTAATCTAGTTGCCAGCTGCCCCTTCTAAATTCCACCCTGTCTTTTATCGGTATTAATTATCCGTCTTGGCCAGTCATATGCCAGTTTTGAAGACTGGTCTCTGGCTAAGCTCCTGCTTTGTCCTACATTAAGACATGTACTTTGTGTTACAGGGCGGCATATACTTCCTACAGATCATGGACTGGTATAGTTCAACGTTCTCTCTCATGATCCTGTCATTCACCGAGTGCATGGTCATATCCTGGGTCTACGGTCAGTATACTTCATAAACCAAAGTTTTTATCTTGGGGGTGGCCTCCCCCCAAAATGTGCGGTGTTACATATTGGCGGGTGGTGGTTTAGGGATCATCTCGGAACATCAATGTCTGATATCAGACGAAATTACTTTCATCTGGCCTCAGCCCCCCAAACGAAAGTTTGTAAATGCTGATATGATGATATTTCGAGATGTATTAACAGTATAGGTCCGAAGCGTAAGATATCAACAATGTCTGATGCCAGACGAAACTGCCCCTGACCAAAGACCCACCCCCCAAACAAAAGTAATTTAATCTGATATCGAACATCAACGTTCTGAGATGATCCATTGGTCTACTACGATTAGTTGCTTCCACATTCTGTTGTTACAATGTATCATGGGGAAATAAATTGCTACACTGGTGCCACCTGTGGAGTGGAACATATATTAATGCACATTGATGTTAATTAATGTGGCCATTTTGGATCGCTGGAAATCTTATTCCACACAACGAATTAGTTGGGGGTTGGTTTGAACAAGTACAGCACTATGTTTTTGGGGGACTTTATAAGACCATCCCTTGTACCCAGCAGAGTCGCGTATCGATATATATATATATCGCCAAAATATTTAAAATTGACTGACATTCCGTTTTTGGTGAATGATGGAAATTGTTTAAGCACAAGATTGGGTATTTTTGTTTTACAATAAAAATCTGTTACATGCTAATATGCATTTTATTAATTTATTTCCTCTATCGTCAAGGGAAATGTTGAAACTCTTCAAAATGCATGTAACATTTACAAACTAATTTTTTTTTTAAATATGACAGGTCTTGCCCCAGATGCATTTCAAACAGCGAAATACTGTATAACAGCCATAGCAACCAACACCATTTAAATGTTAGTAAGTATTGCGATATGTATCGTATCGCGAGGGTATTGTATCATTCCAACCCTGGTTTAGGCTAGCACAAACACGGAGTTGTAATCTTCCGTTGAATGGTGTTATGTTTTCTGATCATGTGTACATTTGCTGCAGGCGTGAATCGGTTCTACGAGGACATAGAGTTGATGATTGGATACAAGCCCATCCTGTGGTGGAAGCTGTGCTGGCGTTACATCACTCCCACTACTATACTGGTAAGTAGTCTCGCACTCCTCTTTTAAACAAACATATCCCACCTCGTTGGGCTTATATACAGTAGTCCCTCTCTTCAGCGGACCCTCTGACGAGGGGGGAGACCCGCTATGTCGAGACAGTTTGTCAATGTACGGACCGTTCTGCCATGTTAATGTCCCTCTGATGAGGGGATACCTCGTGTACGCGGACAGCGGACAGGATATTTTGGTTATATGTCCCTAAGACGGACAGTATTAATTAATTCGAAGATTTTTGGCTGAATTTGTTTAGAAAATAGCGGACACACCACTTGGTTGTGTCATTGGTAACACCAAGTACACGTGTACCCGTAATAACGAGCTTGTCTTCTTTGCTGTAATCGTTGTGCTTGTCTAAACTACTTAGAGTTCCTTTGATTACCATCTGTAAACTTTAGGCAGAGTGAATGTGGAGGAAGGTATTGTTAATTTTGTGCTGTTATCAATCATGTTTGCCGCCGGCGATGCCATGATGGATTCCCCGTTCGCGCCTCCAGCCCCAATCAGGGCTTTGGCTTGGCATCTTGTAAATTGCAATTAAGATTCACAAATACAATGTATAAAAGGTTCACCTCAATTGTTTTCAATGTATCCCAACATTAAGCCTAAACTGAGGTGAAATAATAAACAAGCATCATCAAATTATGCTGCGCTACGGCAAACGGCAAATATTACCAGTGCCTGGAAAAGATGAACTGGTTACCAGCGTATGAAACAATGGAACGCATTATCAAGTGCCGCACAATTTGTGCATTAATGAATCTTTCGAAATTGGATGAAAAATGAAGTGAGACAATTAACAATTATTACTGTTTTTAATATTTAATTAACGTTCACGCTGCATGTAGCAACTGATTTAAATATTCAATTGATCATTTCCAGGTTATTATTTTAGCCGGTAGGGGGCAGCCAAAATCGTCAACTTGCGAATTATTTACGAAGTATTTTAGCTACAGAATATCAAAATCGTTCAAGAATACCAATTTATAAAATGTTGTATCGGGGATGTTTTGTTCAACATTTTTGGTTGAATGCTGCCATATGCGCACCAAATTCTACTGTAACGCCGGGCCGATACCGTTGTGTAGGCTAGTGGCAGTGAGTGAGTGACCAGTGCGCAGACGCGGTTGAGGAAAATCTCAGATCGACAGAGGGAGTCGGACGGACGATGACGGGCGGGCGATATGACTTCATGGTCAGCTGTTTATTTTTTAATACATCACAGTAATAATAAACATATATGTAGTGCTTAATTCCTATCAGTCAATGCGTTGACATATGGCCACATCTTTACCATGTGTCGGTTGTACTGGTCTGAACTTTGGCACTAAGATGCCTGTCCCTCCGATGAGCGGACACCTGTCATGTCGGGACACTTATGCTTGGATACAGATGTGTCTGCTGAAGAGAGGGACTACTGTAGTGGAAAGTATTGGTATGTTTGTGCACAACCAAGTTTCACACACAGATATTGTTGCTTTCCCACTCCTATTGCTGCACGGTGCATAGTCAGACTCCGTATTGGCCGAGTTCAACAGTATTGCAGCCGAGTTCATCCGTATTGGCCGAGTTCATCAGTATTGGCCGAGTTCAGTAAGACCGTTAAATTATGACATTAGTATAGTTCAAATGCCATCGCGCATTGGCACAGATAGTCCATTGTTACAGTGCACAGGAAATAATTGCGGGAATTTAAAGTCATTGCCAGTTCAAAATGTCATACGTTGGTCAAAGAGTGAACTTAGTGTCCATAGATACTTGTGATAGTGTGAGCAAAATTGTCCATTGAAATCTTTTTTATGAATTGACCATATTCGTATTGCCTTTGTATTGGCCTGAGGGTAGCTCTATTGGCCTCGCGCCAATACAAAGGAAATACAAATATGACCAATGAATAACATAATATATCTGCTTCAAGAGTTTGTGGCCATTTAGGAGCCCATACTGTTATGGTGCACAAATCCACTTCATGAGTTCAGACAGAGAGAGGGAAAGTGGGAGGGAGAGGGGAAGCTGAGAGAGGGGTAGGGACAGAAAGAGGGAGCGGAGAGAGGGGTAAGGACAGAAAGAGGGAGCGGAGAGAAGGGGAGGGACAGAAAGAGGGAGCAGAGAGAGAGAAAGCAGAGAGATGGAGAGGGAGCAGAGAGAGAGAGCGAGGGACAGAAAGAGAGAGAGGGAGTGGAGAGAGGGAGAGACGTAGGGAGTTGCTAGTGTTGAATGTGCTGCCTCCTGTGTTTCAGTTTGTCTTCATGTTTACTGTCATACAACACACCCCGGTGATGTATGGCCTGTATCAGTACCCGTCCTGGGCGATTGGCGTTGGCTGGATGATGGCCGTCAGCTCCATTGTTCCTCTTCCCTTGTTCTTTGTTATCAAGTACTATCAGTCGTCTGGTCGGTGCTGTGAGGTAGGTTACTTACAAAAACTACCATATTCAACATACTGTAGCTGATCTATTAAGCATAGAATACGCTTAAATAATCTTAAAGAGAGATAGACTGGTCCTCTACCCGGAATTAGCGTTATAATTTTAACAGAAAATCTGCCTAGGTAGTATTACCGATAAAGCTTTTTCTGAAACTGGATGTTTTGTTTGTATCTCTCAAATTGTGAATGTTGTTATGGGCTTAGTAAACACAATTTGGCGGGCAGTATACCTTCAGTGTAGTTATTAATGTCTTAAGAACATGATTTTGAATATTAAATGAAAAACGAGAGAGGGAGGGAGAGAGAGAGAGAGAGGGAGAGAGAGAGGGAGGGAGGGAGAGAGGGAGAAGTAGATTGACCGAGAGAAATTAAGAGACAGAGAAACAAGTTGTTAGTTTTGAATGTGCTGCCTGTTATGGACAGTGAATGCAATAAATTATGTACGTCTGATAGTTAGTTTTGGTCGGGATCGTTGGTAAAAAAAGGGTGTATGCTTAACAGGGCGTGTACACTTATTATAACGAGTATGGTATTATGTGTACATGCGCCAATTAGCATACACCCATTTTTAATCGGCAATCTTTGGTTTATCTGAACAATAACCGAATATTGAATATTCCACATGGCCCACAAAAATAATATATAATTTTACAAAGCAAATCTGTTAAAACCAGATGTGGTTGTTTTCTTCCAAAGATCCCAAAATTGTGTACATGTTGCATACATGAAATCCACGTGATACGGTAAGTCTGGACACATGGGAACACTGAAATTGTAAAGCTTGTTTACGTACTTACGTCATCCACATAATGTCAAATGAAAAACGAGAGAGGGAGGGCGAGAGAGAGAGGGAGGGAGGGAGAGAGGGAGAAGTAGATTGACCGAGAGAAATTAAGAGACATAGAGAAACAAGTTGTTAGTTTTGAATGTGCTGCCTGTTATGGACAGTGAATGCATGATGAGCTGTTTCCACTGTTTTCTGTCTGAGACTGTGGCAGCCAGACGAGTCTCGCCGAGACCATTGACCGTCTTGATGGTGTCTCAGGGTTATGAGTAAGTTTAAGAATTGTGAAATGGAGTTTTATTTCGTTTTGGATTGCACTGATTATAAAGACACCTTGTTAAAAATATCTTCTGTAGTTATTTTTTATTGTTAAAAATGAGGCAAACGTTTAAAAGATGACGTTTTGAGAATAAATAGGTTTAAAAATTGAAAACTCCGAGGGTCTCCAGAGGAAAACATTTCGTTATGGCGCATTACATGCCTTGCCAGACGTAGACACCATTGCCTCTGATGGTGGAAATCCATGGTAGGCTGCCATACAGCTCCTGGTTGGTGATGTGATCACGCCAGTTAAGACACATTGTATATTTTACGTAGTAGTCTGGTGTAAGATCCATCAAGTGTTTTCTCTATTGTTTGAGTCAGTGTCCAAGATTAACAACTGTACATGAGGATCGGGTCAGCTGTGATCCTAAAGATGTTTAGTTTGGTGTTTCTGTGTACTGACGAATGCTTGTTTGTGCAGCGTATAATAAAACAGATGAAGCCCAATGCCAGTTGGGGTCCTGCGTTGGACGTCGACCGAGGCCTCTATATCAACTCTCTCCTCAAGGCAGAGAAATCAGGCTCAACCATCTTGGAATTGGATGTCGTGCCCAGTCTGTCGTCTAAGAAGAGGCGTGAGGATGTTCATCACAAACACCACAGTGTAAGTAGAAGGTTAGTTGGTCGGTCTGTTGTGATAGGATACCTGTCTGTCTGTCTGTCTGTCTGTTGTGACATCTGTCCGTCTGTCGTGACATATGTCTGTCTGTCGTGACATCTGTCTGTGTCTGTCTGTCTGTCTGTCTGTCTGTAGTGTTTTCTCTAGTGTTTGAGTTGGTGTCCAAGATTCACATCCATATAGTTCAACTGTGGTCCCAAAGATGCCTGTAGTGACATCTGTCTATAGTGACATTTGTGTGTCAGTAGTGATGGCTGTCTGTCTGTCTGTAGTGACAGCGATGTCTGTCTGTGCGTCTGTTACAACTGTCTAACTGACTATGTCTGTCTGACACTGTCTGTCTGTAGTGACAACAATGTCTGTCTGTCTGACTGTCTGTCAGTCTAACTGACTCTGTCCGTCTGTCCCAAAGTACAAGTAAAGTAGTGATAACAATGTCTGTCTGTCTGTCAGTCTAACTGGCTCTGTCCGTCTGTCCCAGAGTACAAGTAAAGTAGTGATAACAATGTCTGTCTGTCTGACTGTCTGTCCCAGAGTACAAGTAAAGTAGTGATAACAATGTATGTCTGTCTGACTGTCTGTCCCAGAGTACAAGTAAAGTAGTGATAACAATGTCTGACTGTCTAACTGATGTACTGGAAATGATGAAGACTACAACAGTTATAAAGAAGCACTTAACCAAGCTACAGCTGAAATTAGAAATTCAAAGAGAAGCTATGAACAACAATTAGCTAGTAATATAAAACATGACAGCAAGAGTTTTTATGCGTATGTTCGAAGCAAACAGAAAGTTCAAGATAAAGTCGGTCCTCTAGTAGATAGTGCTGGAAATATAATATCAGAGGGATTCTTAATGGCAGAAGACCTGAATGAGTACTTTAGTTCAGTGTTTACCAGGGAAGATATTAGTTCACTGCCAGTACCAGAGGCTAAGTTCAAGGGGGCAGATTCAGACTATTTAGGACAATTAATTGTAACCCCGGAAATGGTAGGTAAGAAAATAAGGGCTATGAAGGATAATAAATCACCTGGAGTGGATGGTATTCCACCCAAACTACTATTGGAAATTGTAGAACAAATTAGCATACCGCTTGCAACAGTTTTCAATTTGTCATTAGAAGAGGGAGTGGTTCCTTTAGAATGGAAAGAAACAAACATTATACCGTTATTCAAAAAAGGTTCGAGAAACAAGTCAGAGAACTATAGACCAGTGAGTTTAACATCAGTGATTTGTAAATTGTTAGAAAGACTAATTAAAGATCACATGGTGGATTTTCTTGTTAAACAAAACTTGATAAACCCATCTCAACATGGTTGTTTTAAAGCGAGGTCATGCTTAACAAATATGTTATGTTTTTTGGAAGACATCACTAAGTGGGTAGATGAGAGATCACCAGTAGATATCGTCTACTTAGATTTTCAAAAAGCTTTCGACAAAGTACCACATCAAAGATTACTGCTTAAACTAAAGGCCCATGGCATAGAAAATGGTATAATAAACTGGATAGAACAATGGTTGATTGACAGAAGACAACGTGTAGTAGTTGATGGGGAGGCTTCAAACTGGAAATCAGTATTGAGTGGGGTACCACAGGGATCAGTATTAGGTCCTATATTATTCTTAATATATATCAACGATTTGGATGATGAAATAACAACCAAGGTGTTGAAATTTGTGGATGATACAAAAGTGTTTAGAAGGATTAAAAGTGATGGAGATAGACAGCATTTACAAGATGATCTTGACAGGTTGATCAAATGGTCTGAAAAGTGGCAAATGCTGTTCAATTTTGGGAAATGTAAATGCTTCCACACAGGACATGGGAACGAAGAGGTAGAATATACAATGGGGGTACTGTACTAAGTACTACTGTAAAAGAAAAGGACTTAGGGTTAACCACTAGTGCTGATATGAAGGTTTCAGAGCAGTGCGGAATTGCAGCTTCAAAGGGAAATCAAATCCTTGGATTAATTAGGCGAAACATAGCGTATAAGGAAAAAGAGCTAATAATACCGCTGTACAAAACAATAGTTAGGCCTCATTTAGAATATTGTATTCAAGCGTGGAGGCCTTATCGCAGGAAGGACATAGATATGCTAGAAAGAGTGCAGAGGAGAGCAACTAAAATGATACCAAAACTGAGGGATCTTAGTTACGAAATACGCCTAAAAAAATGCGGTTTAACCACACTAGAGACCAGGAGATTGAGAGGAGATCAGATAGAAGTGTTTAAAATATTGAAGGGTTATGAAAATATTGATAGAAATATTTTTTTCTCAGTTAAGAAAGATAGAAGGACTAGAGGACATGAACTTACATTGGCAAAGGAGCAGAGTAGATTGGATATAAGAAAGTTTTCATTTTCACAAAGGACTGTAAATGAATGGAACAGATTACCTGCTGATTGTGTGGGTGCTAGTAGCGTGAATATGTTTAAAAATAAAATCGACACATACCTCAGACGGGCGGGATACACATAGATAAAAGGGTCGGACTCTCGATAAGCCAAAGGGCTTCCTTGTCCACCTGCCACCTAGAGGTAATTCTCTGGGTGGCAATCTTGTTAAATCTTGTTAAAACTGACTCTGTCCGTCTGTCCCAGAGTACAAGTAAAGTAGTGATAACAATGTCTGTCTGTCTGACTGTCTGTCCCAGAGTACATGTAAAGTAGTGATAACAATGTCTGTCTGTCTGTCTGTCTAACTGACTCTGTCCGTCTGTCCCAGAGTACAAGTAAAGTAGTGATAACAATGTCTGTCTGTCTGACTGTCTGTCCCAGAGTACAAGTAAAGTAGTGACAACAATGTCCGTCTGTCTGACTGTCTGTTCCAGAGTACAAGTAAAGTAGTGATAACAATGTCTGTCTGTCTGTCGGTCTAACTGGCTCTGTCCGTCTGTCCCAGAGTACAAGTAAAGTAGTGATAACAATGTCTGTCTGTCTGTCAGTCTAACTGGCTCTGTCCGTCTGTCCCAGAGTACAAGTAAAGTAGTGATAACAATGTCTGTCTGTCTGACTGTCTGTCCCAGAGTACAAGTAAAGTAGTGATAACAATGTCTGTCTGTCTGACTGTCTGTCTAACTGACTCTGTCCGTCTGACCCAGAGTACAAGTAAAGTAGTGATAACAATGTCTGTCTGTCTGACTGTCTGTCCCAGAGTACATGTAAAGTAGTGATAACAATGTCTGTCTGTCTGTCTGTCTAACTGACTCTGTCCGTCTGTCCCAGAGTACAAGTAAAGTAGTGATAACAATGTCTGTCTGTCTGACTGTCTGTCTGTCTAACTGACTCTGTCCGTCTGTCCCATAGTACAAGTAAAGTAGTGATAACAATGTCTGTCTGTCTGTCCCAGAGTACAAGTAAAGTAGTGACAACAATGTCCGTCTGTCTGACTGTCTGTCCCAGAGTACAAGTAAAGTAGTGATAACAATGTCTGTCTGTCTGACTGTCTGTCCCAGAGTACAAGTAAAGTAGTGACAACAATTTCCGTCTGTCTGACTGTCTGTCAGTCTAACTGACTCTGTCCGTCTGTCCCAGAGTACAAGTAAAGTAGTGATAACAATGTCTGTCTGTCTGACTGTCTGTCCCAGAGTACAAGTAAAGTAGTGATAACAATGTGTGTCTGTCTGACTGTCTGTCCCAGAGTACAAGTAAAGTAGTGATAACAATGTCTGTCCGTCTGACTGTCTGTCCCAGAGTACAAGTAAAGTAGTGATAACAATGTCTGTCCGTCTGACTGTCTGTCCCAGAGTACAAGTAAAGTAGTGATAACAATGTCCGTCTGTCTGTCCCAGAGTACAAGTAAATTAGTCATAACAATGTCTGACTGTCTGTCCCAGAGTACAAGTAAAGTAGTGATAACAATGTCTGACTGTCTGTCTCAGAGTACAAGTAAAGTAGTGATAACAATGTCTGTCTGTCTGACTGTCTGTCCCAGAGTACAAGTAAAGTAGTGATAACAATGTCTGTCTGTCTGACTGTCTGTCCCAGAGTACAAGTAAAGTAGTGATAACAATGTATGTCTGTCTTGACTGTCTGTCTCAGAGTACAAGTAAAGTAGTGATAACAATGTCTGACTGTCTGTCCCAGAGTACAAGTAAAGTAGTGATAACAATGTCTGTCCGTCTGACTGTCTGTCCCAGAGTACAAGTAAAGTAGTGATAACAATGTCTGTCCGTCTGACTGTCTGTCCCAGAGTACAAGTAAAGTAGTGATAACAATGTCCGTCTGTCTGTCCCAGAGTACAAGTAAAGTAGTGATAACAATGTCTGTCTGTCTGACTGTCCCAGAGTACAAGTAAAGTAGTGATAACAATGTCTGACTGTCTGTCTCAGAGTACAAGTAAAGTAGTGATAACAATGTCTGTCTGTCTGACTGTCTGTCCCAGAGTACAAGTAAAGTAGTGATAACAATGTCTGTCTGTCTGACTGTCTGTCTAACTGACTCTGTCCGTCTGACCCAGAGTACAAGTAAAGTAGTGATAACAATGTCTGTCTGTCTGACTGTCTGTCTGTCTGTCTAACTGACTCTGTCCGTCTGTCCCATAGTACAAGTAAAGTAGTGATAACAATGTCTGTCTGTCTGACTGTCTGTCCCAGAGTACAAGTAAAGTAGTGACAACAATGTCCGTCTGTCTGACTGTCTGTCCCAGAGTACAAGTAAAGTAGTGATAACAATGTCTGTCTGTCTGACTGTCTGTCCCAGAGTACAAGTAAAGTAGTGACAACAAT
>CM034542.1:12325560-12377498 GCA_020002185.1 Paraescarpia echinospica
AAAACGGAACCGGAACTTACTCTCAGACCGGAACATCCTTCCAGACCAGTACACCGGACGGCCATTCGTGGCCAGACGAACATTTGAGCAGAAGTGTATCCGCCCAACGCCTGTAGTAAATACTTCTACGATTTCAACAGTACTGATTAGTTGTGAGATGCTGGACTTCTCACGCGTTGAAGAAGACTGAGCGATAACTGACTGCAGTTCCGTTTTGACGTGATCTTCGAATGCGAGGCCACCACCGTTTCGCCTGCTAGCTGTCGTAACACAGACTCCGTGACAGAGCTTCTCGACATCGCCGATGTCGTGACATCGTTTCCGTGTTGTCGCCTGGTGATTCGCGTGGGATCGACAAGGCAAATCTACCGTCTACTTGATCGCCCGAGTCGCCTGCTTTCATCTACGTGAATTCGTACGCCGAACGCCGAGCGACTTTCGACTTCGTCCTGACATCTCGCCGAACGCGACCGATGCGAACGTTAACATTTGCACATCACGATACATTCATTGGTTACAGTTCATAGACTTTACAACGGTGTATACCCGTCTTCATGTAAGTGACCAGCTGTTTAAATTGTCTCCCATGTAATTTCGTATTTGGATGCATACTCGTCGAGTACAATGTATGGTGTTATAGCTGAGTAACGGTTGGCCAACTATCACTGAACCGCTTTTGTTTATTGTTGATGTATTAAATGGGAACGCCAGTTGGCTTGGCTTCTCGTACATACATATCTGATGTCACGTTATGTCTCTCGTTCACTCCGAATCCTAGTTCACCTGAACCTATAACTTGCTATGTCAAATCGGGTACCGCCAATTTATTAATACTTACACTCGATTTCGTGACAGTTTTTTCTCTACGCGTATTTTGAATCAGTATATCACGCCAGCAACCTCGGTGCGGAATCTAGGAGTGTTCTTTGATAGTAACTTCAATTTCCGACAACACATATCTCAAACATGTCGCTGCTGTTTTGATCATATTCGTGATCTTCGCCGTATTCGCCGGTATATGTCATTTTCTGTTGCTAAGACTGTTGCAACAGCGCTTGTTAGCAGCAGACTTGACTATTGCTATTCCCTCCTTTATAATATCGCTAGCAAGGATATCACAAAACTTCAGCGTGTCCAAAATTGTCTAGCAAGAGTAGTTACAGGATCGCCATCGTATAATATTTAAGATCTGTACCATTACATACCAGGCACTGTCCAATAAGCAACCATCTTATTTGCATTCATTGCTTACTCCTGTAAGAAAACCTATCCAGCTTCGATCATCTAGTTCTGACCTACTTTTTGTTCCTAGAGTCAACACTAACATTGGAACTAGGGCTTTTTCTGTTACTGCACCAACTCTTTGGAATATGCTCCCTCTTAGTGTTAGATCAGTTGAAAATATTACAAAATTCCGTCGTCATTTAAAAACTTATCTTTGCAACCTTGCTTATCCACCATAGCTCCCTAGCGCCTTGACCCATATATTGACAACTGGAATACTGCTTATGGATTTTTAGATTGACCAATCCTTTTGTTTTGATGTGCCTCTGAGCTTGGTTTCCAAGGACTTAGGCGCAATAGAAGTTATCTTATTATTATTATTATTATATAGCATAAAATACATTGATTCTAACAAATCGACCATCCAAATGTGTTTTAAGACCCAATTAAAATATATAACAGCACCGTTATCTATTTGTGAATATTGACATTGCCATTCAGTAGATTGTGTACTTTAAATTATGAATAAAACCTGATTTTCTCCAAACCGATGCTTGGTATTTTAGAAGCTGGTTTTCGCTGGTTAATTCACCTGTATTGTGAAGTAAAATTTGATCTGCCCGTTTGTGGGACTCCACATTCTACAAACATTACCGTGTTCTAAATATAGAACAACATTAATAGCAAGCAGACCAAGTGGCACTAGTGACAAATGAAAAAGTAACAAATCAAAACGGTTGTGCAGAGTGATTTCCCAAACACAGGTTAATGGTGCCAGTATAACCCATGCCTGCTATTAATCAGGGTTAATGGAACGCGCAAGAGAATTGACATAAATGTGCACTGGTGGTACCTGACCACACCCTGAATTCTCCACACTGGCACCGCAAGATACGAACATAGTATGTAGATAGTTTTGAGATTTGATTTGAGACCTTACATATGGGGGTCGCAAAGCTGAGTAAGCTGTCCGGGCGTAAACTGTCGTACTTGTCCAAAACGTAGTACTGTTGGATGCCTTCTGATTGCTCAAGGTATATTTCATTCCGCCGGAAACCCGTAAATGACCTAATTATTATAATATGGCAGCCATATTGGATCCTCATACTGTGTTCACTCTAAGGCTAAAAATGCATAATTTTTCTTTAGCGAAATATAATTTCCATTAACCAATTTAGAAAAGTTTTTAATTGCATTTTAATACAATGTTGTATCTGTTTTGCACGTTGGTGGCAATATATATTTTAAACTGGGTTAAATGTTGTTAGATGATGGTAGGTCAAAGAAATAAACCTGATGTAATACAGTTATCTACACATTCTTATATCTATTAGGCTTATGCAAGGATTTTTCAGTGAAATTGACCTATTTCAATTTGTACTCCAGCCCTTGCGATTATTTGTATATGATTAAGTAGACCGTTCCACAAACCTTAGCAATGGACACTAGTACAAGTCGATTTTTGGTGTGATGGGGCGCGGGCTGCCCGTTGTTAACTGACATTTTGCTAAACATTCTTTATGCTATTTTCGCTGTTTGTTATCCCACTTTACATGATCG
Organism: Paraescarpia echinospica; assembly: GCA_020002185.1. Lineage (NCBI taxonomy): Eukaryota > Metazoa > Annelida > Polychaeta > Sabellida > Siboglinidae > Paraescarpia > Paraescarpia echinospica. Next base: position 12,328,345 of record CM034542.1, read on the forward strand.
ACTATGTTTACTGTGTACTTTAACATGCATGTTATGTTAAAAACGATTAGGGAATTACGAAATATAGTGAATAATGTCGGCAAACAGCGCTGCTACGCCAATGTCCGACCGGCGATAATATGTTGGTGTGTTGTTGTTATTTAAGCCGACTTTCAAATTGCGTTTACGATCTACGGATACGCTTGGGAAATCGTATTTATTATGCAATGTCTATTTACTCTACTTTGGAAATAATGTACATACGTTATATGTCAAATTAAAGCAAAGATAAAATATCATATAATAAAGTAGTGTTGATAAAATATCATACAATAAAGTAGTGTCGATGGTGGAATGCAAGGCGGGCCGAGATCGACGGCAATAACTTTGATACGAACTTGGTTGTTCCTTTCGCAACGTGACCAAATAATTGATGCTGAAACGGGGACGTCCAAAAGGTCTTGAAAAGACGGTCATCTGGCTTTCATTGAAGAAACAGCGCTACAGTCAGCTGCCATATGCGAGAAGGCCAATTGCTGAGAAGAAATTGTGTAAGAGAACAATCCAACATATCACATATTATATGGTAGAAATGTGGTTTCAGATCATTGTGGCCCATTGCCAGGGGTCACTGGTGACTACACTAAATAATGTTCTCAGCCAAAGTGTCTGGCTCTGTCTTTGAAATGCGGGTGGGGCAGGTGTCTGCACTGTTCTGGTGGTACACACATTCCATAGAATACATGCCAGGTGTAGTGTATGTAGTCACTACCCCTGGCTTGTAGTGTACGTCGTAGTCGCCACCCCTGGCTTGTAGTGTACGTAGTCATCACCCCTGGCTTGCAGTGTACGTAGTCACCATCCCTGGCTTGTAGTGTACGTCGTAGTCATCACCCCTGGCTTGTAGTGTACGTCGTAGTCACCACCCCTGGCTTTTAGTGTACGTAGTCACCACCCCTGTCTTGTAGTGTACGTAGTCACCACCCCTAGCTTGTAGTGTACGTAGTCACCACCCCTGGCTTGCAGTGTACGTAGTCACCACCCCTGGCTTGTAGCGTACGTAGTCACCACCCCTGGCTTGCAGCGTACGTAGTCACCACCCCTGGCTTGTAGTGTACGTAGTCACCACCCCTGGCTTGTAGTGTTCATAGTCACCACCTCTGGCTTGTAGTGTACGTAGTCACCACCCCTGGCTTGTAGTGTACGTCGTAGTCACCACCCCTGTCTTGTAGTTTACATAGTCACCATCCCTGGCTTGTAGTGTACGTAGTCACCACCCCTGGCTTGTAGTGTACGTAGTCACCAGCCCTGGCTTGCGGTGTACGTAGTCACCACCCCTGGCTTGTAGTGTACGTCGTAGTCACCACCCCTGCCTGGTAGTGTACGTAGTCGCCACCCCTGGCTTGTAATGTACGTAGTCACCACCCCTGCCTTGTAGTGTACGTAGTCACCACCCCTGGCTTGCAGTGTACGTAGTCACCACCCCTGGCTTGCAGTGTACGTAGTCACCACCCCTGGCTTGTAGTGTACGTAGTCACCACCTCTGGCTTGTAGTGTACGTAGTCACCACCCCTGGCTTGTAGTGTACGTAGTCACCACCCCTGGCTTGTAGTGTACGTCGTAGTCACCACCCCTGTCTTGTAGTTTACATAGTCACCATCCCTGGCTTGTAGTGTGCGTAGTCACCACCCCTGGCTTGTAGTGTACGTAGTCACCACCCCTGGCTTGTAGTGTATGTCGTAGTCACCACCCCTGCCTTGTAGTGTACGTAGTCGCCACCCCTGGCTTGTAATGTACGTAGTCACCACCCCTGCCTTGTAGTGTACGTAGTCACCACCCCTGGCTTGCAGTGTACGTAGTCACCACCCCTGGCTTGCAGTGTACGTAGTCACCACCCCTGGCTTGTAGTGTACGTAGTCACCACCCCTGGCTTGCAGTGTACGTAGTCACCACCCTGGCCTGTAGTGTACGTAGTCACCACCCCTGGCTTGTAGTGTACGTAGTCACCACCCCTGGCTTGTAGTGCACGTAGTCACCACCCCTGGCTTGTAGTGTACGTAGTCACCACCCCTGGCTTGTAGTGTACGTACTCACCACCCGTGGTTTGTAGTGTACGTAGTCACCACCCCTGGCTTGTAGTGTACGTAGTCACCACCCCTGGCTTGCGAGGTTGGTATAATTTTATTTAGAAGCCAACTGTAATGTTTTTATTAATACTTTCTGTATATGTTGTCGTCACACTGACTTGTTTGGTGTCCGAAGAAGGGGCCAGTGCTGCACTGCAGTAAGGTGCCAAACTGGAGACAAGAGATCTTCGTGCCACGCTCTCGCGAGAGAATTGTTTACGTCAGCAGCTTGGCGACAGGTGCTGCAGATGGTGGCCGCCGAAGCAGAAACCTCTGTGGCACTTTGGAAGACGAATAGATCGAAGAGGAGTGTGACAAGTGCGTGTTCTGCGACCGCTGTTTGACATGGCTGCACATTAGATGAGGAAACCGCCCGCATCAACTTACTGGTTTTGTAGCCGCTGCAAGGCCTCGTGAGATGTATCTCAACTTGGTGTGATTTTTGTTCTCTTTTTTTGTAGAAGTTTTAATAGTCTCTTTACTTGTAACTATTTTTTTTACCAATTCATTTGTACTTGTGGTTGTCGTTTACTAGGTGCTGGTAATGGTGATTTGTATTACTTGTAATTAGTGACTAGTAATAACATGTTGCCAACTTTTGGTACACAACGTCTTCTTGATTTTCCCAACATTTGGTTTTACGTTTAACTCTGGTTGCTGGTAATTTGTGTTATTTGTAATATTCTTATAATCTTTGTAATATAGCGTGTAGTAATAAAATGATGGCAACTTTTGGTACACTACGTCTTGTTGATATCACTTTTGTCTGATACTTGGAGTTTACTACTTTGAACAAATTTAAGTGATAACTGGTAATATAGTGATACATACTTGGAAAAATATATTGATAAACTTCTTCTCATTGTAATTCAACTGCGCTTGATCCACAACTCATTGCTAACAATCATAAACGTATACGGCCCGATGTCGCAGCGCGTTAACACCAACAATGCCGAGCAAGACGAGTTCTTCGCCGAACTCGCAAGTCTGACGTCCCAGTACTCGGCGAAAGCCCTATTTTACATTGCCGGTGACTTCAACAGCAAGCTCGGTTACAAGAAGTTCGACGAGGAATTCATGGCAAAACATTCGCGTGGCAGACGGAACAACAACGGCATAGCCCTCGTCGACTTCCTCGAGGTACACGGCCTGTTTGTTTGCAACACTGCATTCCAACACGCCGCTCGTCACAAAACAACAAGGCAAGGACACCGCCACGATGTGACGACAGGTCACATTGTATCCATATACAATGTGATCGATTTTATCATCTGCCGACAGATACACAAAAGGCTCTTGACAGACTCTCGATCATACGCCGGCATTTTACTCGATACCGACCACCGTCTGCTCGTCGCAAAGCTCGACCTCAAGCAAATGTTCAACGTTTGGGGTCGAATTGAGAAGTTGCGCTCGGTGAAACACGTTCGCTACAACATCGAGATGTTAGCTAGCGATCCCTTCCGCGCACGGTTTCGTAACGTCGTGTCGGAAGCACTATCGGAAGTCAATACGAACACGTCAGCTAGTTCGAGATGGAACACGGTAGAACATGTTCTGAAGTCGGCGGCGGAACTGACCATCGGTCGGACCGCCCCGGCGGCCAGACGAAGTGTCCCACACTGTGTTGAAATGGCGGTAATGTCAGCGGAACAACGCAAGTTGAAACTATGGCTTCAGAATACTCCAAACGCCATCCGCCGGTGCGAACTGAAGCGCCAGCGCAACACAATCGTACACGCTATGCGCCGAAAAGCTCGCGATAATGCCTCAGCGAGACTAGACAGGCTAGCGTCAGAAGTTGAACGTCTCCGCGATGGCGCAAAAATGTTTCGTGCCGTTCATGAGATGACGAGGAAACCTGCCGCCAAGCTAACGATCCACGACGACGCTGGACGCGTTATCTGTAACACAGCCGAACTGAACGCGCAGGTCATAGTTCAGCGACGAAGCCGTAGAAGAACTGCCTGCCTTCACCGGAAGACCATCGCGACTGGCAGACCCAATCACAACAGAAGAAGTCAAGCGAGCGATCGGGAAATTGAACAGCGACCGAGCCAACGGGCACGACGGCATACCGGCCGAATTCTTTAAATGCACGGCTGGCATGCTGGCAGACACGATTGCCAGCATTTTCAACGATGCGCTGGAAAAACACGAACCGCTCGACCTAGGCAAAGGTGTGCTCGTATTGATACAGAAGCCGGGCAAACCGATAGGTCCACTAACGAGTGTGCGTCCGATAGTTTAACAGTACTCCGAAAGAGACTGTCTCTCATCGTTCTCTCGAGGATCGCGCCGAAAGTTAACGACTACCTGTCGCCGTCGCCGTCGCAATCGGGATTCCGACGCGGACGCAGCACGGCCGACGTAGTCTTCGAGTATCGTTGGCTCTGTGCTAAAGCGCAGCGTCAGCACGTATCAATCGAATTCCTCGGCATCGACCTGAGTTGAGCCTTCGACACCATACGTCGCGACAATACGCTACAAACATTCTTCGGCGAGTCGGAACTGCGGATGATTCGCTTCCTACTCGCCGCCACGTCGCTCGAGCCGCGTCTCTCGACAGGCGATTGCCATTCATTCGCCACATCCATCGGGACGCCGCAAGGCGACAGCCTCAGGCCGGTATTATTCACTCGAAGCGGCACTCCGTGACCTACGTTCGCGCCTCCCGACACGTCCACCAGCCGATGCCACCCTACCGCTGGACGTCGCGTACGCTGACGACACGGACTTCGTCAGCTCTTCTCGTTCGTTCCTCGACGAGATCGAGCGCATCGCGCCAGCTTGCTTAGCGGAGTGGTCGCTGACGATCAACGCGTCGAAAACAGAACCAACAAGTATCAGCCGACACACTGACCGCATTCAGGAAGAGTGGCATATGACACGCAAGCTTGGATCGCTCCTCGGTGAAGCCGAAGACGTCGCTCGCCGAAAGTAGCTGACCAACGTCGTCTTCCGCAAGCTGTGGACACTGTGGTTTAGGCGATCACATATATCTCTATAGCTACGGCTACACGTATCCTTCGTTGTGCCCGTGCTGACGTACAACATGGATACATGGGGACTCACGAAATCAGAACTAGATCGTCTGGATGCGTACCACCGTCGTCACCTACGCCAGATCATCGGCATCTGTTTGCCACATCGCATTTCCAACGAGGCACTGTACCACCGTTGCTGATGTCGTCCTATCAGCAAACCTGTCATAATTGCATGATGGTGTCTGTTCGGGCACGTACTCCGTAAGCCACCCGATGCACCCGCTGAGCGAGCGATCGACAACTATTTCGCCGTGGACACAGGTGTCACGACATACATGGGTCGACCGCGGACCTGCGACGCATAGGTCGTACGCTACGTTGCCGTGCCGACGTCGACGCTCTGCGCGCACTTGATCGTGAACAGTGGCGACAACCGAGGCTGGTCATTTCAAAATAAGAAAGCGTCATGAATCCATGGAAATTACCTTTTTTTAAATCATTGATTTATATTTTTATTACTCTTTAGTGCAATTTCTACTGACTTTTTAACGAGTATTTTTTTATATTTTTTTATCATATTGACATTTTAATTATACATGTATATATTCATTTTAATATTTTATTTATTTATATATCTATTTATCCCACTTCTACAAAAGAACTGTGATGGTACATTTCGTGCGGAATGGCACAAGCGAAACAGACGCAAACTACATCACGTCTGCCACGCAAAAATGGACATAATAATAAGTGTAACAAAATTATCATTTTGTTCCCGTTCACATTTAAAAATTGAACTCGCAATGAATTTAACCATCTATCCATAAATTATAAATCAGCGTAATTTACATCTAGTTGGTGCCAGCCCAACTGCTTTCGATCATAATCGGAAATATAGTCGTGCATACACTGCCAGTCAGTGCCGAACTATAGGCTATAGCTAATTATCTAGTCTCGCTTAACCGACTCTCGCCAGGAAGATAGTTTGGCTCAGAATCGCCTTTTGACTGCTCATTGCCAATTACCACGTCTACCCCCCAGAATGTTTATATATTATGTATATTTTTGATAACGTAAGGAAATTGCGAAATAGTGCCCGAAATAGTATTATACAAAATAAAATTTATCTTAAACTAAATGAACACAAACAACGGTTTCGAATACTCTACGGGATTCGAACCGAGGACCCTAAAAATAGTTTCTCGACACGATACCGACTTACATTATTAATTAGCAGTCCGACCGTTGCGCGCAACACCCATTATACTTTGGTTAGTTAAATTTGTCCTTGTTTGGTATTTATATCATGCTTATTCACATTAGTCTTTTGTTTCTGCTCGAGCATAAGCAAATACCGTCAATGCGGAATCGTTGACAGCCACGAGAGCTGCCACCTAGTGAATATGCATGTGATTAAAAGGCACTAAACTACGAAATAAAGTTTAATATCGATTTATTTTTGTGTTACATGTTTCAATATAAGTTTAATGTTGAATAGTTGTTATAGTATTATCTGATAAAAGTGTATCCTTATTTAATTTGTTATTTCATGGTTGGCTTGAGAGCCAATCATCGTCTCTACCCTAATCTGGGGTAAAGCCCCCTACCGGTAACATTGGCAGGGCCTTAATATTCTAGGCAGTAGTGAGAGGCGAAAAAGTGCTCCCACCTCATGGCATCTGGGTAATCGAGGCTACTAATTCTGAGCATCTATAGACATACCGAAACCTTTGCCAAAATATGCATATTCGAAGAAGGCCAGTTGCACAGGAATTTGAACTGAGAATCACTGGACTCTCAGTCCAGTGCTTTAGCCACAACACGACTTTGCCCCACCACAAAGTGTATGTCGTAACTTACAAAGTGTACTGTTGTTTTATTAACAAACCAAACAACTCCATTTGTGGTCGATCATGTTTTAATATGATAATAATGCAATTGACCATGACCATATATGGAAGTTATGACAATGTCACTCAGAATATACAATATCCGACACCGTTACATAAACCTCTGCAATCCATATAACAAACTATTATGACAAATGGAATGCCTACACCCATTCAGCAAAATTATATATGAAAGCAGTGTAAAATATACCTAGTTTGTTATATAAAGAAATTCAACTATTAATTTCATTAAATGTAGCATATAATAGGCATAAGCTGTGATGTACATCATAGTATACAATATACTGTGCAACATATCACAGCTCCACTGCCAGAACCTTATCCTTATCTAAATAACAATCTAATGCATATTACTAACAACAACGTTGCAAATAGTACTGGTAAAAATCAGCTAGCCAATACCACTTTCGCCACAATAAATCGGGTAATAAATCTCTTCGATACACAAGTATCAAAGCTGCAACAGCAAAGCTATCCAACAGCCATAGTTATAAAATGTTCATATTCCAACAATACTAACAACATAATTATAATAATGCTTAGAATTATGAGACAAAAATATTGTATTATCTCAACATTACTTACTTAATAAATTTTATTTTTATACTCATACGCCAGTTCCCGACTAGTTCTATTATTAAAATAACTCGTAAAGATCTGTATAAAATAAAGATTCTCCAGTTCATAACAAAGTGCTAATGTTTTACTAAACAAAACAGATGTAGTGGTTTTGAAATATAAACTTCAAAAAAATGAAATTATTTACTAGACAATATGCTTATAATAACTGCACCTCCCAATAAAACTGCAGTGTTATAAAAGACATGATGTTGGCAATATTCCTGCAAGTCTGCAAATTAATTAAGCAAAACATATGTTTAACAAGTCTGTAACTGAATGAATTATACGACCACACCATGTAAATAAAGCACTGCTGTTCTTATCCGAGTAACATTTTGAAGGCCATAGATAGTAATCCAGTGGAAAAAACTGCTGAATTAATCATACCGTGAAATTATACATACAATTTTCAAGAGCAATAAAACTGTTATTAATTTAATTATTTGGGATCACATAAATTAAATTTTACAACAAATCTCTTCCTGATAGATTTGTTTGTATTCTTACCAGAATAAGAAAATTAATTTATGGATAATTTCTTAATAATATTTGCAGTTTTAAATACAAAACACAAAGTTCGACTGTAAATATCATCTTGTCCCAGATGTGGACATATTGCAAGCACTTATAGCATATTTATTAATATCATAGGTTAAATATGATGAATGAAATTGTGATTTATACTTGCTTCATTGGTTTAATTTATATCTGACGATGACATGAATACTCCTATTCTAAGTTGTTTCCTTCACTACGTATTTACTAAATAACAAACTGATGTGATAACATATTGAAAAAACATAATATCTTGATAAAACCATGTAACTAATGGTGCAGTAACAACAACACACTACAGTAGTGTAGATGTCAACAAGTGACCATTGACCAATGCAAGTCAGTTCCAACAGTCGAGCAACATTCCGTTGGTATCCAGAAACAACTGTACAAAAAACACCACATAAAACTTACATGTTGAAGAAAGGTCTCTGCTGAGTTGTGCTTGATCCCACGAGGCATTTGTCAACAGACACATGGCATAGTTCACCTGAGGATCATCTAAGACAATAATATCAATGATACTGACACAACAGTACTTGCTTTGCTGCCTCAGCCGAGTTTAAATAAACCACATTCACAGATAAACAAGTACGTAGAGTAACACTTATTATTCAGCATACACACGTAGCAAGCGTGTAGCATACAAATAGTATACTACAGCGCTATTAATAAGTGTATTGAAACTACACCCACCACCAGTCCTAATGGAGTTTGTGAACTGTACAAACATGACAGATGGCAAGGTTTTGAAGATGAACATTCAGTTTCCTTTCAGTTACCATTGTGAGGTCTTGAAATATCAGACATCCACAGGAAATGTGTACTTCACGCATGTAAATAACAACATACCTGTCATCAGGCCCTTGGCCAACGAATTAAAGTAAAACAACTGTGCATTCGCACTTTGTAATCACAGAACTTTGTATATCCCACACTGTAGCATTTGTTTTACACTTGATGCATATTGACATAGTGCATTCAGCAAGGTCATGGTGAGATAGTGCTCTCTAGATAAAGTCATGATGAAACAGTGCACTGCAGTAAGGTTATGATGACTGTGCACTGAAGTAAGTTCAAGCTGATGTAATGCACTACAGTAAGATTATGACACAGTGCACTACAGTAAGATAATGTAATGCACTGCAGTAAGATCATGATCACAGTAAAGTCATGATGAAACAGTGCACTGAAGTAAGGTCATGATAGAACAGTGCACTGCAGTAAAGTCATGATGAAACAGAGCACTGCAGTAAAGTCATGACGAAACAGTGCACTGAAGTAAGGTCATGATTAAACTGTGCACTGCAGTAAGGTCATGATAAAACAGTGCACTGAAGTAAGGTCATGATGATTCAGTACACTTAAATAAGGTCATGATGAATTAGTGCACCGAGGTAAGGTCATGATGAATCAGTGCACTGAAGTAAAGTCATGATCACACACTGAACTGCAATAAAGTTATGATGATAGTATACTGCAGTACGATCATGATGACATTGTGCCCTTAAACTGGTTAAAGTCATGGTAACCCAGTGCAGTGAAGTCACTACACATCACTGCCTACAAGGTTTAGGGATCATCTCAGAATGCTCATTTCCAATATTAGACAAAATTACTTTTGTTTTGGGAGGGGGGCCAAAGGCAGTTTTATCTGGTGTTGGACATCGATATTTTATGGTTTGGACCGATACTGTTAATATATCAATATCACCATATCAACGTTTACAAACGTTTACCTGAGGGGGTGGGGGCCTGAGACCAGCTGAAGGTAATTTTGTTCGATATCGGACATTAACTTTCTGAGATGATCCCTAACATCAATCTTAATTTGCTGAAAAAATACTACACATGGAATACCTTCATATATATATTCTTGCTATTCATATGACTGGCATGTAGCTGATACACCACTGCCCAAGGTTTCTCACTCATACATGTCAAACATCTAAGTTTTTTTAAGGAGTGAACCACTACAAAAAGCAGAAGTTTTATACCCCTTCCACCTAAGACTCCACAACTAATATTATGGATAACTACCATAACAACTCAGAAATGTGACAATTCCAAACGTTTTGAACAACACACACTATTGAGCAGATTCAACATCCTAACATAGCATACCATCTACATAATATATATATGGCACCGGGTATTTGTGCAATACAAGTACATATACATACGAGGCCATAACTTGCATATTTTGGGCAGTGCTACATCAACAACATGCTTTTAAAAGCCCGTGGTTAGTATGGCAGTAAATTAATAAAGGCAACTGGATTATTGCTTCCTAGAAATCAGTTTCTTGTATTGACAAAAAACAAAAAAGTACAACCATCTCGATAAAATACATTAATGTGTTTTGAAAGAACATTGCAAAATTAATATCTTTTTGTAATACTGTTAGGAAAATGCAATAGATAGTATCTATATTACAAGTATTTGCAATAATTTATGGACTCATTGTGAATTATTACATTTTAATTAACTGTAAATCAGGCAAAATAGGACGAGTAGTTTCTAAGATATGACAGTTAATTAAAATGACATTTCACGAGGTGTGACCCTTAAAAGTATCACACCTACCCCGGATATAGTTTTACTGTATCCATAATGGTACAGCCTACAACTTGTGGATTATTAGAAATAAACAGCATTCGCCTGAAAAAACGCCTTTATAAGGCAACGCTGAAAGTTACGAAAATATCACTGCGGCTTTCATTTGGTTTCATCTCATTTTCACTGACATCTTGGCAAGTTCTACTGGTTTCTCCTGATGATCCCAGTATACAGAGGATGAGCTCTGTCAGTTTGAAGGAAACATGGGTGCAATTCTGAGGTCAGAAAATGTTCAAAGAAATGTTAGATAATCCTGATACAGCAGGTGATATATGTTCAAAGAAATTTTAGATAATCATGACAGAGCAGGTAATATATAGTAAGGTATACTCTTGAACATACACAACAATATTTTTGAAAATGCAGAAATGTCACTGCGTTTGGGTTTACCATAAATTATATTTTAGTGCCAAGAAAATGGTTAGGTTATAGTCAATATTACTACATCTTGGACTTGGAGAGACAAGCTATTTCCCCTAGGTCCCACTGCCAACCAAGTCATTGCATGCAGTGATACGTACACCCAGCAAAGCTACTGTTTCCTGGTATCACATACAGGTTCTACTGCCGGTACCATCATGACCTGATGGTGGACGTGGCGAGGGCTGCAGTTTGAGCTACATGGGGTCATCCCATGTTCTCCTTGTCCAGTTTCTCTTGTAGTTTCTTCTGCTGCAGCTCGGCCTTCTTCCGCTTGGCCTTTTCGATGTAGAACTGGCGTACTTCTTCCTGCTCAGCAGGAGTCTTGCGATAGCTGCAGCACAGAGATTGACATGTTGTGGGTCACACCCTTACGCAGGATCAAATTTCTACCAGTCCAAAGATGCACTGTTAGATACGTGCGTTCGCGTGTGCACACCTGCAATCAGCTCGTCGCAATGTAAAGAAGTACTATTATTTTGTTACTTTATGTAGAAGTTGATTTTTCTTGAGTAACAAAGTACATTTTCTTTTAAGTACTTTTACTTGCTACAAAGTACAATTAAGGTGTACTTTATTAATGTAATGAAGTATGCATAATTTATGTGTTAACATTTTTGAACTTCAAAGATGTTTTCGACAAATCATCTGTGCCAGAACCCAGAACTGTTTGCTCCCTGCATAGATCTATGTTTAGATATCAGCGGGAACTACAAGTGATATTATTTTCTGATTGGTTGGTTCATTACCAGGTGGCATACAAGTTGCAATACCAAATTACAAGCCATTTATTTAGAAAAGTACTTTTGTGTTTACTTCGTGTAGGCCTATAGTTGTTTACTTTTTACTTGTGCTTCTAGTACATTTTTTAAAAGTAGTTTTACTTGAGTAGCTTTTTTCCTGGTTACTTGTACTTTTACCCAAGTACAAAATAAATGTACTTCTACCAGCTCTATACAATCCAGTTCAAACATGCATATATATATATATATATATATCATGCATGCATTATTGTTGTATACATTTGTATGCATGCATGTATATACATATATATATATGTGTGTATATATATATATAGACACATATATAATATATATACATATGTATATACATGCATGCGTACATGTGTAAATAACAATAATGCACGCATACACAAGTGTGACATACATTTTAAAGCATAATTCACCTTATAAATTACAGTGAGAGTCATTAATGTTTTTTGCTCAAATTTCCACCCATCCAAAACAAACTCCGCTCGTCCGAAATACAGGTGGACTGGTCTCTAGATAAAGCAATGGCTCATGGCCAGGCTGCATCAGAGAGCAGGCTACATTAGATTTTACATCCATGGGTGGAAAATCTATTAGTGTTTTATGCACCATACACAAAATGTATCCACAGATTTTCTTTAAACTTTCTGAGCACATGAAACATAAATAAATTGACGTGGTGTGGGAAATTCATGAAAATTGCATGCTTTTTTCAAAAAATCCACCCAAATATGATACCCCTCAATTTCATCCCAATCTGATCACTTGATTTTAAAATGTTGGTGTGTTCTGCAAAATTGCCGTTGTGTAGATACACGAGCGACTAACATCTATTTATTGCTACCAAGTGAAAGAGAAACGTGATTCCACTAATCCGCAAAATCCCATTTGAATGACATTGCCATTCTGACATCTGACATGGTGTTTTAAAGTGTTAAAGTAAGAAATTCCCGAAAAATCTGACAAATCCTACAGAACTTTGGAAATCAAGAAGAGATTTCAAGAGGATGAACCGATGACACTTACTAGAAGTCAAAGAAGCGACCCATCTGAAGAAGTTGCATGTTTTCATTGACAAAGTGGCAACTGAAGAGAAGCAAGTTCCGTGGTTGAACCTTCCACGCAAACCTCATGAAGAGACCCGAGTAGATACAAAGTGCTGCAAAAAACAATACGTCTGATTTTATACAGCACCAGATCTATGACTGTCTGAGGTGAATAAACAAATAGATTAAAATTTATGCTAGTTGATGCTACAATAAATTTGAACATGATGGAAGCATTGAATACTTGGTTATTTGTAACAGTTATGAAAGGAAAGCAAGACATGTTTAAGAATGAATTGCATATTTCAATGGTTAAAACATTAAGACAAATAAGATGGCCAAATAATGTTTTTATGATACACATTTTCCTGTCATTGTCATATGATTGTCATGATACCATAAATACTATGATAACAGTTTATATATAAACATATATTTTATATTGTGATGTACAGTTTAACTACAGTACAGTATAATTATTTTAATGATACATGTAACTAAAACCTGATTACTGATTTCAGTGTTAATTGCTTGCATTCTTTAAAAATGTACAGAAATTCATTGCAAACCTACGAGATTCGTGGCACAACTACAAATGCCAAGATTTACCTGTTGTCATTTTTCCACTGATCTTTTCAGGATTGTCTTTGACATCTGCGAGAGCGGCAAGTGGTAGACCCCAGTTTGCAACTACAATGACAGAACCAAGAGGCGTGGTCAAAGGGGTCGTTTCAGTGACATAACATTTTTCAAAACATTTCTTTAAATGTATCATCAAAAGATGATACCATAACAACATTAGCAATTTTATAAACATTTAAACTATTGATTAAAAAATTGCTTCTTTGACATCACTAGTTTAACTAAATATAAAATAAGTAACATTATGACATGGTGTTTAAAATGCTTTTTTCTACAAAAACAACATACTATTTACCTTGCCTTTAACACGGACGGAAGAGATTCAAGACACTGTACTCATACTTAGCTAGCAAAATAATAGCGAAAAATGTTGACTAAATTGACACAAGAGACTAATACGCCTGACACACTTCATGTGTAAACAACCAAAGTGACACTTACTTGGACCCCAGAAATGCTGAAATTAAAAACAGATGTCTCAAATTAGCATAAATCATATGTAATGGCCACTTCCAAAAAAATCACAATCATATTTTCTGGATCTAATAATATCAGTAATATTCTTTATCCACAATACACCTTTAAATGTGTATATTTTATCTTCCTAACGGTTTAAAACATGCATTATATGTGATAATTTGTTCAGTTTATTTCTTAATCTTGATTTAAATGTTTCAATGAGTTTTTAGCAAGGCATGTTGCTCACAGTATAACAATATGCAATGTGTAAGGGTGTGTGTGTGTGCATGCGTGTGTACACATAATTTTGGATTTTTTTATTTATTTTTAATTTTTAAAATACAATTAGGTAATGGTACTTACTGTGCTGTTTGTTGAAGGTCACCACCATCAGCATCATCATCATGAGACATGGAAGAAGAAAGGTTATATTGAATCTTTGACAGTAAACGATTAAACAATGTTGTGCAAGTTAAATATTCTTCCCAGCGTACAAACCCACATTCACAATATGAAGATAACTAGTATAAAACAATCTGTAATGATACCGACAGAAGAAAAGCAGGGTGATTCCATGGCCTGGTAAATTGTCTTTGGCGACGGATCTTGAACTCTATTAAGGAGATGTTAGCTTTAAATATGAATCTATATATTTATGGTACGCTGTGGAAAATTTATAGATTTCTCGTCCTGTAATAATATGAGGTATTGAATTTTTACATATTAATATAATATTATATCACCAAGTACAATAATTAGTACCTGAATTTTTTATGTATCAACACTCTGACATTTGTGGTGGTTAATCCACATAAGAAATCTCCCAACTTGTGACCATACATTTACATAATATATACATATGTATATATATATATATATATACTAGGTGCGATCCAAAAGTTCCCGGACTAGTCGCTTGGAGCGCTAACAGGTACAGCCTTGGCCCGCTAGATAGTGTTAAACAGCTTTATTGTGAAGCAGTGTGCCTAGTGACACGGTGATACATGCATATGTTTTGTTTTGCAAGCATTTTTGTGCATTACTGTTAGTGGTTCTGTGAACATTTTGCGAGAACAGAAATTACAGAGAAATGACAGGCATGAAGGAGCAGCGTGTGCATCAAGTTTTGCTTCAAACTCAGCAAATCCATGTTGGAGCTTAAACAAGCATTTGGTGATGATGTCATGGGCAGAAGCCAGACTTTCGAGTGGTTCTCGAGGTTCAAACGTAGGCAAACATCAGTTGATGATTCCGAACGTTCTGGCCATCCCTCAACCAGCAAAACTGACGAAAATGTTGAAAAAGTATGTGTAAGGCCATCCACAAGGACCATCAGCGAACAATTAATGACATTTGCAGCATCGTTGGCCTATCGTTTGGTTCATGCCAAACACATTCTCACGGAGGAACTCTTCATGAGGTGGATCGCTGCCAAATTCATGCCCCGCTTGCTTACCCAGGACCAAAAGCAATGCCGGCTCATTGTGGGCAGGGACCTCCAGGAACAGGTCAGAAATGTTCGAAACTTCCTTTCCAAGGTCATCATCACTTTTGATGAAAGCTGGGTTTACGGCTACGACCCAGAAACCAAGCAGCGGTCATCCCAGCGGCACGCACAGAATTGGCTGCTGCAACACAACAACGCGACGGCCCACACGGCTCTGTCTGTGCAGCAGTTTTTGGCCAAAAACACTATGGCAGTGGTCCCCCACCTTCCCTACTCCCCTGACCTAGCCCCCTCCGACTTCTTCCTGTTCCCCAACAAGATGGAGATCCGGCTGAAGAGGCGACGATTTGACGACATCGCAGAGATTCAGGCAGAATCGCACGGGGTGCTGAAGAGCATACCCACAATGCAGTTGCAGAGGTACTTCCAGCAGTGGGAACAGCACTGGGCCTGCTGTATCAACTCGCGAGGGGACTATTTTGAAGGGGACAATAGTGATTAGAAGCTAAGGTAAGCATGCATTTGTTATTGACACAGTCTGGAAACTTTTGGATCACACCTCGTATATATATATATATATATATATATACACGAGGTGTGATCCAAAAGTATATATAATAGTGTATATCAGGATTTATTCATTGGTCAGCTGGTCAGTTTGGATGTATTTCACCTCACAGTAGATTACCATACCGTATGTCACAAGGAAATTGTTCAGTCTCTACTAGCCCATTAGACCCCGCGCGTCCAAAAGCGCCTGGATGTTTTTTCCCCAGAGTGCCCGAGAGCACCCGGTAGAGATAAAGCCTGTAGTGGTGGCCCCCATCATGTTGATACTAAGAGACTAACACTGGCTGATTCCTTGATATCTGTATGGTGGGTATTGTCGACATGTGCTTGCTTGCATTGAAACAAATTTAGTTTTTCACAATAGAATTTCACCATCTGTGGACCTCAAAAACGGTGGCGCCTTGGACATCGTAGTTATTTTCTAATGACGAAGTTGGCACTATTATAAAGTTGACATTATGTTCGAAACGCAACTGAATGAGAGATAAAATGGATGACTTGGGCTTTGTTTATGTTTCCCTGTCCAAGTTTGGTCACCATCAGTTGGGTTTTAGGCATCAAGACTGTTTTTTATATGTTGCTATACAAACATTGTCTTTTATTATGGTAAATATTCTAACACTCTGTCAATTCGTCTAATAGTTGAAATTTGGCAGTTTCAGGTGTCTGTCAATTCGTCTAATAGTTGAAATTTGTCAGTTTCAGGTGTCAATATGCTAGTGATCACAATGTCAACACCGACATAGACAACATGGAAGCCACATGTGGGATGACAGCAGCCAAGACAGAAGTCTTACAAAGACGTGTTTGCTGTCTATATTAATTTTATACAAAGTGAACTCATTTACATTGTCTCATGTCCAGGGCTGCCTACCTGACAAAAATAATTTCCGTAATGACTCCCCACCTCCCCCCACCACCGCCGCACCCACGACCCCTGGTCCATAAAGTTGCCAATCAAACTCTTCAGAAGTAAATACAGTGACACACATTCATGGTGCTTGGGAATCCAGGAAGTTACTAAACATACTTTGTTTCAACATAATTGTGTTGCCACACTGTAACTCCTGTCTCCAACTAAGGTTTGCACTTCAAAGAGATGTTTGCTTTGCAACATCCAACAAGTTACATTGTCAAAGTCCATTCATGGCCAGACATGCCCAAGTGTTTACTTCTGTAGAGCACCATGGTGGGAAAGACAGCACCAACACAGTGTATAGCCAATAATCATCTAACATGCTTCCAAATTTACAACACACAGCAGGAAACATTATAATTATTACTAACAGTCAATGATGATGTTAAATTATTATATTTAAACAAAAAGCCCTGAATAAAATATGATAGTTTTTTATTGCAATTACAACAATTGTAATTCTTATTTTATATTCGTCTAAGACATGTTATAATTATATTCATAATTTTCAGAAAACCATAACTATTTAACGTAATTTAATGGTTCTACCTAAGGTCATCTTAATTTATAATTATACAAACTCAATAGTTTTGAAGATACAGCTTATAACCTGCAGGCACCCAGAAATGCTTAAATATGTGGCAGTAGCCTGGGGAACACGGACACATGCCAATTTAACTGGCTGGGGTTCAATGGGCTAGAAGAATTGTACTAGAACTGAAAATATGGAAAGTTTATTAGCACAATAGTCACCAGGTAGGGACACCATGAACAACTTTCCAAGGTAGTCACCAGGTGGAGGCTCTATACAGCACAGTCCAGATACCCATTTTTAGACACATGGGGAAGATGCTGAGTGAAAAGGTACAGGGATGGTCTAGGACTAGGGAACATGGTAGTTACTATGACTGTGTCATATGCTTACACTCCTCCTGGCATGAACACCAGACTTAAAGGTCATACACAGTTTAACTTCACTGTCTAAAAGCAACCCCAAAGTAAAGAAAGTGTACTTCAAACTGACAATTAAAAATTTATATTTTTAATTGTTACTCTACTGGAAAAGAACATAAAGTTAATATCTATATGTGAAAGTGTCAGTTCAGCAACAAATTAGTATTAATTATAAATGCTATATAATTTGTGACTCGCCACAGTGAAGCATGTATTGTGTATAAGTGTCACTTCTGAACATGAGCCAAAAATAACTGTCTATTATGTTCCATCAATTTGGTAATTTGGGCAGAAATACACTTTATAGCATCATTTTTCAATGACATGTTTATTTTCCTTGACACATAATTCATAACTAATAAAATACATGTATTGGCGAATTCATAGATTAAAAACACTAAACAGTAAAAACTTGTTCAAAAAGACTCAATACACTGCTTTTTTTAAGTTTGCATCAATTCTACATTTAGTAATAAATAAAAACTACTGAAGATATTTCAACAATTTAGGATTCACTATAAAGCTCATGATCTGCAGAATACAAAAGGGTACAAAACTCCACTTAATAATTTTGCAACTTAATACCCAGTTTGCTGCGGCCGATCACATTGATCTGCAGTAATTAATCACAGTAAAGTAAGTGATCCAGGCTACTAATTACAGCTGTCCAGACCAAACTCGAAATAATCTGCATAAATTTGTTCCCATTTTCCACTGGTAAGTCTCCTGTATAAATAGCGAGCAATTTGTCCTAGTTAATTACACGGCTGCACTTGAATACTTCCTCATAGTTTCTTGCAATCACATGATGTATAACAGGGCTGTTCTAATTATATCAAATCAAATACAACTTTCCATTCAAGTTATACGGCCAAAATATTGAAATCAATTAAAACACTATTTAAATTAGTTAAAATTTGAGACAAGGCAAACCGAAAAAACAATGCCATAGCACCAAAATCAATAGCGAATTTTGAAAAATACAGAAAATGGTCTCAGTGCTCAATCATGGACAACTATTAACTGTTCTTGAGGTAAGAACTAACAACTTGAGGTAAAAATTACATATCTAGGCAAAAATGTCCAAGATATTTACCCAAAAATTATATGAGTATTGCTTAATTTTGTATATGTTAGGTGTAAAGAATTTAGAACGATAATACACATAGTAATTAGTATAGAAATTCTTAATTACTAAATGTTGCACAAAGTGAGACTGGTATACACTGACGTAATTATCTCACACCCAACTCAAGTGGAACACATCTTGTGAAGTCTTGATGGTATTATATAATCAGTATTCACTAAGACTATGGCCCGATTGACAGACAATGCTTCTGTACCTTAAATCTACTCCCTCAATTGTTTTGCTCCTCATGTTTCTTAGTAATTTCGCAAAAAACAGAGGCATCAAGTACTCCCCAATGATATCCTAGTTCATTTATGCATAGGTGTTAGTTTGGTTTTTTAATTAATTGAAAAACTGCAAACTCTTTTGTTTTTGGTAAAAACCGGATCCAGTTTTTTGCTTCGATTTTACCTGAGTATGGACATTAAACTCTGTGTTGAATCGCGTTCTTGTCTTCTCGTGATCGCGAATTATGGGTAATATTGACCTTTGATCCCACCCTTTGGCACGAACATATGCGTAACAGTAATGTAATAGTAATTTACCTAATCTATTACTTTTATATTAAAAATTACTACTATTGAACATTTCAAAATTTGTATGTTGTCTTGGTATTTAATTATTTACAAGGAAAAGAATATTCCAGTAGTTTCACCACTTTTTTTGATTGCCCCTCAGGCCTTGACATTTTATATAAAAATCATCATCTCATTGACACGCTGATAGATTTTTAAAAAATGTGCATACTTCTAGCTCTCGTAAAATGCCTGTATGTGTGACATCCACCATTTCACAGTCGACAATACCTTAGGTGATTTACTCCAAACAGCCCAAACTTGAGCTAACGCAGGAGTTGTATGGTGCTTGTTTGTGCGCATGCATTGTGGGTAGTTTGTTTGTTTATTTTATAGGCACTTTAGATGATTGGGTGTGGTGAAAGGGAGGTTCATGATCGCTGTTTGAAACGCTATGGGGCTTTCTAGTTCAGTAATCGGTGGCGGAATCATATTCCAGATTCGAACTGCTCGGGGGTAGAAAAAGAACACTGCTGCATTGATGCGGCACCTAGGGGCTACGTAGTGGCCACGGTTTTTTAACTGTGTTAGTAGACCTGGTGGGGGTGTGATGTTGACTGTGTTAGTAGACCTGGTGGGGGTGTGATGTTGACTGTGTTAGTAGACCTGGTGGGGGTGTGATGTTGATTGTTATTTAGTATTTTGTAAAATGTCATGGCTTGTTTGATAATGCGTCGTCATTCAAGAGTTGACCATCCAAGGGTGGCTATTAGGTCTGCTGCGTTTGTTTAGCGTCTGTGGTAATTTTTGACAAATCTGGCAGCACAGTGTTGTACTCTTTCAAGGTGTTTAATTTGGGTGGCAGTGTGTGAGTTCCATATGGGAGAGGCATACTCGAGTTTTGGTCGGATTAGCATGTTATAGGCTGTTTCTTTTATTTCAGGTTTGCATGGTCCGAGGGTTCGTTTGATCATGCCTAGGACTTTTGAAGATTTGGAAGCTATGTCAGTGATATGGTTAGCCCAGGTTAGTTTACAATCTAATTTTATTCCAAGATATGTGTGGCTAGAGGCGGTAGAGAGTGGTATGCCAAAGAGTGAATATGAATGTAGTCTGGGTTTGGTTTTGTTTGTTATTGGGAGATGCACACATTTAGATATGTTAAATTCCATCTGCCATTTATTAGACCATGTTTGGAGTTTGATCAGGTCAGATTGGAGAGTTTCGTGGTCGGTTTCGGATGTGATTTTGCGATATATAATGCTGTCATCTGCAAAGAGACGTACGGAAGATTGGACATTTTCGGTTATGTCGTTTATGTAGAGTAAAAATAGGACAGGTCCTAGGACTGAGCCCTGTGGTACACCAGATGTAACATTTGTGCTGTCCGACAGGGCTCCATTGACTGAGACTCTCTGTTTGCGGTTGGATAGAAACGATTTGATCCAGTTTTGTGTTTCCAGTTATTCCATAGAAAGCTAATTTGGATAGGAGGCGTTTATGGGGGACTTTGTCGAAGGCTTTGGCAAAATCGAGTAGGATGGCATCTATTTGTGTCTTATTGTCCATAGCAGTCATCCAGTCGTGGACTGTCTCGATGAGTTGAGATTCACAAGACAGACCTGATTGGAATCCATGTTGGAAGTGGATGACGATGTTGAGTTTGTGTAAGTGTTTCCACATGTTGCTTAGAATGATGTGCTCCATAACTTTGCAGAGGATGCATGTTAACGAAATTGGTCTATAATTAGCAGGGTCTGATTTTTGGGTTTTTTTGTGTATTGGTGTTACTAGTGCTTGGAGCCAGTCATCTGGGAGTTTGCAAATGTTGTATGACTGCTGGAAAATGTGTGTGATGATGGGGGCAATTTCCACTGCAGTCTCTTTAAGGACTCTGGCTGGGAGTTCTACAAACACATATGGAAATCTGCCTATTCAAATGCACTTATGTCATAGCATGTGAATTTTGTAAAAAATTATTTCTCAAAAATACACTGCTCTTTTCTTCTGTAACCAAACAGGATGTCTAATTAGAACATGACCCCTTGTGTTGTTATTGGTTTCGAATGCATGGGATGCCGATCTCGCGGAAAGCACGTGACCAAATTGGCGCAGGAGGCCGACAGCGCAATTTGCTTTCGCCAGCTATACCCGGTGTAACGACAAATCATGTTTTACGATTAAAAAACAAGTATGCATTTTTTATTAAACCGACAGTGCACACTAGTTAAACTATTCACACATTACACATGTGGACCTAAAAGAACCGGATTGGCGATGAGCAAACCAACTAATTAAGGACCTGTAACTGTAAGCGATTCCGCCGATTGTAACTAGGGGCTGGGCCGTTCTGAGAAGAGTTTATAAATATATTTTATGTTTACCTATGATACGGCGGGCATGTTCAACGCAAGTTACGCGCACCGTGATAGCTTTTCCACCAAATTACTTATGCACGTATAGGAAACTGTTTATATGTTCTAACCACACTAACATACCTTAGGAAATAGCGTCCCCAGGTTAGCGGTTGTCCCGCCATCGTTTGCACTTGAACTTGATAAACCGGTCATCTCGCCCCATTGCCACATCGCCTAACGAGTTCGCCTCTTTACCAATTCGCCCCCAAACAGTTCGCTACCATGCAAGTGCCAGTCCATCGACCTTGTGCATACTAATTTTTATATAAAAAGTAGTCCCTCGATGGTTCTTTCATAAAGTTCAAACAGCTACACGTTTCATCACTGACAGACCTGTTAATGTCAATAACAATTCCACTTTCTTTGGAATAATCCATGCGGTATATATATATAATTATATTATATATATATAATATATATATATACAATATATAATATATATATATATAATTATATATATATATACAATATATATAATATACATATATTTATATATATATATACATATGTATACATATATACTTAGATATTCACTTGCCTCGATTCCTTCTTCTTCTTCCGATACACGTCTAGCCTCAACATGCTGAGGATATAGTAGGTATGTGGCATGGCAGGCGAACAGGAAAAGTGTTTTCGTTTTTTGGTTTTAGAGTGCAATATATAAGAACACAATTATCGTGTAGATAAACATACATACTTGCAGAAGAACTAGTTAACGTCTAAAATATGGGGTAGTACGAAGTTTGGATGTTGCTTTTAAACGCATCCAGGCTGTTCTGATTAACGAAGTATTGAGGGAGGGAATTCCATCCAAAGTCGAATGGTACTGGGAAAAAAGAATACAAGTTGTAGTTGCATCTGGGGTGAGGGATAAGGTAAGATAAGGAATGTTGTTTTCTGGTGACTTTATTGACAGGAATAAGGTATTGGTTTGCTGGTATACCCACTAGGCCATTTGCTATCTTGTACTTCATACATAATTTTGCATTGGTTCTTCTGTCTGACAGGGATCTCCATCCTAATGTCTGGAGCATGTTGTCCGTTGTCCCTAATATAACTATTGATATTTTCTACTTATATGCATTGACATGTGGCATTTCATTTGCATGTGTGTGCGTGTGCCTGCGTGCCTGCGTTGGATATATTGAGACAAATTACAGTGTTAAAACATACGGTTATACACAGTATGTGGCATGCGGCGTACGCTATTCAGGCCACTTTCGCCTCAACGGACAAACGGAAACTTTGTCAGCGCGGAGCAATTTGGGACATGTTGGATGAATGAACGTTATCCAGTGTATTGACGAAATAGCCCTCCTTTGACCGCACAACAGTGTGAAACCAATAATACAACTCTTCTTTTTGTTTTCAATTTTACCTTTTACGAAATAGTACATCTAATGATGACAAAAGCACCGTCTACAATCAGCCAGTCATTTACGTTAGACATAACAATATATTATTAAAATGACTGACAGTTGACGACGGTGGATGATCCACGGAAGGATCAAATATGCAAGATTCCCGCAATCCCAAAACCCCTGTCGAGCAAGGGATGAGGTGTGCTTTAGCAATTATGCTTTCAATATCGAAAGGAGTTTATTATTATTAGAACCGTCGGCGTCGTTATTTAAAATAAATTACAGCGATACAAACCTAAATAGTATTAACATCCAATAATGATAAATAATGTCACAGTGCCTAAAAACAAGTCTCGTTAGTTTGATCAGCATTTGACGTTTCATCTCCTTCCGTGGAAGTTCACGTACAATCCTCCCTGTCAGTCGTTGGTCGTCGGTGTTGTCCACACCCCGAACTTGTCGTAGCTACTTGCAAGAAGCAATAAGGAACACGATCATTTACTTCATCGTCGCACATATGCAACTCGTTGTTATGTGGAAAAAAAACGTAATTGTGGCAATGGCGTCATCATTATTTGTTTAGCGCGTCGACGCGTCGCCGGCCCACGTCCACGCAACGTCAACATAATTATCAGCTAGTGGCCGGCTTCATGAAGCGTACTTACATTTAAGAACGTTCTTAATCGCTTCATGAAACCGTCCCCAACCCGTAGGCTGGGGTCTGATGGGTGCGTACGCACCCTCTGTTGACGCAAACCAGGTTCGCTTGAGGTCTCAGGGGATGCAATTTTAATTTTTTTGTGAGCCTCAAAGGTGCCGATGACGGTTATTTGGAGGCTGTACGGTTATGCATGCAGTTGGTGTGCATGTGTGCAAGAATGGGCGTATGGGTGTGTGTTCATTGATGAAGATATTTAAGCGAAACAAATGATTCATAACACTGCTGGATTTCTCGCGCACATAATTTTGTTTATTAAATAAGTCGTTTCTTAGATAATTTTTAAAAACTACTTCAATTGTTGAAAGGTATTTTTTGTTCATTGCTTGCACTGACAGAGGCAGGACGAGAAGCTACACGTAGCAGGTAACAACCTGGATCGGGTAATAGTGAAACGAGAAGACAGAAGAAAGGTGGGGAATCAGAGAATAGATCAGGAAGAAGAATTGTCTCTGTAACAATGGGGGTAGTTGGGTGCATTCTGCGATGGGCATGACACGTAGACAGAATGAGTGAGGAAAGACTAACAAAGGAATAACGAGGGTGAGAAAGGTGGTCACGGATTTTGAAACGGTGGTGTGTCCCGGGTGGTTTTTGTCGAATATACCGACTCTTCTGCGCTATGTCATCAGCACCCAGTTGGAACAGCATAGAGATCCGACCAATTATTTCATGGTGCGGTTGTCAATGGTGCACGTAGTTCGGGTGACGGCAACCCCAGGTCACGGCGAGCACGACTGTTCTGTTCACGTTGTTGACCGACAAGCTCCGCAAGCGCAATCGTAATTTCTTCCGTCGTCTCTACCTGCCGTCTCTTCGATCGCAGTTGATAGCCTCCTAGCTGACCTCAACAAACGACGCACGTATGGGAGAAGGACTGGAAGATGGCACTCAATCCAAGCAAGTGTGACACCATCATAATTACCCGGAAGCCAAATGCAATTACGTTTACCTAAGCTATCCATCGTAGCAATTAACGTCACCCTTCTAAAGAACAGAATGTACCTTGTGATCACATATATAATAGCTAACATGACCTGGACTACCCTTATTCCCAGAACAATATCAACATACATACGTAGTTATCCATAAAAGATCAAGGCACAGTACGTGAGCTCTAAACAAGAGATTATTTAAACCCATTATCGAACATGCCAGTTCATCGTGGGACATTGACCAGCACCGGGAGCAACATCAAACAACTGCAAGTTTAATTTCCAACGGCCGGCGCGGACCGCACGATTTGTAACCACGAGTAGTCCAACTCAAATGATCCACAATCTTGACTGGAAATCCCTCCAACGCCGAAGGATAATCGCTAACATAATTGTGATGTACCGTGTATCACACCATCTGTATATCATCCAATTTTTTTTCTTGAAATCTGGGAGACTTTCATCAGCGATTCAACACGGTTCCCGCTGTATTTGATCTTGACATTGGAAGATGGTGGGGGTGATGTTGAAACATGTTCGCCGCCGTATTTTTTGCTGCCGCGCCGTCGTAACTTCTCGGCTGCCTCTTAACACCAGAAGACGGGCGGGGGTGCTGTTGGAGATTTTCAGCGGAAATCCGGGATGTTTGCGCCTGCATGTATTTCGGGAGACGGGGAGACGTGCACACCCAAAATTCGGCAGACTTCTGGATTTTCCTGGAAACTTGGTAGGTATACATCTGATAGACATATAAGTAGCTACGTACGTTTCTTCATACATGCACTGCATCTATAACCTATACATTATATAATTATTATAGTTCTAACGAAAACAATTTAAGTTTAGCACTGTTATCTCTTTTGACTAACACCATAGAATATTACTTTCGTTATCAAGATTTTAACTTGATTTTAATTATCTTAACCTTCACCACGTTCGTGTTGTATATAATCACTAACTACACCCACTATATTATAGTTATACAACAGTGCGACAATGCTGCAGAAATTCTAGGTATCGTTCGGGACGACCAGGCTTGGGACGAGCTGGTAACAAGGCGAATAATATTGGGTAATAAATATCCTCGTTACTAATCTATAAAGTCAACTTTAAACACATTCACAATAGTATGCATACTTACACCAGAGCTAAATAAATTATTTTACAGTTTTAACAACACCAGAATTTTGGCATAGAAATAAATTAGTTGTCTAAGTAAATTGTTTTTGAAATGATAACGAGATTTTCAAAATGGCGAATATTGCAAACGTTAATTTTCCTCCAAATTTTGGAAATCCATTGACAGCTGTTGAACGAGCGCATCGTTCAGTGTTTGGTAAGGATGGTTGTTAAATTGACTTTAATTCATATTATACATTGGTTGATAGTTAAACGGTTGTTTGTGTTAGTGTTGTAAATTATTTAGAAATATTGCCGGTTATGGGCGATAATGCAGATTAGCGAGAGAAACACAGTGACTGCCGCGCATAAAACACACAAAATGTCTGTAATATTGTTCCTACTATACGTTATTTGACAGTACCTGGCTATTGATTTAAATTAAAACTAACATTTCTATATGTGTATTTCTTGATATATCTTCTGCACACTGTAAAAAAACCACAAGAAATATACTCTAAATAATGAAGAAAGTTTATCATATAACACTGAGCGTCAAGTCAGCAATATAGTCCATGACCTTATGATCAGTGATGCTACAGTTTTCTTGTGTTATTAAGCATGCTTGGTATAGTTACAAACTTAAAAGTGTGGTCAGCTTTGTGTTGATTATAAATGGGTGATAGGTAGGTAACTTAAAAATTGCTCACATTACCCTCATATAAATTAGTATATCAGCCATTCCAAACCGTCAGGCGAACAGGAGACTGGTGGCGCGAACAGGAAAATTTTAAATCATCCTCTATTAATCTTATTATTTTACTTGTTTTTAATTTGATTTATATTACGGTAAGGTGTTCGATAAGTGCTATTAGTTGGCGTCCTGTGACCAACACAAATACTAAAAAAAAACACCCATTTCTGTCTAAAACGAACATTATTTATCAAGACACTGTATTATCACCCAGTAAACAACTGGTAACCATGGCACCTATGATCCGTTAATCTACATGCAAATCGGTTAAAATACACTGAGACTGGTACATAAACATAGGGATTAGTTATACTCCTGTCTTAGTATAAGTTTACAATAATAAAAAAATAAAAAAATTCCTGGCTTGGGTCTGCCTAACATGGCCTCGTAAATGGTGCTGCTCTTTGTGTGTCCAGTGTAGGCCCTGGGACGAAGACTCTACATTTCCATTTCAAGTCTTTCTTCTACACTATCTACTATTTTGCTTGTGTCCTTTAGCACATAGCAGTACCATCCATACTGTAGCACTTCCTGAATAACATAAATACTAGGTTTTACACTTACAGGATGTTTTACCTGAGTGTTGTTTTTCTCATGGTTGTATTTGTAGAGATTAAAAATAGTACGAATGACTGTTATGAAACTTCACATGAAATTTCTGTAAACACATCAGGATCGATTTCTCTCATCAAGGCATTGTCCATCAACTTGCTGCATAAACCAAGGATGTCCAGAGCAAACCCCCCAAAATTCCCATCATACTTTATGCTATATCTTCTTGTACTGGCAAACGACATTGAATTAAATCCCGGCCCCAGAGCACCCAAGTACCCTCGTGGTGTTTGCCAAAAAACAGTAACTTGGAAACATAAAGCAATTTGTTGCGACTCCTGCAATACTTGGTTCCACACGCAATGTGAAAATGTCAGAGACACAATATATGAAGCGATGCAAAACACCAACACAACATGGAATTGCCTAAAATGTGGAATGCCTAATTTCAATAGTACCCTTTTCAATTATGACGACATTGAACTTTCTGAAAATATATATCAACACATCTCTCAATCAAATGATGACTCCATTCAACTCCCTACAACACCAGCAGGGTTAGGACCTCCACTACATACATCATCTCCTTCGAATTAAAGGAAACAGCACAATTACCGTCATACTCCTAATACTAAAAAACCATTGAGAATCATCAACCTAAATTGTCAATCACTAAAAAACAAGAAGGCAGAATTCCTTTCACTTATTGATAGCTCCAAACCAGACATAATTATTGGCACTGAATCCTGGCTTAGCAATAGCATATTAGATTCTGAATATTTCCCAGATAAATTCAATGTATATAGAAAGGACAGAACAGATGAACAGAGAGGAGGAGGGGTACAGGGTGCACGGTGGATTTAGTTGACAGGTAGTCCGTCGGACTAGCTGACTCAGAAACAACTAGTCCTCATATTGTTTTACTAGTCCTTAAAAATCAATCATACTGTTGTATCATAAATGTGTGACAGTTATGGCACATAGTAAAAGTGGCTTTATTTCATAAAGAAAACAAGCCGTTTCCCATTTCAATTAAATGTTCAACTAAATGTGTCATTAATAGAAACAAATACATGTGATTTCGTAGATCAAATTGCAAAGTCATCAGAAGAAATGACTAGTTTAATCAGGGGCAGCAAACAGGAGTCGTGGACAAGGCGATGCCAGCAGAATCTGAAGCCCGACGGCGACAAAGGACCCGACATTGTTGGACTAAGTTGCATAATTTGCCCTATACTTTTCATTAGCGTTTTCTTTCCCGAAGCCGACTAAACAAGTAACATTGCTGGCGTTTGGTAAATGCCAAAATAATCACCCAATGCAGGAATAAGGCAACTACCATCACGACGGGATAGCACGTAACGATGTCTGTAATGTATGTTTGTCCATGTCGCTCATCACTCATGGTCGCTAGGTGGCAGTACCTATCCTACGCTAACCGGATGTAAACAGCCGCCATTTACATTCACTGCGTTCAGCAAGTTTCCCATCTGACGGTCGTACGGAATATTTAGCTGCCTGTGATAAAATGCTACCTTACTGTCTGATTTTGTTTTATTCCACCACAACACCCAACTAGCGTATACGTAGCGTAAATTAATTTATATAATAACAGCTAGTCCGATGGGACTGCTCCACTAAACATGGACTAGTCCGATCACTGAAACTACTCGTCCGGGACGATCGGACCGGCCTTATTTCGCAGCCTGGGGGTATTCATTGCAATACATTCTGACCTGCTTAGTGAAGAGGAATTTGAATTAGAGACAGACTGCGAAATCATTTGGGCTAAGATTAGCATAGCTGGTTGTAAATTACTTCACATATGTGCCTACTACAGACCTGACGTAAATGACGAACACAGCAT
Organism: Paraescarpia echinospica; assembly: GCA_020002185.1. NCBI lineage: Eukaryota > Metazoa > Annelida > Polychaeta > Sabellida > Siboglinidae > Paraescarpia > Paraescarpia echinospica. The sequence goes on from CM034542.1 coordinate 12,357,733, forward strand.
AGAACAATTTGAAATATCTCTAGGCAGAGTAAATCAAAAGCAACACTTATTCATTGCAGGAGATTTTTATTTTCCTGGATGGGACTGGCAGAATGGAATGTTAAAACCAAACTGCCAAAACGTACTACTTCATGATAAATTTCGAAACATTCTAGATGACCTTGGTCTTATCCAGATTATAGACAAGCCAACAAGGGGAGAAAACACTCTAGACTTAATGATCACAAATAACCCTACCAACGTCAACCGAACAGAGATATTACCAGGAATCTCAGATCATGACTGTTGTTACACAGAGCTAGACATAAACCCAATGAAACACAAACAGAAACCTAGAAATATTCCCCTTTTCAATAAGGCAGACTGGGACAAATTTAGAAAACATATGAAAGATGTAAGCAAAAATCTTCAAAATTGCTATGAACAAAACAGTGCAAACAAGTTGTGGTGTATGTTTCGGGATAGCATTGTCAAAGGTACTGAGTTGTATATACCGTCCAGAATGGCTAGATGTAGGGACGGATACCCCTGGATTACACCAACACTAAAGAAACTTAGGCCAAAAAGGGACAGAATGTACAAATGTCACAAGCACACTCCAAAATACAAACATCTAAAACAAACTATACAGCAACAACTGAGAACTGCCTACTGGAACTATGTAAATGAAATTGTCACCTCTACTGAAGATAGTCAACAAAAACAAGGTTATGCTAAGAGATTCTGGACTTACATGAAACACTGCCGTACAAACCACACAGCGATATCGCCTCTCAAACAAAATGGAATCCTACACTCAAACCCTAAAGCCAAAGCGGAGATACTAAATCAGCAGTTTCAATCAGTCTTTACAGATGACCCATCTCCCCAAGTAACCAAACTACCCAATCCAACACTGAAATGCCAGAAATAGAAATTACAGAAGCTGGTGTACTAAAACTCCTACAAAATCTTAAACCGTATAAAGCACAAGGACCAGACAACATCAACCCAAGAATTCTAAAAGAATTGGCTGTTGAAATTGCACCATCGCTAACTTTAATCTTTCAGAAGTCATATGCTACAGGAGAAGTCCCCACAGACTGGCTAAAAGCAAATGTCTCACCTATTTTCAAGAATGGTCAAAAATACATAGCTTCAAATTATAGGCCCATTTCCCTGACATGCATAGCATCAAAACTAATGGAACATGTCTTGGTTAGTAGTATAATGAAACATGCACATTCACACAACATTCTTTATCATCTTCAACATGGCTTTCGCTCCCAAGTATCTTGTGAGACACAGCTTATTCAGTTCATACATGACTTAGTTACCCATATGCAGTCTGGCACGCAAACGGATGTCATAGTGATGGACTTCTCTAAAGCATTTGATAAGGTCAGCCATAAAAAACTGATTTACAAACTCCATCACTATGGCATCCAAGGCAAAACAAATTCCTGGATTCGATCATTTTTTAACAGACAAAACTCAAAGAGTCATAATAGAGGGCGAGGCCTCCTCTGAGGTACCCGTAACATCAGGAGTACCACAAGGCTCTGTACTTGGCCCTTGTCTATTCCTCTTTTACATAAATGACATCCCAGACAATATTACATCTACAGTTAGACTTTTTGCTGATGACACCATAATGTATATAGCCCTTAAGCCTAAGACAAATACAGCTGTGCTCCAGGAAGATCTTCACAAACTTGGAAAATGGGCCATAACCTGGAACATGGAATTCAATCTTCAAAAATCCCATGTCATACCTGTAACAAGAAACAAAACTGTCATTAACAATCAATATATGCTTCACGGTCAAACACTAGAAACTGTTTCACAGGTAAAATATCTTGGTATAACCATAACCTCAGATCTCCGGTGGAATGCCCACATAAATAACATTTGTCTAAAAGCAAATAGATCACTAGGCTTCCTCCGCAGAAATCTCAAAGTTCCGTCAATTCAAATAAAAACTCAGGCCTACTTCACCTTTGTCAGACCCATCGTGGAGAACAGCTGTACTGTCTGGGATCCATATACCCTTACACAAATAAACAAACTAGAAATGATTCAACGCCGTGCAGCCCGATATGTCTTATATCGCCACCACAATACCTCCAGTGTAACAGACATGCTCCAGACATTAGGATGGAGATCCTTATCAGACAGAAGAACTGATGCAAAACTATGTATGATGTACAAGATAGCAAATGGCCTAGTGGGTATACCAGCAAACCAATACCTTATTCCTGTAAATATAGTCACTAGAAAACAACATTCCTTATCTTACCTTATCCCTCACTCCAGATGCAACTACCACTTGTATTCTTTTTCCCCAGTACCATTCGACTTTGGAATTCCCTCCCTCAATATATTATAAATCAAAACAGCCTGGATGCATTTAAAAGTAACATCCAGACTTTGCAGTACCCCATGTTATAGACGTTAACAAGTTCTTCTGCACGTATTTATGTTTATTTACACGATAATTTGTGTTCTTATATATTGCACTCTAAAAACAAAACAAAAATTTCCTGTTCGCCTGCCAAGCCACGGCACCACCTGTATCCTCAGCATGTTGAGGCTAGGCATGTATTGGAAGAAGAAGAAGAACGTGACAAAGTCAAAAGCTATTGAAATTGTAGTGATATTGTTCTACTGCATCTAAATTCCTCGCCAAATTTGAACTGTTGTGCCAAGTCTTTAATTTAGCCAAACAATTTTTCATTCTGTCAAACATTTCATGAGAAAAATGATAGGTGAAAAACGCGACTTCCGTGACAGCTACTATTCCAAATATATAGACTGAGTATACGTTTCATCCATTTCCTAGCCTCCTAGGGGAGATACACCATTTTGTTTCACATAATTGACTACATGGAGGTCTGATGATTCCTAAATAAGACAAGCTATGAACAATCAATCACTTTATGTTTTTAGAGAGTATTGGATGTGCGCGACTTCTGTGATGAGTAGCTCCATCAATTTTTTAGAATCTTATTATTTATTTTCATAAAACCCCAAAATACAAATCACAAAAAAAATACAATTTGACGATCAAAATTTCTCAAAATATTCTAATTTCCAAATCCTATGTATATATGAAGTAAATGAAGGCTAAACTGTTTCATGAATTACGTTTAAAATTATGTTGTAGGTTCATTTAGTCTTGTAACTACTTGAAATAAACAGTTTTGATCTATGGTTAGTTTGGTGTGCATGCTAAAAGTCAGTTTCCTGGCTTCCTAAAGTGTCACCAGAAATAAATTACCCCTAATATTATCAACTTTATTCGGGGTTGGTATTGGACATATTATGATTATCTTTGAAGGGATTCCAGTTGTAGAAATTACCACTTCTGTACAGGAAATTAAGATAAATGTTCTTGTCATTTAGCTGCAGCCCCTAAAAGGAAAGGTAATGATTTAATTCAAGAACTGTACATTAACTAAATCTATAAAGGTACATGTTAATAACATGCAAAATATAGTGCTCAAGCCTCAAGGGTTATGATAGTAAATATTGACTAAATAATGTACAATGTAAACTTATCTTGTACTTCATAATTTAAAGTTTCAGAAGTTTCTGTCCATACATTTTCACTGTTTTCTGCTTCCTTCTTCTACACAAATTCTAGCTAATCTTCTTTTGTTCACTTAAAACATTCCCCTATTTGCCTTTCTTGAAATATTTTGTCCATCTCCTGCTGCTAGCTTTATATTCGGCAGATTCACTTGATTGTATTTTTTCCCTGAGTGAGTGGCATCCTGGCTTAACAGTATTAACTTAAGGAACATATATATAATAAGCATATTCACGTTTCAAACGATGTAAGATTCGTTTATGTCATTTCAATGATCTGCTTCATCAGTTCGTGCCATTTGATGCGGCTGAGAACACGTAGCTTTCTTATGTCCACAGAACTGCGCAGTTGCAAGCCAACTTTGTTCAACTCCCCGTTCAGCATCGTTGGCAATGTCACCTGAGGTCATCCACGAAGCCGCCCTTGTCCTGCTTGAATTATACTTCAATGGCAAGCTGGGCAGGGATGTTTGTTGGCAAACGTAACACGTGTGCGTAGAGTCGCCACCAGGCTTTTCGGACCAATTGGCTTGCACTGGCATCAACAATATAAGGTTTCTGTAGTCATCTTCAGTGGGTAATAAACACTGATTATATGATGCAAATGACGGCAATGGTATGAATCCAGTCGGTTTAACTCTGTCTGAGTCAGACCCCAGGTGCCCATGTAGGTCAGCAATGTCAGAATGAATGATGCATAGAGGCGTAGCCATAGCTTCAAACTGATCTGATTCCGCCTGAACCAGGCTGTCCACAGCTTCCGAAATACTACATTTGTGAGCTGTTTACGGTGTGCAACATCCTCTGCGTCTCCCAGTAGTGATCCTAGCGTCTTTGTCTTCTGCCACTCCTCAGATATTCGGTTGGTATGTCTCTGGACAGATGTTCTTTCGGTTTTGGAATCGTTGATGGTGAGGAACCATTCTGCCAAGCTGCGTGGGGCAATTTCTTCAGTTCGGTCCAGGAAAATTCAGGAATAACTTACAAAATCTGTGTCATATGCATATTCGATGTCAAGTGGAAGGTCAATGCCAGTGACTGTTTGTTGAGGCAGCTGTGCCTGCAGTTTTCTCAATGCCGCCTCAAGGTAGATGATAAACAGCACTGGGCTGAGACTGTCACCTTGAGGTGTGCCTATCGCTGTCACGAAAGAAGGACATTTTTTGACCGATATGCGTGATACGAGCGATGTGTTTGCAAGGAGAAGTCTTATCGTTCGAATTTCCGACTCTTCAAGGAAGGTTGAAAGTATATCCATCAGTTTGTCTCGCTGGATGGTACCGAATGCTCGGATCATGTCTATTCCAAGAATCTCTACTGCGACACAGTATCTCTGTGCCTTAGTACACAACCACCGGTACCCAAACACTATGTCAGCCTTACTTTGACCTCGACAGAATCCACTCTGACCAGGTGAAAGGAATTCGTCGACTTTCGATACGATTCGGGAAAAAGCCACTAGCGACAGCATTTTGTACAGGACAGTCTGTAGGATGATAGGTCTCAAACCCGTTAGAGGCCCCACTGTCTCCCCGGGCATTTGTAGAAGGATTAAGACACCTCTACCAAGCTCCAATGGTTCATGTTGTTCCATCGCATCATTGAATATTTTCATGATGGGGTTTGCCAAACATGTGGACACATACTTTAGTAGCTCTCCCAGGATGCAGTCGTAGCCACTTGCTCGGTTGTTGTTGAGCTTGGCCATCGCTGCTAACACTTCTATAGCTGTAACGGGTGTGGGCATCGCTGTTAGGGGGCCTTCGGAACTTAAGGAACGTAATATAAAATATTTTGTTTAAGAAAAAGTTCATCATTTGTATGATTTTACATTTCGATGCTTAACTAAGTGTGCGTGTTACTTGTATGGTATAACTTCCATGGCAAATCAGCGTGACTTCCATGGCAGACTTTGATGTGCATTTGTTTACTACAGTAAAACACATTATACATTAGGAATGCCTCAGTTACTCTAATTGTAGGAGATTCTTGTCAAACATTTCTTCATTAGGTATTTCCTAGGAAATAAAAACAAAATACTGGTGTGACGTGACTTCCGTGACAAATCAGTGTGACTTCCGTGATAGACCTTGAGGTAGATTTCCTAACTACATTAAACTTAAAGCACTTACATTATACATTAGGCCAGCCCTAGTTAGTTTAATACTAGGAGATTTATAAACATAAAGGAATTTTTTCTAAACTACATATTTCCCTGGAAATAAAACAAAATATTTATTTTTTGACTTTCCTGACATAAAAATGAGGTAGATTGCATCTTCTCAGCTGAAGAAACAGTGAACAACTGTCAGACCAAATGCACTGTGCTGCGATAGTGTTGCCAGTTGGCTATTTTTAGCTGCCAATTTCGGTCTGGCCAGATAAACCTTTCCATAGAAAATTCACTTCCCAAAAAACTATGAGCATTTGTTATATTTTAGGGCATTCGGAGGGGTGTGTCGTCCTGGACCATGGTGATAGGATGGAAGGCACATATCCATGGGATATTTCATATTTACTGGTATTACCCCCAAATATACATCTTTGTAAAAAGTTCACGTTTTCAACTCCTGGTGACATTTGAAAAAAAACGGTATGATGTATACGTTAGCTTGGAATGGCTGATATACGTTTTGGTATATGAAGACAACAACGCTACCTCAGATTCTGTTTTGTCTTTCAGTTGGTAACATTCCGTACGAAGCAACAGAAGAACAACTAAAGGAGATATTCACTCAAGCTGGACCTGTTGTCAGTTTCAGGTAAATTATACAGTTATTCTGTACCGTGGATGACACCCTGAGATAGGTGTATAATTACAGTGTTGTTAAGGTAGATCAAGCCAGTTTCAGAATTTGAATTTCTTCCAGATATGTCTTTGAACTAAGTGCTACCGACTTGAAAAATATAGCATATTTGTTAAAACATTCGTGGACCCAAGGAATTAAATAACATTTCCTGTAATAAATCATTCTCTTTAGGTTCAGTACGAAAGAAACATTAAATAATTTTAATCTGATGGGCTTTAGCTCTTGTCATCAGTTCCTACATGGATGAGAGTGTACACATTTCTATGTCGTAAACAGATACAAGCAGTGTATATAAAACAAATGTGGTTCAATCAACATTATTGGAAATTGAAGGATGTCCTCCATTTTTGCTGAATCAATGCTGTTAATTCTAACTCACTTGCTTTGCCAATGGGGTGCAGCATAGCTTTGTCTAGAGGCCCATCCACCCGTAATTTGGGCTGGTAAAGTTCGTTTTTAGATGGGTTGAAATTGGAGTTTGGGCGGGTAGAAACGTGAGGAACTAAAAAGCTTATTTATTATTGACTGTGTCCATTATGTTTTGAAAATATGTGTGTTCACGTATGGTAATTCTGTATAAATATGCACATTTGGACTGGATTGTATGTGCGTGCGCAAATGTGAGTATCTACCTGTACCAGGACATTTTTGGACTGGTAAAAAATTTATTCTGCATAAAGGCCTGGGAGTGGATCTACTAGGAAGTGCACCAGTAGCGGTAACTATACATTACCACAACACCGTTATTGCTGGGTGCCCGTGTCTTCTTGCGTCTTATATACAACTGTACATGTATGTTTGGATTCACTGACTGCTGTCGTTGTGTAGGTTGGTGTATGACAGAGAAACAGGGAAACCAAAGGGGTATGGCTTCTGTGAGTATCAGGATGTGGAGACGGCGCAGAGTGCCATGCGTAACCTCAACAACCACGATTTCAACGGACGACCACTGCGCGTCGGTGTTGCTGCCGGAGAGCAGAAAGACGACAATAAAAGTATGTCTCACTTGCTACAATGATTGTCAGTTGCCACGTATGTGTCCGAGTTGTATTAATGATTGCTGTTGTTTTAAATCATGAACTGTAAATATACACATCTACTTGGTGTAGTTTCTTTGGTCCTGCAACATTGTATGATAAAATAGCTTATATGGTAACATATGTTTAGAGTTATGTGCATAGTAATTGAATGTCATTAATAAAAATCTTTAATTTTCGATGTTTTATTCCCACAATAAACTTATTTTAAAAAGACAATGTTTAATATTATATATCGTAATTTCTTTGACAGGCATGCAGCAAGCTGTTGGTGGACCACTGCTAGAGGTAACTTTGACTTTCATTTTTATTAACTATTGGATTGTTGAAATGGTCAGCTTGTTAAGGCTGTTATACAGGAGGCTGGCTGTTCATGAGGAGTTATACTGTATAGCTGAATGTTTTGTAAACACAAATCTGCAGCTGCTAAATTGTTGACTTGTTCTACCAGAATCATACCTGTTTTGGGAATAATATTTTGATGTTGATTTCATTGATTATACCCTTCCAGAGTCCGTACGGTGAGACAGTGGAACCCAGCAAGGCTCCAGAAGCCATCTCCAAGGCAGTGGCAAGTCTGCCGCCAGAACAGATGTTTGAACTCATGAAGCAGATGAAGGTAACAATATAATGAAAACTTTTTTATAACTAGTTGTTGAAATGCTAATCACCCTTAGGAGCTTTGCATACACGAAAAATAGTTTTTACGATAATAGTTTTGAGGCTTTGTTTATTTATTCACGTTGAACTTGGCCTTGTTCCAAATCTGCCAGCATCTGATGTTACATAACGACACTGTTGTGTTTCTCTAGATGTGTATCCAGAACAACCCAAACGAGGCGCGCAACATGCTGCTACAGAACCCACAACTTGCCTACGCTCTCCTGCAGGCCCAGATTGTCATGAAGATAGTTGATCCCCAGGTGGCGCTAGTGAGTAGCAACTGCAGCACCATCTGGTGCATACATTTGGACTTATACTTCTCTGTGCCGGTCATGGCACAGTTGTTCCATTTTGTTGTTTTCTGTGCCATAGCAGTTCCGTCTTTTTATTGTCATTATTTTGGATAAATTTTGTTTGTACTGTAAACAGGATTATACATCTAATTACAGAAGTCGTTTCTCCTGTTAGGTAAGTGGATGGATGCGTACTTCAGCAGTTTCCTACTGATATGACATGAGATTGTTAGTAAAAGGGACACAGTCTGTTCGTCTACCCAGAATTAGTGGGCGTAGTGATTTGTAACAGGAAGTCTGCTGTTTAACATCAAAGGATATAGCAAATAAATAACCGACTTGCCCATATTGCCACTAAAGCCTGTTTTGAAACTGGATGTTTTGGTTACTATCTGAACATGTTCCTGTGGTTCTACCTTCATATTGCAATTGTTACTGGCTTACTAAAGGGAATTTAGCGGGCATTATACCTTCAACATAGTTAGCAGACTTAGTATAGTCTTACAAATGTCATTAATTAATAAATAGAAAACTACGAACAGACTACCCCTTTTAAGTGAATGGATGCGTACTGAAGACATGAGATCAGCGTTCGACATAATTGCAGGCCCAGGGCATGTGAATCATCTGTCGGGCACGCAGCTGCCACAAGTCACAGGCCTGGCTGGCCCGCGTGATTTTTGCATATATCTGCCGAGCTTGTCATATTTTTGTTAGCTATGAACAGACAGATACTACACTACAACAGCTGCAAGAGTGGAACGCAAGTGAGTGTTCTACAGGCCAGACTGAAGATTTGTGTAGATAAATGTCGTGCAGTTTGACACAAGAAAGAGGGGTCAACACCATGTTGGAGGTGAAGGATATCAAGCGTGCTTTTGTGTACATTGGTGGATTGATTACCGTGTTTAGGAAGAGGTGCAGCAAAGGATGTATATACAATAAAAAAGTTGTGTCTGTTCTAGTACCCGGAATCAGTCTCCTAGGCAAGTAATAGCATGAAACTACCCCTGGTCAACACAAATGTAAGGATGTTTGCTACATCGGTTGTACTTCATCCCACTTACTGTCTTCGCCGGTCTTCATTGAGGGAACCACACGACATCTATAAGCAGCTCCAAGAAATGCGGTTAGGCCACTTCGTTGGTGAAACACTACTGCTTTGGACTTTCTGAAAGCAGTTTGGCGGCAGTATACTTTAAACATTGTTACTTATTCTAGTATACGTTCGATATACTGTATATATATATATTATATATATATTTATTTTGAAGGTATAATATACGTCAATTCCTAAGATAACAGCAGCGGCTTGACTGCTGCTGCAATTGCCGGTCCTTCAATTCTTGTGTCGGGCCTGCAACATGTTTAGGTTACAGGCAAGGTTGGCCCTTGACAGTGTAAGCCTTGTGTCGAACACTGCATGAGATTGATACTTGTTTCAGGCAATGCTACACAGAGACACAGAACAAATCCCCCCCCTATTGCCAACCAGCAATGCAACGTCAGAGCCATCCAACAATGCACCTCCTGCCATGGTAGGTGGTTTTGTCCTGTTATGATGTGTTTCTCCAAATAACTCGGTGAACTTTGTCAAATGTCTGTATTTTCTAAAATCTTGTCATTTTGTGGTGTTTTTCCACCATCTGATTTTTTTGGGGTAATTTTCGAAGATCTGGTAATGTTATAGCACTTATGGTAATTTTATGCTGTCTGTGGTCATTTTCTAATCTGATATTTTTGTCAACTGTGATAATTTTATAATATCTGATATTGTTTTCTAATATCTAATTTTGTCTGCGAATGAATGCATTGACAGAGGCAAGGTTAGCCTGCTTTGTTCTCTTGGAACTAGCTCCTGATGTATGGGCAAAATACGTTTTCATAGCGTTTCATCAGATTCAGATTGTCTTGTTTTCGACAAAACACAAAAGCCATTGAGTTGGTGGCTGTGTAACCAAATTGTCAGTTTGTGGCTGCTAACTTAAACTGTCAAGATTTCTAGCATTCTTATTTCAATAAACTAACAGTAAACATAATTGCAACATTTCCAGTATTCTTGTTTTCATGAACTAACATCATTGTACAATGCCCAAAAGTGATGTAATTTTTCAAAACTCTCCTTTGGCCAGAAACAACCTTTTGCTAATGATCTCATCTCTGTCTTAATGTTACACTTTCTCCCACTTTGTTTCCCTACAGACAGCTGCATCCCACACGGGGACCGGGATGACTCCTTCATCCATGCCCCTCTCCCAGCCTATGTCCATGCCGGGGGGTCACATGGGAAATCCTATGCAGGGGAGTTCACAACTGCCCGGGCTTGACTATCGACGGGGTAGGTTGTCATGGTTACATAAAGAAAGAACTTCTCATATGCTCTAGTCACATGGATATCTATAAGACAATGTGAAGCCGTCTATATCTGATACTGTTTTTTTGTTATTGCCGCTTATTGTTACAACTTGCACCACATCAGGCTAATTTGTAATACTTTAGCACCCATATATGACATATAATGTATCAGTTCAAACATTTTTATGGTATTAAGCATTTATTTGACATTTGTAGACATTCTAAAGATTTCACTCAACATTTCTAAAGATTTCGCTGGGTAACAATTCTTACCACACTACTGAAATATGCTGTCTCTGGTTACCCTGGGTCTCTCTAGCATCTTTGCAAGAAGATTTCAAAACCACCCACAGCAGAATGCTTCAGATAGTAAAACAAGTTTGTGCCTTGTAATTCATCAATATTAATTAATTTGAAGAAAACAAATATTCTGTTCATGTCATCACAATCGTTTAATATTTTAATAATTGTGCACAAACTATTGTATTATTTTTGTGTTTGATTGATGTATTATTCAGTTCCAGAATAAAACAAAATCTCACTCATTCAACTTTATAATAATTTTCCTTGGGCCTCTCTCACTAAGACACGAGCTCATCAGGAAAATACATCATTAAACAGAATCTTTTAAGTTTAGAATTCACAGAGGGGATTGTTTCTGTGCCACACCGGTGAAAGTGTCCCGGTGGCGCATTGTGTTTCTGAAAATTGTCTGTACGAGATCGCTACTGTAATGTCCGTATGTGTATATTTTCACTTAAAAATAATTAAATTATTAGCTGTCCCAAACCATAGGGTGCACAGACACTGCACAAAAATAATTCTCAGATTCACTGTCCCAATTCTTTGGCTTTGTAACTGCACCATGGTTACCTCATCTGTTACCCTGCTACTAACTATTTTTGGGTGGCTGAATGGCCCTATATCCCATGAAACAAATGTTATATGTAGGGACTATATCCTCAGCCAAGTGAAACGTTTAGTCTGTCTGGTACCAGTTTCCCACACTTGTTCAAAGTCTATTTACTAGGGAGCACAGCTAGTGTAGTGGTTAGCACATCCGCCTGGCATGCCAGCGGTCTGAGTTCAAAACCCGGACTGGGCAGGCATGGTATTTGGTGTAAAAACTTGGCTCTCAACATTGGGGACTGTGTAGCCCTCGTGACTCGGAGATCATGTTGATGTTGGTCCCGTCTCAATTTGGGACGTAAAAGAACCACTGAGGACAACAAGCATCTGGCAGTGACCACCCTCAGTGCCAGCATAGAAAGGTCGGCTTGGCGATAATGTTTTGACAAAGGCTGGCTAGTTGAATGAGACCTCATAAGACATTACATTGTAACCACAATAATACATACTAATCAGTTAATAGAATGTTGCCGAGCACTGGAAACAACTAGAACTAGTTCTGAGTGACAGGTTGTACCATATTTTACTGCAGTACCGCCCGTACCCACATTACCGCCCACCGCAGTACCGGCCACATACAGAGACACATTTGTTATTAAATTATAGAATATAAACATGCAGAAATGCACCAAAACATCATGTAATCACCATTTAAGTACTTTTGGTATAAGAGGGTGTCGTTCATTACACTTTAGTAACTCATTTCTTGGTGGATGAATGTCCATATAAAATTATGCTGATTAAAACATCAACTATACGTGAAACAATGTGCAAGTCATCAAGACAATGCAGACTGTCGAGAGATCACACAGTTTTGTACATTACAGCCAAACATTGGGGGTCTGAAACTAGGATTTTAGATGCGTATTGTGACACTTCCTAAATGTATAAAGGCCACAGCTGGTAGCTGAGAGAAGGGTGAAATATCGTATCTGGTGCTACAGTAATTTACATCACCCAAGTTTGTGTCATTTACGTCAGAGCAGCTGTGATTGTAATACGTTTTATTGATACAGTGTTTTTTATTTACACATCTGCATCAGGGAAAAAGTGGGTATGCACTTGTCAGAAATACGAATAATTGATGTCCCAATACAATACACCCTAAAAATAATTACATTTACAAAGGTGTCCTAAAACAGACGGTACCGAAAAATAATTATTTTCTAGATTTTTAGGGTGTCCCAAAACATACGGTCATTACGGTATTCAAGAACAAAATTGATTCTAAAGAGCAAAATTGGGCTTATGAGCTTGTAAGACTGTTAGTGAACCAGTCCCCAGAACTCTACTGTCGTCAAGCCACAATCTTGTTAGTTGACCTATCCATCATGTGACCCATTACCTAGCTCCATTCAAGTCATCAGAAAACACATGGTGGGTTCAGACATTCCGTCGTATATTTTGTTGAAGTTCTGGTCAAAAGTGTTTATGACAAAAACGTCAGGCAAAGTTTGTAAAGTGACAACTGTATGTGTGAATGTTTGATTTGTGAGATGTCGTGCAGCAATAGGAATGTCATTCACGTATATAACCGTTATCAACATAGTTGGCAAAGGCAAAGCTTGACGGAGGTCACCGGAAATATTTGATTGTGATGTAGGCAAACCACAACATACTGGATACATCAACTGTGTGTGTGTTCTCTGAATGCAGATGTGGACATGCCAATGGCCGCAAGGGGCAGTTTGTTAGGTGACCGCCCCAGTCAGCCAGGGTCAGTGGGTCAGCAGCATATGGACATGCACATGAGTGGAAGCAGAGGCCCACCCTTCATGGAAGGCAGGGGTAAGTCAGTGTTAACCACTATAGAATGGCACTCTAAAGCGCATCTTTAAAAAATTGTTTTAACACATTATTTAAACCAATGTTTCAATTAATATGAAACACTATACTGTCTATACATATGTGATCTTAGCAAAATTATGAGACTACTCCTTAATTCACTCATATTGTACAGTATCTTCTGTGTAACCTGATATGCAGTGCCACTGTTAGGGCGAAACTCTGTATCTGCCATCAGACCTGGGTTCAATTCCAATGCATGTGTATTTACTAATGATCAATTCAATTCAACATACTCACAAGAAGGATCAATTCCAACTCAATTCATTTTATTCAATTCTAATTTAGGTCAGCAACATTAGCTGTTTTGTTGTGACTTAAATTTCTGCACATTGATGGGCAATGAAGCCCCAGTGAAAATCCACTGAAACAAACATTAGACCTTTAATTTCTTTAATTAAGCATAAGCCAGGAAGTCCATAATAAAATATCTCAGAAGAGACAGTGCTAAGCAGGCGTTGTGCCAAGTTATGACAGGTTATGTTGAATCAAGTCAAACAACCTGCACATGTACAGTATGGTACCACCTGGCAGCCTGGCTAAAGAACAAAGGGAATGCTGAACTCTGAACATTAACAAATGCTAATTCACCCCCTCAGCAAACAGTAGTTTTGGTCTCTGGTGGCCAATTAGTGGTGTTTCCAATTAGCACTTAGCAGCTCTGTTCTATGTTGCTACTAAAACTGGGGTACATAGGGACTGAGAGAGCAGAGAACTGCTAGACAAAGAATTGCCGCCCAGGTTTTGTCTTGTGACAAATCTTTTTGTGCCTGTAAATACTGGTAGTTCTGCTGTTGGTTGTTTTGTTTTTGTCTTTGACCAAAAAGACATCCAAAAACGTTACAATTTAACATATATTTTGTAATTTATACCTGTCAACAAAATAAATTTATTTTCTGTTTCGATCAATTCATTTAATTCATCTAATTTTCCTGGATTCTATTCCAATTCAATTTCAGTTCAATCTGTTTTGGTTTTATTCAATTCCAATACAATTAAATTTCATGCATTTTTTATCAATTCAAATCCAATTCAATTAAGAATTGAACCCAGGTCTGTCTGCCGTACAATGTATCTTGTCATATTTTGTAAAGTGTATTTTTAGAAAAACGTGAAAAACCATCACAGAAAACTCTGTCTGTCTTGCAACAATGCCAGCTCCATCTACTAATTTGATATCTTAGTACATACATTTGTGATTGCTGTGCCGAGGTGGTAAATAGCAATAACATATTTCATTAAATTTCGGTAATGGCCTAAATAGTTTTTGGTTGGTTTACTACATATTTTGATTCTGCACTTGCTGGGTTCTGACATCGCAGCGGAAAATAAAGTTTAAAATGTTACGCTGCATGGACGTCGCACGCAACCTGTATATTTAACACTTGTGATGGAGACACTGTTGCGTATGCTGGCAACGCACACGTGCACATGCACAAACGCACACGCACGTACTATAATAGATGATTATAACATAAACAACGTCTTCAAACAGAACTGTGTTGTTAGCACAACTATAGGATGACACAGATTCTCTTTCTATACCAGGTCCGAGAGGACCCGCGCCCCAACAAGACATGGGTCCCATGCATGACATGGGTCCTATGCATGACATGGGACCGTCAAGAGGACCTGGGTCTCGTCCTGACATGGGTCCCATGCATGGCATGGGTGGCCCAAGAGGACCGAGTCCCCGTTCCGACATGGTTCCCATGCACGAGATGGGACCAATGCGAGACATGGGCGGTCCAAGGGGTGCCCATCCTCGGGCGGTGAGGCCCGACCAGCCCGACCCTCGGGGTGGGTCAGTAGTAGGGGGTGGCAGGGGCCCACCACCCAGACAGGCTGCGGTAAGTAAGAGGGGGGGAAAGGGAGGAAGGTAGAGGGAGAGAGGGGCAGAAATAGAGAGTAGGGGAGAGTGAGGGGTGAAAGGAGAGGGCGGGAGAGAGTGGGGGATAGGTAGGGATGGGAGAAATAAGAAAGTGTTTAGTAAGATTAGTATATGTGTAAATATCAACACGGTGTAAATATGTTATTTGTTTTGGTCTGTGTTTGTCATATTACAAGGATAATCCAGCTAATATCCAAGCCGTTATTATAAACATTCTACAAAATAAATATAATTTTCAGTCACAATAATCTTGATGAATAAACCTTGGTGATGACAACATCATAATGTACAGACAGCAAGAAATAAACTTACTTTGGAGCAATTGTTGAAACATGTGCAACGTTTCGACCCATCTATAACAGATCTTATTCACGCACTGATGTCAAGTGACAATGGGATTATTCCGCCAGAATCCTAGTCGCATTACGTGACATCAGAGCGTGAACAAGATCTGCGTAGATGAGTCGAAACATCGCATATGTTTCAACAATTGCTCCAAAATAAGTTTATTTCTTTCTGTCGATTGGAATCTTGGAGCCATGAACAATATCTTTCATATCATAATATGTTTTTGATTACACCTGTCAAAATAAACCCATCAAAATCAAGCCAATTTTGATGTCATAAGTGGTTCATCCGAGTTTGTTTTATTCACCATGTTTTATTTCACTGCTAACACCACCATGCCTTATTCAGTGACAACTGTTCTTCATCCCACAGCCGCAAGTTGGGACTGGAACATCTCTGCCCCCTGGTGGAATACCAGGTCTTTCGGGAGGCACGCCGATATCATCCCAGGATCATGAAAAGGTTTGTTACTGGTGTATTTAGTGTAGCCAGTGCTAGACTCCTTGGAAATTGTCATCAGGTAATTGTCAAATTTGTCTCCTTTACCACGCAGAGTCTTATCATCGTTGGGTGATAATTCCTGTCTATATGAAATTCTTTCTTAGTCTACTACACATGTAATTTTAAATCTGGCTGGTCTGCCACTCCAGACCACCATATAACAAATGCCTTATTCCTGGACGTTGTTGTTGAACACTTTATCATCTGACTTGTGTTGTTATTCCTGGAAGGTGTTGTTGAA
Organism: Paraescarpia echinospica; assembly: GCA_020002185.1. Taxonomy (NCBI): domain Eukaryota; kingdom Metazoa; phylum Annelida; class Polychaeta; order Sabellida; family Siboglinidae; genus Paraescarpia; species Paraescarpia echinospica. The sequence continues at coordinate 12,374,196 of CM034542.1, forward strand.
CACTTTATCATCTGACTTGTGTTGTTATTCCTGGACGTTGTTGTTGAACACTTTATCATCTGACTTGTGTTGTTATTCCTGGAAGTTGTTGATGAACACTTTATCATCTGACTGGTGTTGTTGTTTCTGGCTGTTGTTGAATACTTCATCATCTGACTGGTGTTGTTGTTTCTGGACATTGTTGTTGAGCAAATCATCATCTGGCTGGAGTACTTTATCATTTGACTGATGTTGTTGTTTCTGGGTGTTGTTGTTGAGCAAATCATCATCTGGCTGGAGTACTTTATCACCTGACTGGTGTTGTTATTCCTGGAAGTTGTTGATGAACACTTTATCATCTGACTGGTGTTGTTGTTTCTGGCTGTTGTTGAATACTTCATCATCTGACTGGTGTTGTTGTTTCTGGACATTGTTGTTGAGCAAATCATCATCTGGCTGGAGTACTTTATCATTTGACTGATGTTGTTGTTTCTGGGTGTTGTTGTTGAGCAAATCATCATCTGGCTGGATTACTTTATCACCTGACTGGTGTTGTTATTCCTGGAAGTTGTTGATGAACACTTTATCATCTGACTGGTGTTGTTGTTTCTGGCTGTTGTTGAATACTTCATCATCTGACTGGTGTTGTTGTTTCTGGACATTGTTGTTGAGCAAATCATCATCTGGCTGGAGTACTTTATCATTTGACTGATGTTGTTGTTTCTGGGTGTTGTTGTTGAGCAAATCATCATCTGGCTGGAGTATTTTATCATCTGACTGGTGTTGTTTTTTCTGGGTGTTGTTGTTGAGTATTTCATCACCAGACCGGAGCAATTGATCACGTGACTGGTGTTGTTGCAGGCGGCCCTCATCATGCAGGTGCTGCAGCTGTCAGATGACCAGATCGCAATGCTGCCTCCGGACCAACGCCAAAGCATCCTCATCCTCAAAGAACAGATCGCCCGCAGTGGCCAGGCCCCGTCCTAGCTCTTACGTCTCCTGGTCCCATCTATTCGTGTGCGGCCCACCATCTTTTATTCTACTAGCCGACAACTGTGAACATTACATTTCCGTGTTAGAATGATTTATGCATTTTTAGTTGGACAGTTATGTTGGTTTAAATTTCATGTATCATGTCTATTCAGTGTATGGTGATGTCGTTTCATTAAACGTTCAAGTCTTCAGATGTGTTTGTTATAGTGCATTAGCAGTGCTATGAGTTGAACGGTAAAGGTTCTACATCTTGACTGAATTTCGGTTTGTTTTTTCATGTGCAAAATAGATTTATAGGTTTATAATGCAAATGGTAAAGTTACAGTGTTGATTAATTGTAATCAAGAAGAATAATACATCAAACATGTGACTTTCCAGTCATGCACAATGGTCTTCCTACATTACACAAGCGTAGGGAGATTCAGTTATGAATCCTTAATGCAAAGTGGCTGAACGCTTCTCAAAGAAGTTAAGTTGTATCTCAAAAAGGAGGATATTGCAAATGGGTTTAATATGTTTTTCACAAATATTGCTCCCAACTTGGCTAAGAAAATTTCAGTACATGAAAAAATGTATCAAATTATGATTACTTTGAAGGGGAAGTTGAACATTTGTGTTTCTAAGCTTTGTTGGTGACCAAGAAATTATTAGAACACTAACAAATTATCAAAGGTTATCAACTGGTCAGAGAATCCACATCAGATTAACATAATCATTGTCGTTTAGAGGCAGCGTTTCCAGGCACTGCTGTGCTTGCCTTTCTTCCAATTGCCCTCTTCCACTTGACACGGTTCCGTGCATCCTGTGGGTCGATACCCATCAGACTCAAGTCTGCAGACATGGAGTTCTGCCAGGTCTTCCTTGGTCTGCCGACGGGAGCTGTCCCCTCCATCACTAACTTTGTACAGCCCTTCACCCAGTCCTCGTCGTCCTTTCGCTCTACATGCCCATACCACCTCAGCCTGCTTCTTCTGATCACATCCCCAATCGCCTCCACTCCTACTCATCTTCTAAGCTCTGCACTGGGCTGTCTGTCGCTGAGTGATGTGCCACACATCCATCTCACCATCCTCATCTCAACCCTTTCCATCCTCCTGTCATGATCAGTCCTTGTGGTCCATGTCTCGCAACAACAGGCAACTCACAGTTACCCACACAAAACGATGATTCAGGTACATCTACAAACGAAAATGTGGCTCTCGCTCTCGGCGTTGGGGTGTTACCTGTCCCTAACGAACAGATCAAGGGTCGAGTTCGGAAAGACCCGGCCAGTGTTGTGACAGGTGATGAGGTACACACGAGATGGTTGGCCTGATAAGTTGCCAACTGATCGGTCATATTTACAACCGTTCTTCAGTCGTCGTAATGAACTATCTCTCGATGGTGATGTGCTGTTGTGGGGAATGAGAGTGATCATTCCAAAGCAATTTCGAGCAGAAATTCTAGATGAGCTACACACGGCACAAATCGGAGTAGTGAAAATGAAGGGTGTCTCGTACATTCATATGTCTGGTGGCCAGGCATGGATGCAGACATTGAAGCATGTACTAAATCTTGTGAGTTATGCCAGTTGGTACAGAAGAATCCAACCTGTGTTTGTTCTGCTATTTTGTGCTAAAGTGGCATCGTTGTAAAGAAGTTAGTCAGATATGTGACCATTGTAATATATTACTAAAAACAAACATCTTGAAACAAAATGAAAAAAACATGGGAAAGTTTATTATGGAAACTGCTGGACATATTTATCATCACAGCCTGTTGGAGCCAGTGGGTATGGATCCAGAAGTTTGTGCACAGCACATGCTGGCAGAATGACTCTGATGTCCTTGTCAAGTCATCCCCAGCACCATCTAGCCAGCTGTCTGTATCCAACGTATCGACACTGTCTGAAAACAAAACAAGACACATGCACAGGAAGAAGATAAAAAAATATGACGTTTTTATCACTAGAACAGTGTCGACAATTGGGGAAACAATGAAACTGCTGATCATAATGCAGGAGATTTTCTGGAAACACCACTGCATTTATTATGAAGGTTTGTATGCAGCTGCCTTTGTGACCAAGTGGACAATGCATCAAAACACAAATATTTGGTCGCAGGCTTGAAGCTCACATGATGTTATTTTTTTGCATTTTTATTTGTGGGCAGGTAATTTTTAATATTGAAGAATTTCTATTATATATACCTATATTAATTGTGCCACATCCTAGATCTTCTCAGTGACATGCTAGTGTCTCTTTCCGTCAGCACATCCAATGCTTCTATACACTGTCTGATGCCAAGCAGTGTGACGCCAAGCAGTGTGATTTTTGGCCTCTGCCCCCCCCCC